>JASFXZ010000047.1:2212500-2636897 GCA_032209605.1 Mactromeris polynyma
TTAAGACATATATTAGTAACAACAATATGTAAGAATCAATAAAGCCATATCAATCAACATCATATGTTAAGGATAATACAAAAAAGAGTTCAAGTAAAAACTCTTATAACCATTGTGGTTCTTAAATGATATATAATGCTGTATTTACAAGTATTTCCCGTCTTTTTGTCAACCCTGATCTATATGGTCAGATAACAATTAAAAAGTATATTGTCAATTGAATGGTGGAACTGTAGTATTACAGTGCAAAATGGCATTGCTACGAGAAACTTAAATGATCTTGCTTCCTTACTGGCAATGTCACCAATATTTCAACACTATCTTTGATTAGGAATGCAACAATATAGGTACCTCTCAATATTTTTGAATACAACACTTTCAGTTATCAATTATTCGATTGAGTTATATAAATATGACATTCATTAAATTCTGAATAATGTGAGTTTAGAGTTTTATGGCTAGTATAAATCATACATGTGAACCTTTTCTGAAGGCAAATTGGGAGATTGCACCTCGAAAAGCGGGAGATTGAGTTTTTTTGTGTGACTAGAAATAAACTACTTACTAAGGTTGAAACAGAACGAAGTAGAGCAATGGCTGGAAATAGGACTTAAAAGATATTGTATGTTATTAATGTCAATAAAAACTATTAATAATGTAATGACATCTAATGTCATTCTCTGTTCATAATCAAAACAATGAATTAGAAAATCCATTCTGACTGTTTAATTAAAAAATAATGAGAGATTGGTAAAAAACACATTGGTTACCCTGTAGACTGAAAACCATCATCAGTTTTTAGTTAAAGAGAAAATAGAACCATTAATTTTATGAAAGGACTTTAAAGGGGCATAACACTTTTGTTTCCCTTCTCAGATGTTTATATGGTAGTTCAAACCACCAAATTGCTTTTTATTATTCAAAAAGATGTTCTGTTAGTTTGATATTGACCTATTCCTAAACTGAAATGTGCAGAATTTCAAAAAAGAAAATAGGATTTAGTCCTACGAATTACTACCAGAAACAGCTCAATTCTGAGCTGAGGTATACCGTTATAGACTGAGTAACAGATCCCTTGTCAGACATTTGCTAAGTGGTCAGTGGAGGGCAATAAACTTAGAATTTCAGGGGCCTGTGTCAACAAACATGTCAGATTGAATTGCTGACACGGTGCCTAAACTTAAACCTGTTCCAGAAGAATATAAATACAGTGTTTTAAGTTAATATTTGTTATCAGATATACATGTAGCAACTTGAGGTTCGAGATTGCATTATTGTTTAAAAATATATGTGTTTAGTAAATTGTTGTCATTACAGTCTAATGTCACTACAGACATTTTTATCATGAAACAACTTTTATAAATATATATCAGAATTTATATTTTAACAGGTATAGCCTGTATATATTTAATGTGTATGCATAATACATGTATCATTGAACTTTTTCTCTTAATAAAAATATAGTTCAACACATTGTTTTAAAAATTACAAACACAGTCCATGATAAAATGCGTTTTGATGACATGAGGTGTACATGTGTAATTATATAATTTATATGTTGTTAAAAAGTGATTTTTTCTTGTTCACATTTTGTTAGCTTAAACTTGTTATTATCATTCGGTGACTTGTAGGCCCACAGGGCTGGGTGCATCTTTCTTGTATTGTTTAATATGCTATAATGTTTGCATTGCATATGTCACACAAATAAACTATTTACTTACTTACTTACTTACTGTATTAAGCATTTGTTTGTACATTACAACTTTTTAGTATGTTAACACATAATTGGGATGTTATGAGAGTTGTTTTGTTAGCATTTTGGTAATTGCCTAATCAAACATTTCTCTATTATTTACCAATCTTACCATATGTATCAAGATGAAGAGAATATTTTCAGAACAAAATTGTGCTAGGCTGTTCATAAAAAACTTGCCTGCATTTAACCATTACATTTTGCCTCAAATATCAGATAGCACATGTTGATGAAATGTTAAGATAATCAATGTGAAGGGAGCTGGGGTCAATATCAGGGAACAATAATAAACAACTGCTGAGCATGAACAGTTACTTTCTTGCTGTTCAGAGAGAGAAAGTGGTAGTAAGTCGTAGGACTGTATATTAGATTTATATGGTTCCCAGTATGACATTTTATATAATTTTGTTGATTGATACATTTATCTTTGCTGTCTATTACAGGGTCTGAAACGAGATATGATGATTCAAGATTCAAACAAGCACAACGTGAAAGCACTGACTGTATTTGCTATGTCAATCAAATATTTAAAACTTCACATGATGGATGTACTAGATAATAGGTATGATGTGGTAGATACAGTGTATCTTTTTCAGAGCTGCACCTTTTGGGATTTGAAAATTTCAGCTGTTGTTGAGAGTTACAAACAGTGTTGTCAAAGCAGGCCCACAGGGCAAAATGCCATTTAATCCGGGTATTTTGGCCTGTGGGCCTGTTCTTATTGACAACACTGTATGTAACTCTCAACAATCGGGCAAAAATTCCCGGTTTAAATGATATTTTGCCCAGTTCTATTTTGCAAAGGTTGCTTTTTTATCTCTCTGGAAACCAATTGTAGGCTGGTTACTTTCCTGTTTTGGCTGGTTCAATCAAAACTTATTGACATGTACATGTAGTAAGTATAAAAAGGTTAACTTGGTAGTAAATTTTCTACAGGAATAGGGGTAATGTTAGTAAATGATAATGTAGAAGGGTTGTTGCTCAAGAGAGTGCTGTTCTTTAAAGGTTGTGCCATAACAGAATTGGTTAAATTCAGTCGGCTCGCTATGTAGAGTGCAAGAGTTTCAGTATAGAGATTCTGAGTTTGAAACTTGGGTCTGAGGTTATAAAACAGAGTTTGGAGACCAGTCTAAGAATGCAGCCTTTCCATTGGTCAATTTGAAGACTAAGCTCAGATACAACCAGTCAGATGCTTGATTCTTTTGACTGGTTTTCATCTTCACAAAAGATGAGGTATTGATTGTGTTCTACTGAATAAAAAATAAACAAGATTTCTTACTCTTGCAAAACTTGCATTGAAGTACGCGTCAGTCCCTGTGACGTCTGTGCTGTCAAAGTGTGTATTTAGCTAACTTTGATCCATGCACCGCTAAAATTTTTACACAGATACCTGCCAAAACATACCCACCATGGATTCAGGACAGATTAATGCTGTTTTAGCTCTTATGAGCAGAAGCTCTTGGTGAGCTTTTGTGATCACTCATTGTCCATCCGTCAGTCAGTCCACACTTATTTAAATGAAAACTCCTCTATAATTCTGTGAAATAAGTTGTTGAAACTTTCCAAGGTTGTTTCTTGGATGATCCTCTACCAACAGTGTTCTAAGAATTCATTTCCATGCAGAAGTCTGGTAGTCATGGCAATCAATTGGAAAGAAATTGTCTTGCCTAAAACTACAAAGCCCAGACCTTAGGTGTTCAATATGTAGCATTGTCTAGTAGTCCTCTACCAAGAGTGTTCAAGTCATGCACCTGGGGTCAAACTAGAACCACCCCCTTGATTGGCCACTTGTTTTACATAATCATATGAAGGAAAACCTTTGAAAATCTTGTCTGAAACCTAAGGCATACAGTTTAGGTATTTGATTTGCTATGCTTGGTGATTCATGTAAGCGATCAAGTGCCATCTTGCTGCTCTTCTTTTCTGAACTTGTTATATCTATTATTTTGAAAAATGTCACTTCCTCCCTTTGTCTGAAATATTATGTTTAACATTTATACTAATATTGTGTTGATTATTTACAGAATTAAAAATATGACTGATGATGATGTATACTGGATTTTGACAGTTCCTGCCATATGGAATGATGGTTCAAAACAATTCATGAGAGAAGCAGCCGAAATGGTATGCTTTTTTCTTTTATATAAATGTATCTTGAAACCAAAACCTACTAAGTGAAGTTGGGTAGGTAGGTAAGCAATTTATTTGAAACCACCTAAGATAACCACACCTTGTAAGTAATAGTTAAAAAACTTAAGCACAGGATTTATTGGCAGATAGCAAGCAAATGCTTTGTTCATGCGCTTTAGCATCTCATTGCTATCATCGTCAACTGGATGGTCTACTCGAAGTTCCGCCATATTCTTATTCAAGAAAATAGTACATGTAAAGTCCTCAGATTTTATTATAGATTTGATTAGTATAAGGGCTGATTTGTCAGGGATATATCAATTGAGGAATGGCGAGAGACTTGATGTAAATGGCTTTTCTGGATTATTTTTGGCGTATGAGTTTACCTGAATAGTCGTGTATTTATTTCTTATACGATAATATGGAAAGAGCCTCCCAGGACCTTCAGTCCTTTGATTTATTCCGGTCTGAATTTCTGTGGTTTTTTTTGTTTACTAAATAAGGCTGGGATAAAACGCAAAAACCTCGATATAGCTCTGGAGCCAGAAGCAGCATCATTATTTTGTATGCATTTACCAATTGACAAGATGGACATGCAAGGACAAATGACCGATTCCATAAGAGGTGCACCTTTTGCAAAGGGGACTAAGTACATGGTGGTAGATGTTGGAGGTAAGTTTAGATTTCCTATAATATTCAGATGTACAGCTTTTGAGGTCTTTATGACTTTGATGTTTATTTTCATGTCTTGCACATGATGGAACATATGGTGGAATCCCCAATGATGGGCAGCAGGCAGATGCATCCCACCAATGTTCTCAGTTCTCTAACAATAATAATGTTATCAAATTATCACATACTTCGTAGCATCATTATGTTCTTCATATGTCGGCCAAGTTCATTTAATCAGCCAGATCACCCTTGGTTCTCCTTGAATTACAATCCCTCTATTGCTGAAATATTGCCACATTAATACTATTTGTTCTCTATCTCCATGTATTTACATATGACCTGTATGAGTATAATTGTAATTAATAGTCCAGTATGTAAAAATACATATTCTTTGAATGAGGAATTACATTTTCTATAAATCGTGTATCCACAGTTTCGATTATCTGACTTTGTACTCCACAGTGTCTCAAAAAAGCACAAATGGAATTAATTATTTTTTACAAAAACAGAAGCCAGTTAAATACACCCAATGAGTGTTTGATATGATAAAATTATACTTGCAGGTGGAACAGTAGATATAACCCTGCATGAAGTTGTAGATGCTGGCAAACTGAAGGAGTTGGATCATGCCAATGGTGGGGAATGGGGTGGCACAAAAGTCGATGCTGCATTTGAGAAATTCTTGAAAGTTATTGTTGGTGCGTATTCATTGCATGTCCTTTACTGCCTGAGTTGTTGAAAAATAACCAAATTCAATGGAAGTATGGCCTTGTGAATATAAAACATTTATATTGACATTTGACTGTAAACTAAAATGTTTCCAGACTTGTCACTATAGGCAACTTGCTAAAGCCGGCCACCCATACAAGATTGCTTCATATTCTCTATATTCTCACTGGAAGGTGACCATATTTTCTTTGGCTCCCTTAAATTCTAGGGAATGACACATATACCATCAGAATCTGAGGCCAATATGTATATCAGACCAATATGGTGTAATGGAGATTTATTAACGTATATTTGCTAAAATGTTAGCCTTGGCTTCTTGAAGAATAAACACTGATTTTTCCATTCCTGCACCCATATTTAAGCCCATGAAATGCTAAGTAAGGTAGTTGTTGGATGCTTATTATACAACCCTCTCTACAAAATTGTAAGCAGGCTATACTGGAATCAGTTTGTCTCTGTCCATCTGTCTGTCTGTGTGTAGACCCAATCTTGTGAGCACACATGTATAGATGTGCTTATCTTGTCAGAGTGATGGCCCTTTTATGAATATTATTTCAAATCTGGTAGTTGCTCCTACTGGACTTGTACAAAATGTGTATAAAGGGAAGTTTGTGGTGCAAACGTAACTACTTCTACACATTCGAAAATGGATTCCAATAAAAACTTCATGCACATAATCACTATGTAGTGTAGATGTGCATCATATTTTCAATTCAGTGAGTTCAAGCATTAGGGAGTTTTAGGTCCTTTGGACTTTGTTTGTGTATGTACATTGCATGATTGGCACATTTGAGTTTGCGTTTCCATTTGCCATGTTTATTCTAGAATTTACAGGAAGTTATGGCTTGTAATTTTCTCTGATAAATAAGTATTGTAGGGATATTTATCACTTTTAATGGTAATTCTAGTTCAAGTATGTGTGTGTAAAAAACAACCGTTTAGGGACTTACATTTCAGGGCCATCTATTTTTGACATTTTCCAAAAGCAAAACCAAGAAGATTATATTGATTTATATCGAGAGTTTGAAACAAAGAAACGATCGGTGCAGATGAAAACAAGTGGTAAAGAGACAATCAAAATCCCACTCAGTTTGATTAATAGATACGATGAAGAAATAGCAAAAAAGGGACAGGGAAAAACATTTCAGGATAGACTAGGTGAAATCAAAGAATTTGATGGCAAAGTTATATTAAGAGGGGACAAGATAAGACTTGATAGGGATATTGTTAGGTCCTGGTTTGATGAATCTTGTAAGAATTCTGTAGAACATGTTAAGAAACTATTTCAAAGCAAGAAAAGTAAAGGAGTGAACACCATACTACTGGTTGGTGGTTTCTCAGAATCCCAAATGTTACAAGAAGCATTGAAATCTACATTTAGTGATAAAAGGATTATCATTCCAGAAGAAGCTGGGCTCGTTGTCTTGAAAGGGGCTGTGTTGTACGGTCACAACCCCTTAACTATAGTATCCCGTGTTGCTAAATGTTCTTATGGCGTCCGTGTGTTTCGAGATTTCAATCCCGACGTACATCCTGAAAACAAGAAAGTCAAGGCAGGCAAGAGAGTTAAATGCAAAGATGTTTTTGCAAAGCACGTTACCAAAGGACAAGAACTTGTAATTGGTGAAGCACAATCTGAGGAGAGGTACACACCATTGGAAGCAGATCAAGTGTCTCTTGTATTTGATGTTTATACCTCCACGGAAGAAGAGCCACTGTTCGTTACTGATGTGGATTGTACGTATGTTGGTCAGTTAGAAGTGGATGTACCTGATACCACAGATGGAAAGAATAGAGGTGTAATTGTTAGCATGATATTTGGAGGAACCGAAATACGAGTTGAAGGAAAGGTGGAGAAAACTGGAGAAGTTACAAAAGCTTCATTTGATTTTTTGCAATGATTTATGATGTGTTTTGTTACCTTTTCTTAGTTGTAAAATATTCCACAAGCTACTGTATTTTATTTTTTTAGGATCATTGGCTGTCCGTCATCTTGTATCTATTGTGCGTCAACATTTTTTACAATGACACCTCCTAAACTGAGGAATGGATTTTGTCCAAACCTACAGCAATGAGCCTCGGGTAGGCTCCTTTTAAAGTTGCAATAAATGTTACGGTCTGCTGCTTGGGTAGGTCACAGGAGCTAAAATAGATTATATCAATGTAAACAATCATTTTGTCCAAAACCGTAAGCTTAAATATTTGGTGTGTAGCTGTGTGTAGTGATCCATTTCCAGGATATATTACTAAGTTCTGTCAAAAAGCATGTCTGCCAGTGAGTGGGGCCGTATTCCCTGTATGTGTCTATTGGAAACTATAAACAACATATCTTCTGAAACTGCTAAGTGGAGTTTGACTGAACATAGACCAATTTATTGGCACATCTAATTCAGTCACAATGGCAGTGTACTCGGGTGAACGTTATAGGATCATTATCATGGCCATCTTGTTTATCAAATGTGTGATAATTCTTTGTTTATACATGATAGTTGTTAGTATTTGGTGTGTGCTTATATTGCACTTTGTTTATTATAAGCAGGAAAATGGGAGTTAATGTCTTCCAGAGTATATTATGCAATAGTACATACATGTGAAGATATCCATGAAAGGTCTTTATTAAAATACTATCGCCACTAAATGTAATGGATTTTGATGCATGGATAAAATTACTTACCATTAATTCATCAGCTTATCTGTTTGATATAAAACACATTACATAACAAATTGACAGCCAATTTTTGGAAGTATGGCGGGTCCTTTTATAGGGTAAATTTGCATCATGAATCACCAAAGTTGGGATATATATATAAGGCCAAAAGTGGAATTTTCTTTTTAAGTAGGGATTCAAAATTTACTTTTTATGCCCCCACTCTGAAGGGGGGGGGGGCATATAGATTTGCCCTGGTCCGTCCTTCCGTCTGTCACAAAAATCTTGTGTCACTTGTATCTCCAAAAGAATATGAGTCAGAGTTATGACCCTTGACTTAATTAAAATATAGCCTACAGAGTATGCAATCTTGTGTCGCCCATATCTCTAATACATTATGAGCCAGAGTCATAAAACTTTACAGGAATGTTCACCAGCCTATGTAGTTTTGCACCTGGGGTTTCATGTTTGGCTGTGCCCTGCAAGTGCAGAGTTATGGTCCTTGACTTAGTTAAATATAGCCTACAGAGTATGCAACCTTGTGTCACCCATATCTCTAATACATTATGAGCCAGAGTCATAAAACTTTACAGGAATGTTCACCAGCCTATGTAGTTTTGCACCTGGGGTTTCATGTTTGGCTGTGCCCTGCAAGTGCAGAGTTATGGTCCTTGACTTAGTTAAATATAGCCTACAGAGTATGCAACCTTGTGTCACCCATATCTCTAATACATTATGAGCCAGAGTCATAAAGCGTTACAGGAATGTTAACCAGCATGTGAAGTTGTGCGCCTTGGGTTTCATTTTTTGCTGTGCCCAGTAAGTGCAAAGTTATGGCCGTTGACTTAATTAAAATATAGCCTACAGAGTAGGCAATCTTGTGTCGCGCATATCTCCAAAAGTGTATGAGCCAGATTCATAAAACTTGACAGGGAGGCTCACCAGCCTGTATAGTTGCGAACCTTTCATGTTTAATTACGCCCAGTAAGTGCAAAGTTATGGCCCTTGACTTATCACTATAATCAGTAAAGTTGTTCACTTGATAATTTTGATACACATTCACAAACTATGAGCAGAATAATGGCATTTGCTTTTGTAACAAAGGCTGGAAGTGGGGGCATCTGTGTAGTTTCTTTGTGGAATGGAGCCCAATATCGTCCCCAAATTTGCAATAAAAAGGGCTGATTGATTATCTTGAAATCATAATTTATGCATACCGGTATATTGAATTGACACACTTCTTGTTGGTAATGAATCAGGTTATATGAGTAACTGCACCTAATGCAAGGATTGTGAAGTTTGTGGTTCAGATCAGGAGCCGGGTGCTCTATACCATGACCGATGTGGCTTAAACTTTTGCTTAATTCTGTAATTGTAATCTTGTGCATGGAATCTTTAAGTTCACCTGGTTTTTAAGTTCAAATTGTGTCCCTTTTTGCTGATTTAAATTTTTATATAGTCGGATTTGGTTAATTCACATAGTTCAAATTGACTAGGATAATACATCGGGAACTGGTATTTATATCGGAATATACGAAGTATTTGCATAGAAGGTTGTCAAATAAACGAGGACCGACTGTATATGTGTACATTCTATATATCTGTGTGCTTTTGGAGGTACTATGTCTTGTTGTATGTTGTATTTCCTGCTCAAATCATCAATCAATTTTATTGAAAATTAGTTCTTTATATTACTTATAACTACATCTTTCATACTTTTGTAATGCTGTGAAGTGGAAAATATTTATGTTTTGGGCAATTGTAAAAAATATATCCAAGTAAATTTAGTATAACAGCCTGTGGATATGAGTATAAATGTCGCTTTGTGTTGATGGATCACTTGATTGTTATACTTGAAGCCTACAATGTGCTCCTTGAGATAATTGGAGGAAGTATGTGTAATGTTCCATTTCCAAACAATTGTTTGAGTTAAGTTTCAAGTATTTTTGCGCATAAAGACCTCTAGCCCATACACAGATTACAGGTTATATATCGAGTGCTCAATGCAACACCGTCGTAACTCCTATGTATTTTATATAGGAGTTACGACAGTGTTGCGTTGAGCCCTCGAAATTATACAGGTATAATTACAGTATTAATGCATTTTATGATAAATCTTGTGATAAATTTATATTTTATTCATATTGATATGTCAGCAGTTATCATATCCATGTTACCTTTATTATTATTGACTACGATTTTACCTGTGAACTGTGGGGATATCATAAATACAAAGTTCTCACATCTACAATAATTACATCCCTTGTTCTGAATTGTCGGCCATTTTGATGACAAATTTCCTTAAAGTTTATGGGGAATATAATGTAAACGATGATAACTAATCCGAAATATAAAAAAAAAAAAAACTTTTTCATTATGCTCATGCGGGCATTTAGCTAAGTAAGTTGAAGAAAAAGTGGTTGTCACATGCAAATTCTCTTTGTATTTTCTCAATTATTATATATTTGGAAATTATTCATACAAGGACTTATCACTTTTTTGTCTATCAAAATGGCTGACAGTTAAGAGCAAGGGAGGTAAATATTGTAGATGTTGGAACTATGTATAGGAACGAGATAGATACCTTACTGATACAAACAAGTTGATTCAATATCAATTAGGATTTTGAAGTATCAATACAATTGAGAAGCTCATAATTGTTAATCCAGCTGTAGTCACCGAAAGTTTATGCTTAATCTATTTTCCTTTTGTTGCCATTGACTTTTTGTGAAGGGCAAATTTGTGCTTGCTCGAGTCATAATGCATGCCTTAAGAAGCAAAATTGCTGTATCCCTTTTCTTCGAGATGCAACAAAAATGTAGGTTGGGAACATTGTGGGTGTTAAAACAAGAGTTCAAGTGGAATTACTAGGATAAACACATGTTAAGATATTTTAAAATTTTATTTTATTTGTACATTATTGATATATCAGTATATTGTTTATCTCAGTTGGTATAGCGCTAGGGTGACGCTAGACTGTCACCCGGAAAATCCCTGTTCTATACTCAAGTTTATCTTCTGCTGTGACATTGGCTACAGTCAGGTGCTCCATAATTTATGTGGAGAAATTATCAGTTGCTTGTGGAAGAGCAAATTAGTACTGGTTGGTGATTCCAGGAAAACTGGTTCGGTCATCTGGCCGTCATATATGATAAATTGTTGAAAAATAGCGTAAAAACCCGGTGAAAGTAAAGCAAGTCTGTGCCGTTCCTATACATTATCTTTTCCATTTCTGGTAATGAAGTTTTTCTGAATGTTGCATTAGAAGATTTGCTCGATAGAGAAATTATTTTTTCTATTGCAGTATGCCTTTATACCCTACACATTCTATTTATTGATCACTGTGTCGGGAATCTTATTTTCTGTATGATATATGTAAATGTATATAATTTTATCCAAAGATTTTCATAATGAACTGCTTTATTAAATACCATAATGTACAATGTTTTGTCTTTCTTTTCCTGGACATGTCAATTATTCAAAGAATTATTTTTAGAAACTACACTGCAACCTGTTCAGAGCGGTTCTCCTCACTTCAACACCATTATCATTATTTCCAACAGTAAATCTTTCCTCCAACATTTACAATAAAATCTCACATGAAGCCCACCTCAATAATAAGACCTCCTCTAAATTAGTAACACCATTTTCAAGTCCATTTTCCCTATTTTGCACTTTATTCAACCTCAAAGGGTGTTGTTATGTAGAGGTTACACTGTGTATTGTTTTTTAATCATTTTGAATAGTGCAGAGTGTCTTTGAGGTACATACATCTTTTTAAAAAAGACTTGGATGTCTTTAGTTATCCTGTACCCAGTTTTAGCTATGACTATAATAAAGAAACAAATGGTCTTTTATTGATGGTGTATTCACTGAAATTGGGAAAACGGTACCAGTAGATATACCTGTGATAAAAGTGAAGTAAATTGCAGATACATTTGTATTGAATATTAATAATACTTCTATATGATGTGCAATATATGCAGTTTTCTTTCGTACTGAAAGAAATATTAAGTTGTTACAGAGAACGCCATATACAAAAGACAATGCCTCCCCACACAGACCCCAGGGAAACAACAGTCTACACAACATTAGGGACGGAGGAGGTGCAATGGTAACATGTATGGGAATAGGTGTGCAAGGAATGGTCTGGCCAACATCAAAACAACTATCAAGAATGTAGGGGGACAACAAGTAGTGAAATAGTTTAATGGATGGTTCAAGTTGTATTGCTCCCTTTTGACCTACACCCCTTATTTTTGAGACGTACCTGTGCTTAAAAGCCTAAAAGTAACAAATATTTTTTATGTTTTGATGATGTCAAATTTTCGAGGCAGATTCTGTGTGCCAGACATCAGCGTAACATGGATAATGGGAATGGAATATAAATAAGTAACCATAAACTGTCTGCATAGTCAAAAGTAATTATTTGGCTATCTAAAATGCCAGCGGGGCCGTAATTTTGCAACACGTTTGCGTCAAACTTTTTGCATGTCCCTTGTTCTATATAGAATATTTGTCATTCTGTTCATAGAGCTGCAACAGTGTGTGCAATGAGATATACTTGTGGAAGATGATAAAGGAAAGACAATGAGAGCTATATTAGTGTGTGAAGCTTCTTCATTTACTGCAGAATATGCATCATCACCAACTGAACAGTTTAACATTGGTCATACTTTTAGATCATTATTATTAAATTGCAAGATTGTCATCCATTTTTGTCCTGAAAATGGGTTCAGAGCATGGATTTTGTTTTATATATTATCTCTTTAGTCAGTCAAATAGTGCATCATTTGTTACACTTATAAATGTTTTATCTGATATATTTAAATTGTAGGAGTCTACAATCCTGCTTAAATGGCACGATGAGGCCAATACAAATAGATAAGAACTTTAGTGACATATTATATTAACGTTTTATGAGGTACAGTTGATATAACCGTACATGAGGTGGTCGATAATATCAAATTAAAGGAGTTGGACTTTACTAGTAGCGGTGCTAAGGGTGGTACTCAAGTCGATATAACTTTCACAGACTCTATTATAGTATTATGTGCTGTCTTACAGAAATGCCTATTTGCATGTTATATAAACCAGCAGATAGTAGACTGGAGGCTCAGTATTTCAAATTAATTTTGAACGCAGCAATACTAAAGACACAAAGAGACTTGGACTTATAAAACATAAACAATGAAAGGACACCAGCCTCACGTCCTACTTCTCCTCTGAGCCTAACATTAGACAATTAGGGTTTAAACCTGAAGTCTGTCCTATACTGGTTTACAAACATTTGATGATTGTACAAGCCCGACGTCATTACTCTAGTTCATGGTCTGACATTGATAAATAGTTTAAACCTGACATTTAACCTCTAGTTGAGCCTGACGTAAGTTATTAATGTTCAAGCCTGATGACGTCGGTCCTCAAGTTACAGGTTGGTATTCAACTACGGCTTAAGTATTATCAAGACTGATGCCAGGATTAAACAACTGTTAGAATGTCATACTCATACTACAGGACAGATATTTCAATATTTTGTTAATGTCTGGCATATCAATATCATATCAATAATGGAGCAATCCTGATATTAGACAGTGGTTTTATCTGGATGTAGACAATGCAACAGTTCAAGAGTACCATTTTTGCCGTGATTGAATACACATTGTTGTGCCATCACAATTGACGCATTTGAAAGTGACTTTACTTTTACCCAGTCTTAGTTGCCACTGCGAACCTTGAACACTGGTCTTATTATAGAGGTGATCTTAGTATTGATGTTGATTAAAGAGGAAAACAGTACAATGGACTCGAACATTGTAGGACTTGAGGTGATCTTATAATTGAAGTTGTCGTTAGGTGAGGTTAAACTGTTTATTGATGTAATATTTAGAGCGTTCGCAAACTTTTTCGGGACCGCATATATTCATGAAGTGTGTCGCAAAGTAACACGAGATCAAAGTCCTCAATCAATATGGCGCGTAAGTCTCGTTTCACCTTCACTTCCGTTACCGGGTCATTAAGTGCGAGTATAGCCGAGTACTGCAAGTCATTACTTTGACTACGAGTGCGAATAACGATAGGAGAAGTAAAGAACCTGAAAAAAAATCGTTAAAAACGTTAATCAGAATTACGGAACGTCACTTGTTATATATGGTAAGACATTTTGAAATGTTTGCTTGCACAATATGGCTTACAGGTCTGTCGACAAGGAAGTAGAACTGAAATTCGCTAGTTCTTATCGTGTTTACCTAAATATCGATAATAGGGGTGTTGTATATAATCTATTAATCCGTTCATAGTTGAACATATGATTTAAACAACATTCCCACCCTATACCCAATATAATGGATAAATTGATAATGAAAGCCTTATCGAATTGGGTTTATAAGTTTCCATTTAGCCAGTATTGTAAAATGGATCAGTTTTTGAAAATTGGTATTAATTGATGTGATTATGAAGTTGTGTCTGTTGCATTTAATTTCGCTGCTTAGAAGAATTAATTAATCTCTTAATTGTAAGTAGGTAATTATTTACTGTACTCTTTTCATTTCGGCCCCAGGTGCACAACTACACCGGCTGGTGAACATTCCTGTAACTTTTTATGACTCTTGCGCGTATTCTTTTGGAGATATGCAAAGATTGCATACACTGTAGGCTATATTTTAACTAAGTCAAGGGTCATAATTTTGCACTTACTGGACGGCAGGGCGGACGGATAAGGGCAAATCTATACCCCCCCTTCAGAGAGGGGGCGTACAACTAGAATAAATTATTAGCAACCCCAACTCATTGTTTTAAGTTAATTTAACTTCAAAATAAAGTGTGTTGTAAAGATCTCCTTTAGAACATAACACAACTGTTTTCCTTTTTGTAATGACTAAATAAATAAAAACCTTATGGCATTTTGAATTATTTGATTTGTCACAATAATTTAGATTTGTTTGCCCTATTTACTACTGTACTTGCGGTCCTCGTAGACGGCACCGAATATAGAAGTCTAAGCGTTAACAATTCAGTAAAATGACCATAACATTTTTAATTATAGAGATTTTTCGAGTATTTTAACTGTTGTTGTACAGTTGTCTGTGTCAAAGAACGTATAAATCAATTGTTGAGTCATACAAGTATCCAATTTTAAGAAATTACATCGTAACCATGTAAAATAGTTGAGAAGTACAATGGGAGAGTTTTTTGTGGGATTTCAAAAAGGTCGATAACAGGTTACTATTTTTGCATACATGTATTTTCTCAAAAATATCCTGCCGCAATTCCCACTCACTATAGTCATTAAAGTGGCATCATCCTCATTTTGTTTGCCTGCAATGTGTGTACTTGTAAGCTAAATATATCGCGCAATACAGCACTGCTATATGGATTTGCTCACATCGTTACATTCAATCGACTTGCAACCACCCATGTTATTGACATAGTACACTGCAGTGGTAGATTCTGCGAGGATTATCACATGCTTACTTGCGATTTTGTCTGTCAGTGGTTTGACAGCAAAGAAAATGGACTTCATTTCTAAGACATTTTTGTGAAGGTTTTTGTCGCTAGGTTTCCTGTCATTTGCTGTAATTCTGTCACAAAAAAAAACATCCTTAGAACAAACTGTCAGTTTGGATAACCTCTTGAGGATTTCCCCTATCATTGATTCTATACTGACTGTGTACATTTCTGAACCAAAAATGTACATTATCTCTCATGTAACTTGTAATGCTAATCATCAACATTTCCGAGATTCTGTTTTAATGCATGAGGTTGAACCTTGCCTATGTTTCTACAATGCAATTTACCATTACCATGGGACAATTACTCTGTTCTTGTATCTAGATAAGAAACAGATACTTTGGTAAAAAATGTATCTAGATAAGATACAGATACTCCTTTTTAAAAATTAAAAATAGCCATTGCGGTTCATGAGAAGATTATTCTAATAGTTTTCCTAATATAAATATGTAAAACAGGCGGCCCCAGAGTCACCATTTGAACAAACGTGGTAGATGAAACTATATGCCAAATATCTAACCTCTAGCTATTGCCGTTCATGAGTAGATTCTCAAAGGTTACCTTATACATGTATAAGTCTTTAAAAAACAAGTGGCCGCTAGGGCGGGGCCAGTTCTGACCAAGGGGTTACCATTTGAACGAATTTGTTAGAGGAGCACTAGACAATGCTGTATACCGAATATCTTAACTGTGAACATTGTGGTTCATGAGAAGAAGATTTTCAAAGTTTTCACTATATAAGTCTATATTAAACAAGTGGCCCCTATGGCGAGGCTAGTTATGACCTCAGGGTCACCATTTCAACAAACTTAGTAGAGGACTTAAAATCGGCCTAGTGGTTACTGAGGAGAAGTTATTTAAAGCTTAAATGTTGACGACGGACACGGAGCGATCACAATAGCTCACCTTCAGCATTGCTTAAGTGAGCTTATAATCAACACCTATTTCAATGTTACAATGCTTCTTTTAAGTCAAACATGCATAGTATGATACAATGATAGAAAATGTACATTCTTACCGACATTAATATATCAATATATAATATACAGTTAAACCTCACTTAAAGACCACCTCAATAATAAGAGCACCCCATAATTAAGACCACACGTTTCATGTCCAATTTTACTGTTCCACTCTTTATTCAACCTAAATATTAAAACCATCTCGAAATTCAGACCAGTTTTCAAGGGTCCCAAGTGTGGTATCGAGGTTTTAATGTAATAACATAATACGAGGTTTTAATGTAATAACATAATACGAGGTTTTAATGTAATAACATAATACGAGGTTTTAATGTAATAACATAATACGAGGTTTTAATGTAATAACATAATACGAGGTTTTAATGTAATAACATAATACGAGGTTTTAATGTAATAACATAATACGAGGTTTTAATGTAATAACATAATACGAGGTTTTAATGTAATAATATTCAATATTGAAAAAATGAGTTTTTAAGTTCATAGGCATCCAAATAAGTCACACGTATTTAAAGATCATCTACAATACAAGCTTGTTATCTTAATGGTCATTAAGGTTTAAATATCCTATAAGCATTTTACACTTCATCAGCATAAAAATCAAATTGCATTTTCAGTTCAACAACACTCAAAAATCAGTGTAATATTTTAAATATCAGCATTGCATTTAATGTTAAGAAGCATTTCAAATGTTTCCGGTTTGAGTCGTGCTTTTTTGGCTGGTGATGCTTCAACTGCTTCATTACTGCACCTGTTAATATCCATAATTTTGCACTTAAGTACATGTACTTCAATCTGTATCTGGCGTTCGTCACCCATGCTGTGCTTCTCCCTTGAGACATGTATCTACTTTCGGCTGGTCACTGTTGCTCCTTGATCCACGTTTCGACTGGAAGTACTCATCTCTGTACACACGCTGTAAAAAAGTTGCATGTAATATTCTCAGTATTACATGCAACTTTTTTACAGCGTGAGCTCATTAATTAAACATTGACAATATAAAACAAGTTCCTTCAATTGATATTATGCAAGGCTCTGTCTAGCATTATTGTCAAGTAACGAATTTTATATTTTCATTATGTAAAATGTTGATGATGTTATGTGAGAAGTCATGTATAGTCAGTATTGATATGCATATATGCAAAAGCAAGATGCACTTTTAAAACAGACAAAATTAATGTGAAAATATTTGAAGTTTATAAATAATTTAACATCAACTGTACAAGCATTTACAAAATAATACTATACTCTTACCTTAAGATGTGTCCAGAAGTGAGACAAACCTGATCGCTGTCCTGATATATTTTGGCTCCTCGGACACAATTTACACTTAGCCTTCACTTTCCAGATGTTGGGACATTTTCATGTACCTCTGTCTTAAAATGTCCAGATTATTATGGGACATTTCCATGTACCTTATAATGTTTTAATACTAGTGACAATTTTCAACATTCATAGTGCAAGTGTGAATCAAGCAATAATGATTTTAAAAATAAATTGTCATACTAAATATGTGTTTGATTTTGATAAGTAATCAGCTTCTCAGATGAACAAAACTGAAATGAGCTGTCAAATAACAAGGGAATGTGCTTTCAGTTGTAAGGGGTTTAGAAATCCATGCACCATGAGTTAATATTAATCACATTTATGGTCAAGCATATTTGAATATATTATTGATCATAGGTAAATCTATCCAATTAGCTGTTTTATCCAATCGCTCACACTGTTGACCATTCATCGAAATGGGTGATAATTGGGCAATTTATTGGTTGATCGAGTTATTAAAACTATTGATGGACAAAAGGTACAACATTGCTGTTGATATCTGTAAATACATACATATACCTAAGTATTCAAAAGTATCTGCATGTATCTGCAATTACTCACCTCTGTGTCTAATTAAGATACAGATACAGTTTTTCAACACAAGTTACGAATTCCATCGATTACCATAAAACTTGTAATTAAATACAGCTAAATACAGATACATATACCAACTACCACATGTCTGGTCTACAGCAGAGAATAGTGCTACCAAAAAAACTAGGGATGTCAATAACCGTTCATTTTACTAACCGGTTAACCACTCAATCTTCAGACCGGTTAACCGGTTATCGGACAAACATCGGACGTACATTTTGGCGGGGCGGGTCGGGGAGTAAAAGACACAATTATTCAAATGTACGTATCCACCGGTTGAGAGTAATGCCGTTTTTTCGAGCTGTCGTTTGTCCGTTACGGCGGGCAGAAACATACATGTATGTGAACCTTTTCTGAAGGCAAATCGGGAGATTGCGCCTCGAAAAGCGGAGATTGAGAGATTTGTTTGTGTGGTTGAAATTTTGTCAATATCATGTCTTCACCCGTATCATAAGCTTTTAAGAACAATATTCTGCGAATTAATCGTAATCTGGGGTTATATGTTTAATAGAGACGCCAATTAACTATTTTATTGCCAATTGTCATATCTGAATACAATGGAAACCTGTGAAACTTGAATAAACAACATGACAAGCGAGGTCGCATCGTATTTTGATCAGTGTCACCAGGCGCTTGATTCCATGGTTTAGAGCGTCTATATAACCCCAAAAACGTGATTTTCGGACTGGTATATCGATTTTACACTTTCGGTTATCAGTTTGACAAGTAATTTCAGCGAACCAGTCGGGAATGAACTAAAAAATACCCCATAATAAAAATTCACGATGTTTACTTTGACAATGTGTCAAACAGTGATCGCATTATTGATGTTCAGGCCGGAGGGGTGTACAGCTGCGACGGATTATCGGATAAAACATTGAAAGTTTTGATAATTTGCCTAAAACTGTAAAAGTTATGCAATCGTATATAATTATTTACAAAAGTTAATAACCTCATCAACAATTAACAGTTACTCAATACAGCGCTGGGGACAACTACCCAAACCTTATCTGTTACAGTGTTTCTTTAATAAAATGTATAAAAAATCTTATCTGTATTCCACTGCGCAGTCTTCAAAATATTACTGACTGAACAACCCCATTTGAAGGCTGCTGAAACTGCGGTAGACCCTTTTAAGAATGTGCTTTGAACACATCCGTATCAATTCCTGACAAAACTAAAACCTTTCTTAGCCATCGTGCAACAGTGCTAGTAGTTACACCTTCGTGAGTGACAAAAGAAAGTAATAGAATATAATTGTTTACTTGTAAACTGTTCTGTTCTTCTCAAATAATACAACAAAGTTTTCACCACACAAAGAGTGCATCATATTTCTCCAAAACAAATGAATATGCACTATGTCCCGCCTTGCTAGTCTTCAGCAAAGATGGAATGTAGAAAATAACATTCTCGTCTTCTACTACCATTTAATCTATATCTAAAGCAACTAAAGTTTGTGCTCTCGGAAAGAGAAATTAAAGCTGCGCGCTAAAAAGTTAATAACTTTAGACGGGAACAGAGTCTTTAAATAATTCAATGCTACAGAGACATCCCACGTAAAAGAATATCTAGGTTTGGAAGGGTGTCTATGAAAAACACCCTACCTAAATTTACTTATAATGAAAGATTTATCACACCAACAAATGTTGAAAAAGGTAAAGTCTGTAATAGCATATAGTTGTTTGTATTTGAAACTGAACAGGACTTACCTTGGTCTAACAGACAAGATAACTAATTAACTACAGTACCTAAAGACGTTGAAAAGGGACTTTACATTGTTTAAAACACCAAAAATATCAGCTTCGCCACGCGAATTCATGTTGTTTGCTGGTTCTTTTTCTCCATGCTTCAGTGATGACACAAGCAGTTGATCTTGAAACTCCTTCACTTTGTAAGGCTTCCCAGATATAAAGACAGCGACCATTTGTCAAACTAATCTGCAGAGGATGTCTTTTCCTATTGTGCTCCAGAAGGTCGTGATGACATGGTAGCCTGTTTGGTAAAGAAACAATGTTTTACAACACCAATGGAAACCATGTTGCATATTTCCAAAAGGGAAAAACAAGGATTGCCATTTCTACCTCATCTGATATAACTTTTTTCATACTTTTTCTTGTGCTAAAGTACCATCCTAAAACTGAATATGATAGTGTTTTAGTATCCAAAATATCCGGGTCACTAGTTACTTTTTCCCATACAGAGACAATGTTTTTCAATCTACCTGCCTTAAATGTATTACATATCTGAAAAAAACATGTTACTTTCGTGCCGCTCTCCGGCGACCTACGTTCTTTGGTAGCATGCCTTTACCAGATGTTCCATAACCATGCCCAAATGGTGGTCGACGTGCCCCCAAATATCGTCAGCTGTAGAATGGACGTCCATGGAAACGCTGTAAGCGATTCCCCATTTTGTTGCAATCTTCTGAGCTTTAAAGTTAATCACTTTAAACTCAAACCTGTCAATGGGAACAAAGTCTTTAAATCTTTTGTATGCAATGGTGTTGTTTTATGGAACAGTCTTCCCCAGAGTCTAAGGAATAGTAGGTCTCCTTGTAAGTTTAAACATGCCATCAAAATCCACTTAATGGCCAGTTAGTTTTAATTAAATTGAATTCCTTATATTTTAAGTAATATTTTTATGATTGTTTCTATTTTGTGTGTTATCTCTGGTTATGGTGTGCATTTCATGGTCCTTGCATGTATGTATAACTATATGACCATCATGTCATTGCTGTTATTTCATACATCTTGTTTTATTGTTTACCATGTTTTATTTGTACACTATTACTGAAATAAATCAATCTATCAATTCTATTTCTTTCGCAGTTTTAGAGACATCGTCCTAGAATAGTTCGCTCGTAAATGGGAATGTGTGATTGCAAAGGTGTGCGTACTCTGCTTTACGTTCTGGCCTCAATAAATCACGTCTGGCCATATTATCTGTACATTTGCCTGATCTACGAGGGCCAAATAATCATAATCAATGTTATATTGTAATAAAAACACTCTACACGTATTCAAATCACTGTAAACTAATAAAATGTCACGCTTTGCACGACGAACGACTTTGCAAACGGAAGCAAACTGATGTGCATGCGCGAACGGAAGTCGACCTCATTCTAGACGAAAATACTAATTCTGACCGCAATAGAATTCCTTTGATTTTTTATACAACCTTTTAAAGCTAAGACATTCAACTAATGCTTTATGTAGTTGATTCTAATTTTTGTCGAGTTGTTTTTCTTCAAAATACACTCAACTTTGACGATTCGTGGGTCAGTCATTTTTTGTCACAGAAAAAGATAAAAAAAACATCGTCATTTAATACCTCGCATTCGCAGTGTATACAGTGACCCCTATACGATAGTGCCCATTTACTGATCAATAGAGATTTATGTAAAATCCGTATTTTACTAGTTCAAAAGCATTAATTTCTTTCTCATACGTTTTGAAAGTTATGATATTAGAAAGATAATTTATTTAGCTTTTTCAATATATAAGTTTTCATCATACTAGTAGTATAACTATGCAAACTAATTATTTTTAACAAACCACCCTTGATATTCTGGTAGTATTGGCTTATCAGGGGTGGCCTATATTATATAACCTGCTTTTGTTAAACACTAATGCTGTCCAGGTTAATGCACTGGCCTCACAACTCTCGAGCGTGGGGGAGTTGATGGCTGTGGCATCCAGCAAGGTGTCTGGTGTCCCCGTGAACTAAGGGATTCTCTTAGTATGTTTGCTTGTTTAGGATTATTCAATATTCATATTGCACCATGGTACTACATTGCCCGAATTTTGAAAAAATTATTACTGCTTTTAGTACAAAGAATAAATATACGATAACACTCACCTTTTATTAACCAAAACTTCTTTCGCGCTGCATATAGGAAAACTCGATCGTTTCACATACACTGTTCTCACTTTTGAGGAAAAGCGCGTGTTTGGAGGGCGTGTATTGATGATACGTATTGTGCAATGTCAATTAAATTATTTGAGATTACTGTCATTAATAAACCTGTGTCAACTACTAAATAAGATTAAACAAACAAGAACACCCAATGAAGTGTTGCCTTCATTAAAATGGGTAATGGCACGGACATATACACCGGTTTATGTGTCCGTGATAATGGCTAGGCGATAGTTCGATACCAATGAGACGTCCGGAAGTCTGATGTGTTGTCTGAGCTTTAGTGTTTGATAATGCGTCTTATAAGAAATGTATTTTAATAACTGTTTCAGTAAAATATATTCATGTATTAAAACTATAACTATATTTGTTATTCACCAGTAATTTGATGAAAAGTTTCTGTCTCCGTCATAATGATCATTCGTTGTATTTAACTCTTACTGACAGTTGTGGTGATTGTCGTGATAGAATCATGTATTTATGTCAGCAATGCAAGGAGTTAGAATTATATGATGGATTCTTAAATTATGTTGCTGCTGTTTTGTGGCGGGGCAGGGTTTCTTCAGCTGTTGTTATTGCCGTTATTCGGCTATTTTCCCCATTGTTAATAAAAAGTATATATTTTTCCCAATTTGAATGTAAAAATTCCCATCTATCTGAAGAAAAAAAATTGGTTAGCCAAATTTACAAAGTTAGAAGTTTTTCTCTCACATGCAGTTTATATAAATAGCAATTGTCCATTATTTAATAACTACATCATTTACTTTCATTACTAATATTTGCTGTAATTCCTAGTCTTTTTCCAAATTGCTAAGTTTAACGAGTCAAAATTCCAAAGGAGTAGCTTCAATTAGGCTTAAAATTGGCCCTGCGTCAGAATACGATGAAAGTTTGATATGATGAATAAGTGTATATGTAGCATTCAACTTTGTCGTTAATTTTGTAATACAATCAATGTAGTTGCCATGGCAACCAAAACAGTAAACATTAGAAAAAAAAACAAATTGTATTTCCTCTGCATATGACAGCATTTGTTTATGTTTTTTACTTCCAAGATCAAACTAATAAGTGACATGATCATTTACGATCGTATATGATAGCCATTCTAATGTTGCGATTGAAACATGTGCGAAATGAATATGCATGGTTACTGTTTTTATTTAGGAGCAAGAATGATATTTTCTTATTATATTGGGTATACATCTTGTAACACAACCCAATAATCGATGTTGAAATCATAATTGTCATATCTTTGCACAAAACCCAACTATTAATGATTTATCATACCCCCTGACTAATTAGAATGCTACCTTTTTGCTCGGATAATATCAAATAATAAAGCATGAATTATACAACATTTAATTTAAAGCAGCAATGTTTGAAATCCACTGAGATAGAAGATAAACAAGAGAAATGGTAAGCTTCAACTCTAATCTTGCCTTTGATAAAGATCATTAGACAATTACTCACGCTTTGTTTATTAATATCGGAACGAATTTGACCCAGTTTTCGCGACTTGAAATTGCGTAGACAGACCGGAACAGTACGCGGACACCTGCATATTTAGCGTTTCGTAAGGATAAACCCTCTTGACTGACGTCAAATTACTCACAATTATTCGCAATGTGCTTGCTCTTCTTCCGGTATCTGGTATCGAACGCGTATTTGTACTATTCCGGATTTCTAACTTACAAGCAGGCGAACTCGGGTTGAGAAACGTAAACAAACATTGATTTTGCAGTCAACGGGTGAATAAGTTTTTGCTGTCTGTTTAAATCATCTTCAATTCAGAAAAGAAATATCTTTAAAAAAGATGGTCGGCGCAACTTGAAGTTTGCACATTTGTTGCAATCTGGGATTAAATTTGTGGTTCAACAAAAAGAATGCTTAATGTTACCACTGTCGGTCATTCAAATACGCTATACTACAGAAACCCCGAGATCACTGCGTAGTTCGCTCCCACACAGCGCTTAGATTCCAATATCGTTACATTCACACGCTGCTGTATTGCCCAGTATATTTTCGGTAAGGTTAATTTCGATGTTTAACAAATTTAGTTCTGAACCAATGGTAGCACCACAGAAGCTAGCTGCATGCGTTTATTGATGTCGGTTGTTTATCTATGAATATCCTTATGGTTTCGTTTTCGGTAAGGATATATTAATGTTAAACATCTGTATATGTTATCATACGATGTTATATTATTCTCATACTTGAAAACGAATATGATGCTTTGTTTTTATTGTCAGAGAGCAAGGATTGTACAATCAATAAGTTTATTGCTCAAACAGTAATCTAGATATCATCGGTATGAGTGTTATTGTATTTATTATATGATTACTTTGTCGCTTGTCGGTATTTACTTTTATTTAAATCGTATAAGTGTTTACGAAGTAGGCAAGTTGACTGGTTGTGTAATATGTTAATGTGCATGTTTTGTTTATAATGTTGTTCTTCTTTGATTCTGTTCCCTTATATGCTGTGTAAATATGTAATGCTCTTCATTTATTGGAGGAAATAAAGAATATATATATAACCAATGATTTAGTCGCAGTGAACGAAATCACCATTCGTTCCTTATACTAAATTCATTGGTCGGCACGATCACGTAACAACTGAGTTTATTACTAAAATGTAGAAGGGTATTTTCATGCGCTAAGACAATCAAATGTGTAAACAATGTACAGCCTTTCGTGTAGGAGGAAATTTTGACTATCTAGCTAATCGGGTTTTATTTCATGTCAATAAAATTTTAGCATTTACAAAAGGCAATTTTTCGTTCTTACATCGAAGATTGTACAGATACGTATTACAATATTTATTAGCGTGGCGAATTCGAGTAACAAGATGTCAAGTAACGATATGACGCATTTTAAAATATACGCAGATTCCGCATAGACAGCTGTTTAAATGACCTTAAATCAGTACACATTTACAGGCATCGGACATTTTTTGGCATGCCAACGAAGCGATAGTCACTTACGTTCGAATTATTTAGTTTTTCAAGCAATTTCCATAATCACAGCGGCATTTCGATGACAGTGAAAGCTGTTTATTCAGTGCGAACTCGCATAAGCTTTCTTTACGCATGTTTACTATCCTACATTTGGGTCATTAGTGAGTCGTTGCAAGCGTCTCGCTGAATGTCTGTGGACGCATGTCGACTCGCCTGTCTAAATATAGAAAATACTACGAAGGAGACAGGATACAAATAACTCCGTAGTGTGATCAGTCATAGACACAGTATAGTCTGTTTCAATATATGTAGTTCCTCGTTACTTATCGCATAAGTTGTGAACTCACACATCCATGTTAATAAACTTGTTACATAGCGATTTATCTGACTAAAGCAATATAAATGTTCGCGACTGGTACATAAAACCAAGAAAGTCTTCTTAAATCCAACACCGGACAATTCCCCGTTGTGATGAATAACAACACTACTTGCTAGATAAATCTCGAAATACACTATAGAAAATGTTAACCAATCTGCTTCAAGGTTACACGTATTTTTAAATTGAAGAGAAATGGCGCGAAATTGCCTTGGTGGTTAACGTCAGATTTGATTGGTTTACAAAACACTGAATATGCAATTAGCAAAACCATGTTAGTACGGCTGCGCCGAAAAAAATTGGAAATAATATTGAAAGGTTTTAATAATTAAAAGGCCATTTTTACAAAGTCTCGCCAAAATATTCAACATGAAGCCAGACATGTTTCGATACATTTACTGAACCATCATCATATTAATTTGGGCGTTTGCATGTGACATGTGTGTACAGTTATGCGCCAAATGTTTAACTTTTTTTGTCACCAAGAGCATAGGTCCATTTTATGAAGAAGAAGAAATAATTAACCATTTTAAAGTTCGTTTTATTATCCACTCCGTAATTCACGCGTATCTACACTCTCTGTTTATACATGTGGCTATTTAAACCAAAATAGATGGAATTTAATAAAATTTTAAAATCTGGAAATTAAACCATGAAAGGAATTTCTCTGAAAATTGTTCCTCATTTGTGGTTTTCTTTTTAAGTGTATGTTGGTGTCCGCGTACTGGTTAAATAGCACGAATTATTTTGGCCGTGACTGTACATAGCACGTACGGTGCCAAACTGCGCATGAGCATTAATTTTTTTTTACAATCACGATTTCCTGTAACGTTTAGAGCAAGGACTTATCTGAAAAGTTTCAAAGATCAGATGATTTGAAGCACAGCTGAGTTTACACAGTTTATTAAAATGCTGTAAAATGTGTCCGCGTACTATTCAGGTCTGTCTACAGCAAAGACGTACAAGTCTCATGTGCTGAGTGGCGTAAATGTTGAAATAGTCGCACTCCGTGAAATATGTCTAGTTTTTCACTGAATCAAACAAGTATCCCCCATCTAAGCATTATAATTGATTGATCAGAACAACACATGTCAGAGATTGAAATCGCCTCAGGTTGTAAACCGTACAGCAATTTCCGAAAATGTACTTTCAGTTTCACTCTCATAATTACATACGGACTGAATGTGTCATAGATTAAGTACATAAGCGTCGACTCGATTTAGTATATTCCAGTATGACCCCCAGTATTTGGAAATGACCCTCGGATATGAAATTGCATTGACCTTCAATTTTAAAAGTCCAGGGAAAACACAGATGTTTGAAGATATATGGAGAACCTAAATTAAGATAACTGTCTAATGACAACTTCAAATTGATATCTTCAGACCTATATACACGAGCAGCAAATTGAATGCCTGTTTTAAAATCTTACTTGAGATGAAAGGCACAATTCATTATTATCTATTGGAAAGTTTATGGCAGTATTTAATTTACCTTTTATGCAGGAAGAAACTGTATGTGAGCTACAGAGAATGTCAAAATAAAAAGAATACATTTTGAAGATGCAACAAACAAATGTTAGGTGGCCTAATGGCGCAATGTGTGAATGAAACATTTCAACCTGGAGACTCGTCATAATAGTCAAGTCTTGCAAACACCTGTTTCAGAGAGAAAAAACAACAACAACTAACACACCACTTTATTGTTTTCTTCATTTCCAAAACCACTTGGGCAATTTGAATCAAAATTAGTAGATTTGTTCATTGGATGATTGTCCTCAAATATTGTGTCACACAGTCCCACTCAAATTCCAAAATAGTCACTAGGACTTCTGACATTTTTTTCTAAAACAAATTATTTACTCTTTGGCTGATTCGCTATGAACGTGGTTCATGATTGTACTGTACCAAAATTGTATCCAACATCTGATTTGCTGACACATTTTTTATATTATATCTAAAGCTACTAGACCAGTTTAAACCAAACCTGGTAAAACTGTTCCTTGGATAGTCCTGTGCTGTGTCCCAGTCTACGTTCAACCTTTAATACAAATGTACAACTAGTCTAACATACTTTCAACATGTTGTAACATACTAAGCTCAAACAAGTTTTCTTTTAACAAAGCTTGAATGCTTTGACCTGGTTTCGTATATACTATAAAAGATGATGTTTTTGCAATTAAGCTGATGTGTTCATCATGTTGTATTTATTATGTCTCCCCCATGTTGTATGTTTGTCTGTCCAGTTAACCTCGTTTTCCCTTTATCTCGAAATCCAGTGTTGGATATTCATCAACTTGCTAGGAAGTTACAGTATGAAGTCTAGTAGTGCATATTGTAATTTGGGGTGATAACGTTAAAGGTCAAGGTCACAGGTGTCTGAAACTTGGAAACCTTGTCAGCTATTCTTCTCTAAAAACCTCAGTCAAAGTTGGTATAAAGCATTACATGTACTGTGAAGTTTAGTTTTGCATATTACAATTTGGGATCATATAGTCAAAGGCCAAGGTCACAGGGGCTTTATGGACAGTAAAGCTTTTTGGTGCATATTGTCCAATTGTTCAGCTTGATTTTTTTAAAACAGTGATACAGGAGATTTTTGCAAAATGCCCTCGAAGTGTCTGTGAAAAAATAAATGATTTTCCTTCCAGAAAATCATAAGGGTTCTTACCCCAATGAGTTGAGATTTAGGCAATAGTGGTCCTACCCCAGAGAGTTCTACCTTCTGGAAGGACTGGGGGTAATGGGGAGCGTATGTTTAAAATAAACCAATTCTAGTTGACTTCTGGTAATACTTAAAATGTACATAATGTTGAACACTAAACAAAAGTTATCAACGTTGGAATTTCATTATTTTATCTGTTCATCTAGTCATTTCAACATGAGCAATCACTTTATATCAAATATCACTGGGACTCAAACTTAATGAAAACTTCAGTAAGATACATGTTTGTACCTGGTTTTGTAAATTGATCTTTAACTCAGGATACGGTATGTTGATCTTGAACTTAAGTCATAGCTGCATGAGTATGTTAAAACTGAACTAAGTATAACATACTTATCCACGGCATTCTCTTGTACTTCAATTAATACAAGAACCACCATTGGCTAAGGGAAACTAAGAAACAACAAAGAACAATCGTGATCGCCTGACTTGGTACAGTCACGAAATGTGTCGGGTTTTACTCGATTTTACACGTGCTCAAACCTCACCTGTTTATCTAGACTGCTTGTTGTCAAACGTTATCAAACATTAACAACATGCACAGTACGCGGACATCTATCAACCGGATGAGATATTCTACCTGACATATTTTCTGATAAACTATGTAGTACTTTATCAGTTTCTGATTGTCCAAGGTATTTGCCCAAAGCCTATGCATGCTAAAACTACACCAGCCTTTGTGAACAATATTAATCCAGAAGAAAGATAAAGTCTCAATAATCGCAATCTAGTTCAACTTTCAGTTTGTCTTGTTATCTATGGAGAGACTTGACCATATTATATTATATAAATAAATTGCCTGTTTACCTAAAGTCACTGGATCGATTGATTTTTATTGAAAACTTAATGAAGTTTCAAAAAAACATAACCTTATCTGTGCAATATTTACTAAAACCACGTCCTAATGACATCTTCAATTAAGTTAGCCCGGCTGACAGTACTTTCAGTACTTTGATTAAATATGATCTCCGAATAACAACGCGAAGATATTTTATAAGTAAATTGTATATATTGTGACTCGTATATGGTAAACAAATCATGACGTTGTTTTCGGGAGATCACAGTGCAATACTTAAACATATGTTTTGCAAATAAGTGCGTAGGATAAACGGTATCTAGATCTAGATATATAATGTTTTAGCGGATCCTCGTCTACCGCGTACATAATCATTCTCAACAACCGTAATATAGTTAAATGAAAGAAACTGATAAATCAGCGATCAAAACAAACTTCGAAAGAAGCGTACTCGAACTTGAAAACATGCGATGTCCGGTTGTTGCATACCTCGGAAATAGTGCATGTAAAGGGAGGCAAATATGGTTGTTTGCTTTGCAGCGTCTTTCGATACAGATCGGTGTCGTTTGATAATAAACAAACAGACCTTCCGTTTTGTTCAGAGATGTTGTCGTGTTGATTGTGTGTTCCATTAATTTTCTAGTAAGTATATTATGTTATTTATTTATTTGTCCCAAAATTTCTTAAATTTCATAAAACTGTCATTATTCAGTCGTCTGCTTAATTTTGCGGTCATTCAGTTATTGGACTGCTGATTATTTAACGCGGTAAAGGGTGCAGTTCGAACAAAACATACTGTAAAAAGGTTGGTTTGCATTGTTTTCTCGGAAATAAACAAAATGTTACTAAGTTTGAAACGAAAGTAAGGCGCTACAAATAAACACAAATATCGTGTACACGTCGTAGCTTGATAGGGAGCGTGGAAGACTGACAACTCGGCGATCAAGGACTCATCTTTTTTCATTTTTTCATGAAACTTTTTATTTTATATTCCCTTTTTATTTACAGCTTCCGTACGCACACACAGGATATAGCTGTTAATTATTCGAGACCAGATAAGTTGAGCTGTGAAATACTTGGCCTGTGGAGTTGGCAATGTCTCTATATTGCAAATATAATGGTTGTATCGTTGTCGGATCTTGACTAAAATTGCCGTTGTCGAATCATGGACACCGACTGTTGGGTGGGACGGAGTGGCAAACACCTTTTTACATCAGATGTTGACGACAACAAGTTCACGTGTTGGAGACCTGTTGAGATTTTTATCAGTTGAAGTCTATGCACTCTATTATTGACTACCTGGGATCAATACTACATGTACGCTTACATTACATAGCTGAATATAATTCTAATCCGAATATTGTCACCTGAACCCAGTATTTGTTTCTGGGGCAATGGTTATTTAGAGACATGTACACTGTGATGACTTATATCTACAGACGCAATGTAGTTTGTTACTTATCATGTAGCATGATTGAGATGCTTGAAAGAATTGTTATATGCTACTACTTCATGAAATCATTCTTGTTGTACTCTGGGATATTGTATTTTATGATGAACATTGACAATAATAACTGTTGCACGTTGCAGTGTTATCTCGAAGCATACCAGTATTTTAATTATGCCCATATTGAAGTAACAAGATCACTTCTAGTCAGTGTTAATACAGGTATCTGTATAAAGCTATTCCATTAATATGTATTTATCGTATTGTTGTTGTTGGTCTTATTTTATTTATGTAACACATCATTTTATATCTCTGCATTTAACCAATATGTGAAATCACATTATTATGATCATAATTTTAATTAAATTAGGTCAGTTTGCTTAGAATTTGTTTTTATACCGTAATCTAATATAAGAAATGTATGATTATTGCTGTGGTTTCATATAATTATAACAGATCTGTCTTTTAATACGGCATTTAAAATCTAATTACTGATATTTATTAATTATGGTTTCCATAACAAGCAGAGTCAATAAAAATACCCATTGATTTTAAATTTTTTTTAGACTGGATATAACCTAATTATTTGCAAGATTTATGGATTGCATCAGCTTGTCTTATGCATTATAAAGATGTTTTAACATAACTTATTTTATTGTGTTGGTTGCTATGGAAACAATTACTTGATGTGATGATCAAACTGGCCGTAATAAATCTAAGACTAATTGTATTATACTAAGTTTTCGACAGAAATGGATTAAAACAGCTAAGTTTTTGTCTAGTTCATTCATATTTCAGAAAATTGTTACCATGGCTACCACTTTTGAGTCCAATTTAAAGATTATATACATACTATTTTTGTGTGTGAATTAAATAAGTTAAAAGGCCATATTGATGTATGATGAAGAAAGGCATATTCATGATGCAGTTTGAATCTGTTTTGCGTATTTTACTAACATGTATGTATTTAGATCCTTTATGAATATTTGCATTCCCATGGAAACCCAAAAAAAAGATAGTAACAGAAGAAAGATTTTTAATTTATTTTTGAAAACATAACATTGTAACCGTTTCATTACGAAAAGCTTTTAAAGTTGGTTGCAGAAATGCTTTTTTACAATTATTTCAAAACTGTTACCATGGCAACAAAAAAAAACAATTAAAAAAGAATCGATTTTATTTCTTGTATACATCATGTACAAAAAAACATAGTTTTGTGCAATATTTGTTTTAAAAAAAAGCATTTTTTCATATTTTGTAAACAATTACATTCGTTGCCATGGTAACAGTTTCAATAATAATGGTTTAAAAATGCAGTTTTGTAAAATTTATTGGAGGGTGTTATCACAGAGACGTATTCCAAAAAAAATTGACACAGGGCCAATTTTGGGGGTAAGTGCACCTACCCCTTTGAAGTTATGGATCAAATTCCCTAAATAGCCAAAATAAACCCTGTATTTCAAAACTGGCCATTCTGCTATGTTGAGGTATACATATTTATACAGCCTATTTGGATTGCAGTAAAATTATGGTGGTATTTAGTCAAAGCCAATGAAGAAAACTCGAAGAATGAGTTGATTCTTTTCTTTCAGATCTAAAGCACAATGACCCATGCTACATATTCAGGGTGTCAGAGAAAAAGTAAAAGCGGAAAACAGGTTGTTGCAGCGATTGATTTTGGAACAACATACTCGGGATACGCCTTCTCATTTGCCAGTGAATATGAAGATGATCCTATGATAGTACATACCCCTTCAAGATGGATAGCTGGATCAGCTTATCTCATGTCATTGAAAACACCCACAGTCCTTTTACTGAATCCTGATCGTTCCTTCAATTAATTTGGGTATGAAGCTGAAAATGAGTACATACAACTTGTGGAAGACAATGAACATCATGGTTATCACTACTTTAGACGCTTCGTGATGACGCTTTATTACTCACGGGTATGAATAAATTTTCACTTGTGTACAATTGTTTCATTATTGTTTGGTTTTAAACAGCCATCCATTCGGATACACAGTGTATGGTTTGAAAAAAACAATACAATGCCCTTTTTTATTACTAAAATGAATACTACATGTCATTTTAAATTATAAAATATTCCTAGAAAATAAAGAAATATATAATTTGGTATTTAATATGATTCCCTATGATAATTTGTGACGTGACAGTAATCTGTAATTTTAATAGTCCTAACAAGAAATATCTTTAAAAAAAGATAAACGGCGTAGATAGAATGATGTTATCTGTATCTGGTCCCATTCGGTATAGTAAATGAAATAATGTTTTTTGCAACATGTTAAAAAATAAATCGTTACAAAAATTTACTCGGATCTATGTATTCCATAATCATGGACCTGTCTTATCAGGGTCATTTTATATATGCTGTTTTCTCGTAGATTCGTGCCCTTCAGCAGAAAAGTCATTGCAAGTTAATTCATTACACAGTTTACTTACATATTTTTCATTTTAAACTAAAATACATTAATGTAAACCATTATAAAATCTGAAGCAACAATTGTTTATGTTTTCCAATGAATCGTGTGCTTAAAACAAGAAGGCCAGTGATCTGGATCGTCTGGAAGCTTTCTCATTAGATGCGTGCCTCGTTCTGGTTCGTAAATAATTTGATGACGTAGAAAGATGATGCAATATCATGACGAAATATATCTTGGTTTACTAGTCCAAAAGATCTACATGTTAACTCACTTATTTGCGATTTTGTTATTTTGTGTCAAAGCTGCGTTTGACAATAATTGAAAAATGGCAATACCAGATGATTTATATAAAATGTGAAACGAAGCGTTTAACGTGTAAATATTTAGTCTACGTATTTGTTATGACTTTTTACTGTAATTAGATCAAATGTAGCAAGCAGGCAGTGGGAAAATATTTATTTATGAGGGGAAGGAATTTGATGAGAAGGCACGAATCGATGAGAAAGAGGCATACATTCTTAAATATATTATTATTAACTACTGCCGACAATATTCGAACTGCTTATGAACGCAAATCTTACGAAAACCCCTGTTTGGGTAAACGAAAACTCCCTTTGGTGCCTCTTTGGTGAATATATGATAGGTCGGATTTAAAAATCCCGCTTCGAGGACAACATTTGGTTGGTAAAAAATGTAGGTCAAAATCAATGTTAAACAGCTTCGCCGAAAAAATATTAATTTTATCATCAAATGACAGATTGTGGTGTAAAGTATACATTTTAAAATGTGTTGGTATTGCCAGTACAAGCCCCAAATCATTAAAGTCTTCATAGTCCTGTAATTTTTGCCAATGATACTAGTTTCTTGAAGGTGTATATGGTGATGTAACAATTAATTACTGTTTCTCGAATTCAGAAGCTTTAGTATTACAGGGGAAAAACACATTGCAACAGGAAAGTTAACCGTCTTGCAGTCCTACTGGCAAAATCGTCAATTTCAGTACTACATTAGATAAGGGCTGCAATGATATGGGTATCTCCGAGTTCGGTTTTGTTTAGAATACTACCTTTTTGGTTATCGATAGTCCATTTGGTTATATACATATACAACAGACATAAATTCTAATCTACTGATAATTAAATGGCTAGTAATGACTAGAAATAAACTTCTGGCTAGAAGGTAAGTAGGAAAACACAATGTGCTTATATATTTACAAAGAAGAGCAATGACTCGAAATAGCAACTAGTGTCCTTTTATTAAAACAACTTTTTTAATTACAGTAAACTAAATTTTATGAATGATTGGTCAAAAACACAGTTGCATGTACTGACGACTGTACATTGACGTACAAAATAATTGCGAAACAGTACCCAAAACTGAACCGAGTCTTAACAAACCAAACCGTTTGTTTAATTGTTGCCGCTCTTTAGATAGGTATGATTTACTTGGCACAAACCTTCCCCATAATAAGATTGATTGTTGTGTGCAAGACCCCTGTAGCTCAAGGTCACACTTGGATGTCAAACATCAAAAAGGGATGTAAACCATCTTGTCAAGAATATTACCTGTCATTTAGTCGGGGATTTTTAAATTACTTTGCACATATGCTCATGGGATGTGACTGTGTGTGTCCAAGACCCGTGTCCATAGCATAAAGGTCAATGTCACACAAAGTGACACAGGTGAGTGACCTAGGGGTATATTTGTTTGTTTGTTTGAATCATTGTTAAATACATTTAATTTTGCTATTACAGGGTCTGAAACGAGATATGTTGATTGAAGATACAAACAGGCACAAAGTGAAAGCATTGACTGTATTTGCTATGTCAATCAAATATTTGAAATCTCACTTGATGGATGTACTAAATAACAGGTACATGTATGACCTTATATGGTTGATAATCTTTTCTGATCCATGAGTGGATTTAAACGAGAAATGATGGAGAGTCCACCCTCAGTTTTCAGCTGTCATGTGTTCGACGATTTGAGTGAATGAAGTAGGTTACAATGCTAAATGAATGCTAGGTATTTTCGTGTCCGTTTTCTCCTACATCTGAGTGTAGAACTAAATTGTTTTTTAAAAATCAATTAAAACCATTGTACTCGGCTCTTGGCTCGTATAATTTGCATTCAATCTTCTATCAAAGACAAAGATGGTCCCAGTAGTGTTGGGGGCCGTCGGAGCAAACATTGATCCATGCACTATTATAATTGTACCCGGGTACCCGCCAAAACGTACCCACCCCAGGTTCAGAACAACTTTCGTCTGTTGTCCATGTCAACAATTAAGCTTGAACCTTAGTCAGAATGTTTCAAAATCTCAAAAATATCTTAAGTTTGAAACTGTGTCATCTGGGTCATTAGATCACTAGGTCTAATTATGTAATTATGGTAGTACATTTTTTTTTAATATTCCAGTTGTGACATTTTTTTACTTTGTCGGTAGGAGACATGGTCAAAATGTTTGTCTTTATAAAATCCAGGTCAATGATGACACTAAGGGTAAACACATAGCTCACTATGCCCATTTATAGTAAAACCTTGTAAACACTATAGGCCACATTCTTGTATTTATCTATATGAGACATGGTCAAAATGTTTGCCTTAATAAAATCCAGGCCAAGTTTGAAACCGGGTCATCTAGGGTAAAAATTAGGTCACTATGTTCAATTTTCGATCGTTTTTGTATGTTGTTCATTTGTTGTCCTTTAAACAATTGTTTAAAAGACATCTTCTCTGTAACCACAGGCAGAATTTCATAAAACGTTGTTGGGAGCTTCATGTGGTGACACTCAACACAAATATCACAAGACGTCCCGATTGATCAACAACAACAACAAAATGACCAATATTCATGTTTTGCTTCTAAAACATCTTCTCTGAAACCACTGTGTTGAAGTTCACAAAAGTTAGGGGAAAGGTTACTAGGGTGACACTACAAAAACAACGAGGCGTTTGGATTCGTCAAAAAACATGGCAGCCATGGGGCGGAGCCACCTTTCCTACATGACTTATGGTTGAAACTTCAATAATCTTCCTGTGCAAAAACTACATGCCTTATTTCAATATTATTTCTCCTCAGTGGTAGTAGGTATGAAATGGGGGGGGGGGAATACTCGGGTACCCGAAGATATGCCCACGTACGAGCGCATCGCCAAGTGCATACCCGATGCCGTGCCTTAAAGTATATCACAGAATGAGAATGTCAAATAAAACATGCATGACCATAAGAAATAATTCATCCCACTTCTGTGAAGGATACTTCTTTTTTTATAAAGAGTAACATGACAATAAAGAAGGTTAACATACAAAATGCATACAAGTACATGGAGATTAAACAACACGTATCATACCGTACTAGATTTTGTTTGTAAATAACACTCTCAATGAACAAAGAGTAATGGAGATCTAAGAACTTTAAACTGTATACATTTGTAGTGAAAGTTGATATCTATAAAAGTACAATTTAATTGCAATATTGTGTTTCCTACTTGCAAATAATGACATCACATGTTGCGTTTTCTTGAAATGACGTCACTTACAGAAGAGGTTGTAAATCCAATAGCAGCGCTCATATTAACATTTTAGAAGTATGACTATTAATTAGGTACACCAGTTTAACTATTTTAGCTGTGTTGTGATGTTCTAATGTATAATCTGACCAAGTTATTGCAGACGACGCTTTTGGCGCTAAATTCAAATTATAATCTTAAAGAATTTAAACTTAAAGTGTACTAAACAAAATGACTGTTATGATAGCTATAGTGCTATCATATATCACATATTATCAACATTTTTATCAATTCAGTTATCTAAGATTGTAAGTAACGTCACGAGGTGAGTAGATGAATAATACGGTTATTGTTTCATTTTTTAAAAGTTTTGACGAGTTATAAGACATTGGCTGCGTTCAGTTACGGTTAACAGTCGCTCACGTTTTGTTTTGTATCCCTGGCCGACCATATCACATTGACTACACACGGGGAACCAGATTGCAAAACGTGAGTCGTAAATACATTTACTGAACGCAGGGCCGGTAAGCTAGTTGTTCGAAACATGATATATTTGATCTATGACCTACATTTAACAAAAGCGGTAGGTGATTGGCGGGAAAAGCAGTAAACAATTGAAAGTCGTTTTACGTTACATATTTAGCCACGATGCTTAACTCTTGCGAAGACTAAGTGGTAAGTTTATGTAGACTTTGTCTCCCCTGCAAACAGCAAATTACTCCATGTATGCGCATGACGCTGTCACGCGGTACTTTAGGGCACGACATCGGGTATATGGGGCACGGCATCTGGTATGCACGTGGAGAAATCACGTGGTTCTTTAGGGAACGGCATCGGGTATGCACGTGGCGATGCGCGCGCACGTGGGTATATCTTCGGGTACCCGAGTAATGCCCCCCCCCCCATTTTATACCTACTAATGGTCATTAGATGATCTTCTACCAACATTGTTCAAATTATTCAGAGTCGTCAACAAACTAGACTGCCAGTGGTCGCAGTCATATTTCCTATATGTATAAAGTGGAAACTACATAATCTTTATGTAAAAACTTCAGGGCCTATTTTTTTAATAATTTCACCTAAACGTACCTTAGGTAATATTTCACCAAAACTGTTCAATTGTGTGATTCCATAATAACATGGCTGCCAGGGTGCGAGTCACGCTCCCGATATGTATACATTATAATTATAGTGACATTCTTAACATGTTGGAAATCAAATGTTTTGCCATCTTTGGGAGAATATTTTTTTCAACGAAATATTTCACCCTATGACACATGACCATAGTACCAAACATTTAAGGCACAGGGAAGCGATTTCGGGCCATCATGGCCCTCTTAATTTCTATATTTGCATGAGACTTGTTAAACTAGGTCACATGGTCAAATGATAGAAAATCCTTCTTATCATTCTAGAGCACACAGCTTTGACTCAATCCTGATGAAACTTGCTCAGAATGTTTGGCTTAACAAAACATGGTCAAGTTTGATACTGGGTCATTTGGGATCAAAAGTATGTTAAAATATCAAATTATCAAAAATCTTTGTAGACATCCTAGATCCTACATGTTTTACCTGCACTACATGAAACTTGATCAGGTTGTTTGTCTGAATGAAATGCAAAACTATTCTGAAAGAATGGTCACACGGCTAAATCATAAAGAAAATCTTGTGGTCACCGAGACCGCATTTTCTACTCAAACTACATGAATTTCCATGCGATATTTTGTCTTAATAAAATGCAAATCAAGTTTAGTACTTGGTCACATGGGGTCAAAAACTAGGCCACTGGATCAAATGATGGATAATCCGTGTGGATCTGTGGTAGGCTGCATTTTTTACTGGAACCACATAAAACTTAATCAGAATGTTTGTCTTGATAAAATGCAAGCCCAGCGAGGTACTGGTACATGTGGGGTCAAAAAGTAGCTGACGAGGTCAAATAATTGAAAATCCTCTTGGACTCGCTTGAGGCCAGTATGGCAATGTACTTAAGTGAGCAATATGTTTAGCTCACCTGTGCTATTTTGATCACTCACTGTCCATCCGTCTGTCAGTTCACACTTATTTAAACGACATCTCCTCTATAACCATGGGAAGAAAGGTGCTGAAACGTTCCGAGGAGGTTCCCTGGATGGTCTTCTGTAAACACTATTAAAAGTGTATATTTCGGTGCAGAAGTCTAGTTGCTAGCTGTTTGGTGTGTAACATTATCAAGTAGTTCTCTACCAAGATTGTTAAAGTCATGTACATGGGGTCAAAATTGACCCCTGAGTGGTCACATGTTTTACATAGACTTATAATATATTATAGGAAAACCTTTTTAATCTTCTCAAATAAAAACACTAAGCCCAGAGCTTAGATCGTTTGTGTTTTTTTCTAGTGATCCTCTACCAACACTTGCCCCTGGGGTATACATACGCATTTCCCAGAAGTGTCACTTGTTTTATATAAACTTATAAAGGATAACCTTATACAATCTTGTCTGAAACCATAAGGCATACAGTTTAGACTTTTGACATGCTATGCTTGGTGATTCAGGTGAGCGATCAAGGGCTATCTTGCTGTCCTTGTTTGCCTGTTAATCTGGATAAAAATGACACATCTTGTCTGCAATATTATCTACACAAATATCTTGTTGATTATTTACAGAATTTAAAATATACCTGATGCTGTATATCTGTTATTCTGAAAATGTTACTTCTGCCCCTCGTCTGAAATATTATGTATCGCAATTATACTAATATTTTGTTGATATTTACAGAATTAAAAATTTGACTGATGCTGATGTTCACTGGGTTTTGACAGTTCCTGCCATATGGAATGATAGTTCGAAACAATTCATGAGAGAAGCTGCCGAAATGGTATGCTTTTTTCTCTAATAGAAGTGTATGTTCAAACCAAAACCTACTAAGTGAAGTTGGGTAAACCAACCAAGATAGTCGCCACAGTGGCAGTTCTGCGTATGTGCTACGCTCCACACAGCGCTTTGATTCCACTACCGTTACATTCACCGGTGAATATGAAGGTATCGGAATAAGCTCCCGATGCTAAAGGAGAGTATGTATGTGCGAGCGTGCGTCTGGATCGTTTTTGACCGGTATATTACCCTGTCATTTATTGAGGGAATTTCAAAATTACTTGCCCCAAAAGTTCACTATGACCAGCCCTGCGTTCAGTTACGGCTATCAGTGGCAAACGTTTTGTATTTTATCCCTTGCCCACCGTAGCACATTGGCTGCACACGGGAAACAAATTTCAAAACGTTACGAAACGATAGGGCTGATAGCCGTAACTGAACGCAGGGCAGACAAAGTGTCCGCACAAGACCCATGTGCGTAGCCCAAGGTCAAGGTCACACTTAGAGGTAAAAATGGGTCTTTAACATTATGTCCGGACCATAACACTGTCATTTATGTTGGGATTTTCAAATTACCTTGCACAAATGTTCACCATGATGAGATGACGTCTCGCGAACGAAACCAATTAGCGTAGCTCAGAGGTCAATGTCACAAATGTCAAATGTCAAGAATGTGTCAAAACATCTTGTTCGGACTACATGTATAACACTATCATATATAGCGGGATTTTCAATTACTTGGCACACATATTTACCATGATGAGAGGGTTAGTTGGGCACAAAACACATGCGTATTGTTCAAAGGTCTAGGTCACACTTTCGATGTTGTCTGGACTATTTCTTTTGTCATTTATTGGAAGATTTGAAATTACTGGGCCATTATGAGACGGTGTGTTCACATACGTATCATGTCCGTAGCGAAACGGTCAATGCCACACTTGGAAGTCATATGTCAAAAACTGGATCTATCACGTCTTTTCTGGAATATTACACTGTGAATTATTGGGGAATTTTCAGATAACATGGTACAAATGTTCACAATAATGACGTGGTGTATGTTGTGCAAGATCCGTGTATTCAGCAAAACGGTCAACATCACGCTTACTGGTCAACATACAAAACGGATCTTAAAATCATTTATCGGAAGATTATCAATTTTCTAGCCATAAATGTTCAATATAGATGCTATGCCGTGCACAACACCCCTGGAAGAAATTCAAAGGTCAAGATCACAATTAGAGGTCAAAGGTCATAAAAGGTTAAATAACCATCTTGTCTAGAGTAAATGTCACTTATCGATGGATTTTCAAATAAATTGACACAACTGTTCACAATGATGAGACGGTATGTCACGCACAAGAACCGTACATGTAGGTCAAAGGTCAACATCACACTTGGGTATAATATATATGCACTGTTTAGCATTACATAACCGTATTCTCTCCATATCTTGACAATTGGCACGTTCAGCATGTTGCCCTTGGGCATCTAGTACTGGTCTAAGTTTCAGTATTGTTTATTTGTTTACTTAGGCTGGTATAAAACGCAGAAACCTCGATATAGCTCTGGAGCCAGAAGCAGCATCATTATGGTGTAAGCATTTACCAGTTGACAAGATGGACATGCAAGGACAAATGACTGATTCCATGGAAGGTTCACCATTTGTAAAGGGAACTAAGTACATGGTGGTAGATGTTGGAGGTAAGTTAACTTTGGTATATTTATGTTATACATACAGTATTTGATGTCTTTATTACTTTGCTTTTTTTCTGCATTCACATGATGGAACATATCATGTAATCAGCTGTAATGTGCAGCAGGCAGATGACTTCCATCCATGTGTTTTCAGTTCTCTAACATTAATAATGTTATCCAAATTTCACGATACTTGGCCACATCATTATAGGCTTCATATGTGAAGTTAATTTACCAGCCAGATAACTCTTAGTACTCATTTAATTCCAGTTCCTGAATTGCTGAAATCATTGCGTCTTTAATACCATCTGTTCTTTATCTCCAAATGAGCAATAAGAGTAAAATTGTATTTAATAATCCAGTATGTAAAAATTCACGAAATTTATTCTCGATGATATTTTAGCAATTTTTGAGATATTTACTGTTTATACTGAACTTACGTTTTCGTAAGATAAATAATCTATAGATCATGTAGCCCACATATCCATAGTTTCTGGTTATTTGCCTTTATGCTAAATGGTGTAACGATAAAGCACAACTTGAATTGATCTTTTTTTACAAAGAAAGGAAACCAGTTGAATACACGGAGTGAGCGTGTGATTTGATAAAATTATATTTGCAGGTGAAACAATAGAATTAACCCTGTATGAAGTCGTAGATGCTAGCAAACTTAAGGAGTTGGATCATGCCAGTGGTGGGAATTGTGGTGGCACGAGAGTCGATGCTTCATTTGAACAATTCTTGAAGGATATCGTTGGTTCGTATTCGTTGCATTTCCATTATTGTCTGAAATGTTGAAAAAATGACCAGATTCTATGGAAGTATTGTAATGTGAATACGAAACTTTGATATTGATATTTGACTGTAACCTACAATGTTTCCAGCCTTGGTGATATTGTCACTGTGGGCAACTTACTAAAGCCGGCCAACCATACAATATTTGTCTCCCTTAAATTCAAGGTAACGTCACATATATCATCTTGTGATTTGGTGATGTCATTCTGTTCAATGCTTATCAGGCCAATATCGTTTGATGGAGATGTATTTATTTATATTTGCTAACATGTTAGACTTGAGTTTGTGAAATACAGACACTGAATTGACCATGCTTGCATCCATATTTAAGACCATGAAATACAAAGTAAGGTAGTTGTTGAGTAATTATACAACATTCTCAACAAATTTGTAAGGGGCTGTGCAGGAATCAGTTTGTCAGTCTGTCCATCTGTCTGTCCATCTATTCATCTGTCCGTCTGTCTGTCTGTCTGTAGACCCAATCTTGTTAGCGCACTTCTTGCATATTTCAATGGAATTTGTTCGAACCTGGCAGACCTAAACATGAGGGCTAGATGTGAATATACCATCAGAGTTGATGATCCTTTATTGTTTTATGAATATTCTTTCACATCTGGCAGTCTCTATACATGCGAGAAGATTGGCATGAAGGTAGTTGCTCCCGCTTGGACTTGTACACAATGTATATATGGAAGTTTGTGGTGCAAACTACTTCTACATATTCGAAAACAATTCCAATAAAAACTTCATGCACATGATCACCATGCATCATATTTTAATTATGACTCTCATAATTTTCTCTGAGAAATAAGTATTGTAGTGGTATCTATCACTTTAAATGATAATTCTAGTTCAAATATGTGTGTGTTTAGCGACTTACATTTCTGATAATGTATAATTTATAATTGACTGTAAGTGGCTTTAATGTTGCTGGTGCTTTTCAGGGCCATCTGTTTTTGACATTTTCCAAAAGCAATGCCAAGAAGATTATATTGATTTATATCGAGAGTTTGAAACAAAGAAACGAACGGTGAAGACGGACAAAAGTGGTAAAGAGACAATCAAAACCCTAATCAGATTGATTGAGATTTATGAAGAAGAAACAGCAAAAAAAGGACAGGGAAAAACATTTAAGGATAGACTAGGTGAAATCAAAGAATTTGATGGCAAAGTTGCATTAAGAGGGGACAAGCTCAGACTTGATATGGATATTGTTAGGTCCTGGTTTGATGAATCTTGCAAGAATTCTGTAGAACATGTTAAGAAACTATTTCAAAGCAAGAAAAGTAAAGGAGTGAACACCATACTACTGGTTGGTGGTTTCTCAGAATCCCAAATGTTACAAGAAGCATTGAAATCTACATTTAGTGATAAAAGGATTATCATTCCAGAAGAAACTGGGCTCGTTGTCTTGAAAGGGGCTGTGTTGTACGGTCACAACCCCTTAACTATAGTATCACGTGTTGCTAAATGTTCTTATGGCGTCCGTGTGTTTCGAGATTTCAATCCCGACGTACATCCTGAAAACAAGAAAGTCAAGGCAGGCAAGAGAGTTAAATGCAAAGACGTTTTTGCAAAGCACGTTACCAAAGGACAAGAACTTGTAATTGGTGAAGCACAATCTGAGGAGAGGTACACACCATTGGAAGCAGATCAAGTGTCTCTTGTATTTGATGTTTATACCTCCACGGAAGAAGAGCCATTGTTCGTTACTGATGTGGATTGTACGTATGTTGGTCAGTTAGAAGTGGATGTACCTGATACCACAGATGGAAAGAATAGATATGTAATTGTTAGCATGATATTTGGAGGAACCGAAATACGAGTTGAAGGAAAGGTGGAGAAAACTGGAGAAGTTACAAAAGCTTCATTTGATTTTTTGCAATGAATTATGATGTGTTTTGTTACCTTTTCTTAGTTGTAAAATATTCCACAAGCTACTGTATTTTATTTTTTTAGGATCATTGGCTGTCCATTATCTTGTGTCTATTGTGCGTCAACATTTTTTACAATGACACCTCCTAAACAGATGAATGGATTTTGTCCAAACTTCACAGGAATGAGCCTTGGGTAGGCCCCTTTTAAAGTTGCATAAATAGTTATGGCCTGCTGCTTAGGTATGTCACAGGAGCTAAAATAGATTATATCAATGTAAACGATCATTTTGTCCAAAACCGTAAGCTTAAATATTTGGTGTGTAGCTGTGTGTAGTTATCCATTTCCAGGATATATTACTAAGTTCTGTCAAAAAGCATGTCTGCCAGTGAGTGGGGCCGTGTTCCCTGTATGTGTCTTTTGGAAACTAGTAACAACATCTCTTCCGAAACTGCTAAGTGGATATTGACTGAACCTCGAGCAATTTATTGGCACATTAATCTAATTCAGCCAGAATAGCAGGGTACTCGGGTGAAAACGTTATAGGGTCATTATCATGGCCATCTTGTTTATCAAATGTGTGATAATATTTTGCTTATACATATAGTTGTTAGTATTTGGTGTTTGCTTATATTGTACTATGTTTATTATAAGCAGGAAAATGTGAGTTAATGTCTTCCAGAGTATATAATGCAATAGTACATAAATATCCAAGAAAAGTCAGTATCAATATACATGTACAAATATACTATCACCTCTAAATTTAATGGATTTGGATGCCTGGATATAATTACTTACCATACATATTTAACTCATCTGCTTCTCTATTTGATACGCAACACATTACATAACACATTGATTATCTTGAAATAATGATTTATGCATATATTGAATTGACACACTTCTTGTTGGTAATGAATCAGAGTATATAAGTAACTGCACCTAATACAAGGATTCTGAAGTTTGTGGTACAGATCAGGAGTCGGGTGCCTTACCCCTTGACCGGTAGCTCTTCCCTTCGACCGGGTGCTCTACCACTCGAACACTGGCGATAAGTAATTGAGCTCTCATGAGGGTCAAATTTCACATTTTCACTTTTTCGCATATACATACAGTATTTTATTTGCTCTTTCAGGAAAGCGCCATTGTTTTCAAATATGCACTCCTGTTTTGTTGCTATGACGTCCTAAAGAATGTTGCACATTTTAAAAAATGAAGTGACCCCACTGACGTCATTTTCATTTATACATGAGCACTGCTATGGGATTTATAACCTCATCTGTAGGTGACCTCATTTAAAAAAAACGCATAATGTGATGTCACTATTTGCAAGCAGGAAACAACATTTACTTCAAATGGCCACTCCGTTTTCATACTGCCATATTTGGCAAGTATTGCGTACTGTCAATACATGGTGACGTCAAATGTGACGTTTTCTGGAAATGACGTCACTTAAAGAAGAGGTTGGAAATCGTACAGCGGCGTTCAATTGTATCATATTGTATCAAATAACTCAAGACCTTAGGTATACCTGTTAATATATCACATCATTAAATGCAATGATTGTTGGGTTGGATAAAACATTTTGTGGTACATTTTCGGGGTGCAATTAAAATGTTCACATTAAATTGTTCGGTGATGGCTGTATCACTCTCCAGGTCATTCTCATTTCTTTTCTTGTCTTATATATGCATGTCTGTCAATACAACATGCTAACAAACAGGTCACTTTGCATGGTTACATTTTTAGTATATTAATTTGTCATTTGGAGAAGGTCATATTTCTTTTTTTGAATTTTTTGTTACTTTGCTACATTGATATTATATAATTCTGGGATTGTAATCTATGTGCACGGAATCTTTAAGTTCACCAAATTCTGTAACTGTAATCTATGTGCATGTAATCTTGAAGATAACCAAATTCTGTAATTGTAATCTATGTGCATGGAATCTTTAAGTTGAACAAATTCTGTAATTGTAATATATGGGCATGGAGACTTGAAGTTCACCAAATTCTGTAATTGTAATCTATGTGCATGGAATCTTTAAGTTGACCAAATTTTGTAATTGTAATCTATGTGCATGGAATATTTAAGGTGACAAAATTCTTTAATTGTAATATATGTGCGTGGAATCTTTAAGTTGACAAAATTCTTTAATTGTAATATATGTGCATGGAATCTTTAAGTTGACCAAATTCTGTAATTGTAATATATGTGCGTGGAATCTTTAAGCTCACCAAATTCTGTAATTGTAATATATGTGCATGGAATCTTTAAGGTGACAAAATTCTTTAATTGTAATATATGTGCATGGAATCTTTAAGTTGACCAAATTCTGTAATTGTAATATATGTGCATGGAATCTTTAAGTTGACCAAATTCTGTAATTATAATCTATGTACATGGAATCTTTAAGTTGACCAAATTCTGTAATTGTAATCTATGTGCATGGAATCTTTAAGGTGACACAATTCTTTAATTGTAATATATTATGTGCGTGGAATCTTTAAGGTGACAAAATTCTTTAATTGTAATATATGTGCATGGAATATTTAAGGTGACAAAATTCTTTAATTGTAATATATGTGCATGGAATCTTTAAGGTGACAAAATTCTTTAATTGTAATAAATGTGCATGGAATCTTTAAGGTGACGAAATTCTTTAATTGTAATATATGTGCATGGAATCTTTAAGGTGACAAAATTCTTTAATTGTAATATATGTGCATGGAATCTTTAAGGTGACAAAATTCTTTAATTGTAATATATGTGCATGGAATCTTTAAGGTGACAAAATTCTTTAATTGTAATATATGTGCATGGAATCTTTAAGGTGACAAAATTCTTTAATTGTAATATATGTGCATGGAATCTTTAAGGTGACAAAATTCTTTAATTGTAATATATGTGCGTGGAATCTTGAAGTTCACTCAGTAGTTATGTTCATATCGTGTCTCATTTTGCTTATTTAATTTTTTATATAGTCGGACCTCGTTCGGGCTTATCAGTTTTTTGTCTATCAAAATGGCCGACAGTTAAGAACAAGGGAGGTAAATATTGAGATGTTGGAACTATGTATAGGAACGAGATAGATACCTTACTGATACAAACAAGTTGATTCAATATCAATAAGGGTTTTGAAGTATCAATACAATGGAGAAGCTCTTAATTGTTAACCCAGCTGTAGCCACCGAAAGTTTATGCTTGATTTATTTCCATTTGTTGCCATTGACTTTTTGTGAAGGGCAAATTCGTGCATGCTTGAGTCATGATGGATGCCTTTAGAAGCAAAATTGCTGTATCCCTTTTCTTCGAGATGCAACAAAAAGTAAGGTTGGGAACATTTTGGATGTTAAAACAAGAGTTCAAGTGGAATAACTTGGATAAACACATGTTAAGATATTTTAAAATTAAATTTTCTTTTCTTTGTACATTATTGATAAATCAGTATATTGTTTATCTCAGTTGGTATAGCGCTTGACTGTCACCCGGCAAATCCCTGTTCTATACTCAAGATTGGCAGTTTATCTTCTGCTGTGACAGTGGCTACAGTCATGTGCTCCATATGTGGAGAAATTGTCAGTTGCTTGTTGAAGAGCAAATTAGTACTGGTTGGTGATTCCAGGAAAATTGGTTAGGTCATCTGGCCGTCATATATGATAAATTGTTGAAAAACAGCGTAACAACCCGATGAAAGCAAAGCAAGTCTGTGCTGTTTCTAGATATTATCTTTTCCATTTCTGGTAATGAAATTTTCCTGAATGTTGCATTAGAAGATTTGCTCGATAGAGAAATTAACTTTTCTATTGTAGTTTGCCTTTATACTCTACAAATTTTATTTATTGATCACTGTGTCGGGAAACTTAATTTCTGTATGATATATTGGTACATATATATTTTATACTACATGTAAATGTATATAATTTTATCCAAAGATTTTCATAATGAACTGCTTTATTAAATACCATAATGTACAATGTTTTGTCTTTCGTTTCCTGGACATGTCAATTATTCAAAGAATTATTTTTAGAAACTACACTGCAACCTGTTGAGAGCTGTTCTCCTCACGTCAACACCATTATCATTATTTCCAACAGTAAATATTTCCTCCAACATTTACAATAAAATCTCACATGAAGCCCACCTCAATAATAAGACCTCCTCTAAATTAGGAACACCATTTTCAAGTCCATTTTCCCTATTTTGCACTTTATTCAACCTCAAAGGGTGTTGTTATGTAGAGGTTACACTGTGTATTGTTTTTTAATCATTTTGAATAGTGCAGAGTGTCTTTGAGGTACATACATCTTATTAAAAAAGACTTGGATGTCTTTATTTATCCTGTACCCAGTTTTAGCTATGACTATAATAAAGAAACAAATGGTCTTGTATTGATGGTGTATTCACTGAAATCGGGAAAACGGTACCAGTAGATATACTTGTGATAAAAGTGAAGTAAATAACAGATACATTTGTATTGAATATTAATAATACTTCTATATAATGTGCAATATATGCAGTTTTCTTTCATACTGAAAGAAATATTAAGTTGTTACAGAGAACGCCATATACAAGACAATGCCTCCCCACACAGACCCCAGGTAAACAACAGTCTTCAACAAATTAGGGACGGAGGAGGCGCAAGGGTAAATATGAATGGTCTGGCCAACCATAAAAAACTATCAAGAATTTAATGGGGACAACAAGAGGGAGTTTAGTGGATGGAATACATCACGGAACAAGTCAATATAGTCAGTAATCATAGGCTGAAGGGGAGGGGGGTACATAAATATTATATCAAGTAAAGAAACCACACATTATGTAACAATGCTTCCAATGTGTCAACTTTTTAACGCAAATTCATATTTTGCGATCTTCATATCGACTGAGTGTCGTGAGAAGTTAATAGTATTGAAATTTTTTTTCCTGATATAGTGACATCTTCATATATGCATGCAGACGTCAGACTTGATCGTTAACTTTAATTTCTTACACTAATTCATAACCATTAAGTAATAAGAAAGATATGTGCATTCAAAGCATGTGTACCAGATAATTGGCAGCTGAATGAACGTATGGACCTTCATACAAACAAACGCAAGTACCGATGATCTTATCAACCCAGATGTCCAAAATAGCTTCGTCTGGGCTCCTACCAGTGACTTGTTGAAATTCTATCGCACAATTCGCATGCAACTTTGTAGATCTACCATGAGCGTTGCATGGTATTGTCAGAGGAGTTCCAAAATGCATGTGAAATTGAGACTCGTTCCAATTGCACCAATGAACTCTACTACCATGTTAAGGGTGCATAAAGTTGGTAAAAATTGTCTGTAAAAGCTGGTGTCGTTTTAAAATCCAAGATATATGATTTGTATTCATTTTTTTGGCGCCGGTTGTTTCTTCATCTAATCCTTGATCATTTAGGTCAGTGCCAGGAATTTGCGTCTTCCCTCTGACATGTCTCTGTGATCGCACTGGGATGGCATATTCTTTATCGTTGGCATGTTTGTGCTCTCCATCTAGACTTTGTTCGGATTCTAAAATACTCCACATCTGTAAATATAAATTTTGATATGCAAGCTGTTGAAATCAAGATAGTCCGATCAATTCACAAGCAAACAAAGCAACATGTTACATTTAATGTAGATTCTTATGTTTTGTTTGTTTCAAATATATGCATTAGGTTACAACAGCTGTCATCCGTGATGATGATATGTGATAATTTCAAAGGGAAGTATTGAATTGCTATACTTTCCAAACCATAATCGCCGCTATTTACAGCTGTGAATTAATACTAAGAGTAACATTTAATTGCCACAATCGCCAGTATTAACAAGAGTTACCTGCCACATCAATTGGCCAGTGTAAATGGCAGCTAACAGCCACAATGGCTAATAGTTGCAGCAACTAGCTGCTACAATGGCAAGTATTTACGGAAGCTTACGACACAATAGCCAGTATTAACGTGAGTAAACGGGCACAAAGGACAGTATTTAAGAGAATCAATTGTCACGATGGCCATCATTTACAGCAGTTAAACGCCACAATGGTCAGTATTTACCGCGCATTCTGCCACAATGAACAGTTTGTACATGAATGAACTGCAACAATGGCCAGTATATCTACGCGTGAGTCGACCTAAAATAAGTGGAAAAAACGCATCGAAGCTAATATCGATAATCATGGGATAAATTATTGGATACCAGGCTGATGTTAGACAGTCGTTTGACCAGTCCACGTTTACGTTTGCAACAACTGAATAAGCAAAACATAATTTTACTGTTAGCCAATGTCGGTTTCAGTATGATTATAAATAATGGATTTATTTAAAAATTTAAAAAGGGAACAAAACTACTAAATGCATTTTAGCGTAGTTTCAATAGTTACCATCATGCCAAGACAAGTGTTGTAACAAAGTCGGAGGACATAATAAGAAACATAAGCTTTATTGAGCTTCTAACACCGACTGAAACTCGTGTTCTTGAAATCGATCATACACGTACGTGTGTGCGTATTGTGATTGGAAAATATCAAGCTCTTGAAGCATCAATTTTTATTGTTTAATGGTGGTCCAGAATGTTTTACCTTTCGATGCATAAATGCTGGAAAACTAATATCATTTTCTATAAATCTGCTAAAATATCACTGATTTAAGATCAAAATATACATAAAACAATACAACTGTACATAGTCCACGAAACAGACATTATCTAATCTTATCAATAAATATTGTCACTAATTTGACCAAATATATACATGTATTCTACGGCAATCTTATTAGAAATGAACTATTTTTTATGTTCATATTTTGATATAATATATATAAATATGCGATGTAACAGCACGTGCTCTTCCGAAAAGCTATGCCTTTTGTCACATACATTTTTTATATATTTAAACATGTTAATATGTTTGACGCATTAAACTACTTGTAGTTGTAAATGAACTCATGAAAGCATTAAATTGTTACAAAATTGGAAACATGTGGTTATTCTTCCTTATTTAGCTGTTCATGTTTTTCACATCTGGCATTCTACATAATTATGATGATTATATGAACCGAGACAAATAACATATTGAAGAATCATATTTCCTAGACTAATGTTTGCTCAACCAATCGTACCACGTGTACTTTGTTGTTAAATTGTTAAGTAACAAAACTCTGAAGGGAAGTTTAGTGGATGAGGGATAGAGCGCCTGGCTCCATGTTCACAACGACTAGTGTTCAGTAACAAAACTCTGAAGGGAAGTTTAGTGGATGAGGGATAGGACGCCTGGCGCCATGTTCACAAAGACTAGTGTTCAGTAACAAAACTGTGAAGGGAAGTTTAGTGGATGAGGGATAGAGCGCCTGGCTCCATGTTCACAAAGACTAGTGTTCAGTATCAGGTTTAAGACAAAATTGTGTTTCTTTTAAGCTTTGCAAAGTAAATATGATATAAAAGATATACAGTAGAACCTCAATAATACGACCACCCTTGGAACCCTATCAAATTGGTCATAGTATTGAGGTGGTCTTAATATTGAGGTTGAATGAAGAGCAAAATAGGGAAAATGAACTTGAAAATTGTGTTCTTAATATTGAGGTGTTCTTATTACTGAGGTGGTCTTTAGGTGAGGTTTTACTGTATAATCATCCCGCAATTTCTTTACGTTTCCACAAAAGCGGTGTTTTGACATTTTCTATCATGGGGTACCGCTATTGATAATATAGTTAAGGATGCGGCCGATATGCCAATAAATGAATGTTACATGATACGTTATACAATGCATACCTGTGTGAAAAACGCCCATCTTGCAGCAAGAAGAAGAAATGAATACGCCGCTATCACAACAACCAGATGCATGTATCGTCTTGTAAACTGCATGATTGTGTAGACTGTGAAGAAAAGACATTGTATATAATAATAATTATGTTCTTTTTTCAGACTCATCTATGCAAAGAACAACATAATAAAAAAACAATATATTAACTACACAAAAGTACATAGCAATTCTGTATGTAGGAGTATGTAAGTATGTATGTAGAAGCACAAACACTTTCTCAGTCAGGGTTGCATGCTTAATCATGCAAGTTGTTCAACAAGAATCTTTTATTATAGATGCTACCCAACACTTGCCATTCAGAAGGCTATGCTGCGTGTGACAATGTGAGTGTACAGAATGAATTGCAATGCTAACTAGATGCTGAAGATACCAATTCTATGTAACCCATTTCTTTGGTTCACCACGCGTGACGGTGAGTACGATTTTCAAGTTTTGGCACGAGGATCACGTGTACTATGTAGTAAGCGGTGAATTTCATTTCAATAGATGCAAATGTGTACAATTGTTTCTGTTATTATATTTCGCAAAACACAAAGTTGACGTTAAGAATTTTTGTTCAGTGTACAATTTGTCAAGCAATTTAATATAAAATGTCCAGAGACATTTTACTTCACATTGGCGTGTATCTTAATCTTAGCGCGTAAAGTAACCCATGACTGTACAACACATAGAATGCATTAACAATATAGTACAATAAAACCTCACTTAAAGACCACCTCACTAATAAGACCACCTCGAAATTAAGAACACAATTTTCAAGCTATGTTCACTGTTTTGCTCTTTATTCAACCTCAATATTAAGACCATCTCAATAAGAAGACCAGCATTCAAGGGTCCAAAGGGTGGTCTTATTATTGAGGTTTAACTATCAATGTTGTGTCCCGTCAGACATAGAGAGGACTACGGGCAGAGGTTGTTCCCGACTGGTAGGGTTTTCATTGGCTCGGTGAGATCGCCGTGCGGGAAAGAGAATCGGTTAGGATTTCGATGCCTGATTTTCAACGCATAGAACATCAGTCTGACAAAGCTAAGTATCCCTGTTTTGTAGTGTTTTCTGAATCCCCTGGGTGAACGTCGGGTGGATGAAACTTTGATAATACGTATAACCACTACGAGAAAATTTGAGTAAATGGTGTAAAACACTCCTCTTAAAGATGTATCTGGCTCATCTGAACATAACATGTTTGAATTGGCTTCATCCAGTATTGTTGTTGCATTGGCTAAAACATCTCTAATAAGAACCATTGCAATGTATAACCAATTGAAAATATTTATTTTTACCGTATATTACTAACAGACAAAACTTGTACAATAGCCTGATTGTTAAAAAAATGATTTTTTTTTAATTTTATGATGTACAAACATCTTTTTTCACCAAATATGGATCAATACATTATGAGTTCATTCATTGTTAATGCATGTTTATTGATGTTTTAACTATAGGACATATATTTTTAATGTTTGTTTCGGTAAAATATTGAACAAAAAATGAACATAATATATCTTTAAGAATATGTATTTATAACATACAAGTGTGATTTGATATTCACGGGTGAAATAACGCATTCATGAAACTAGTTAGCGATGCTCTGTTTGTTGATTAAGTCAGTCTGCGTAACGAAGCCCTAGCATTAATACTTACATGAACATTATACACGAAGTAATTGTTAGATATAGTATCAGAGTACCAAAATATTGTGTAAACATGACTTTGTTCTCTCTATATATAAATCTAAATATAAGTGTACATACCTTTTAACTCAAACTCCCTGAATATATAAATACATAAATATATACAACAGATATGTTTGAACACAATGTATTGATTTCGGTATCACGTTCACATTGACAAACGCAACATTTGGTTAGTTAATATTATATGTATTGTTGCAATTACTTCCGGGACACATATTGCCTCTGGTTATACCTATAAAATAAAGTCTTCCATTAGTTACCATGCGTAAAGGACATTTAATACACTATTTATATAGTAGTAACTGTCGTGTATGTTTATTTATTTATCTGTTAATTTATTTCTTTTGTGTATTTATTTGGATAAATCAATTAATGAAAATCAATTAAATAATTTATTTAGCTTACACTGATCACACTATTTTTCATTGGTGTAAGCAAATTTTAAGGAGTCAAGTATGACGCGAATAAAGATGTAATGTTGTAAACAAATACATAATCAAACTCTTGAGCAATAACATAAGATAAACATGAATACTCTACTCAACCACTATATAGCATCACTCGGAGTCTCTGTTCATAATTTTTCAAACCATAAATGGCTCAAATATTCTATCAAACAACACCTTAGAAGCGATCTTTTTATTAACGACTGACTTTCTATTCTTAATTTCTTCAAGTCAATGTAAATTGTATAGATTAATTAAACTAAGTTTAGGTTTGACAAAGACCTAAATACCATTTAGGTCTTTGGGTTTGAGAATTATTTTGTAAAAATTCCACCCAAGTATTTAAGATATTTGATCAAGTTTAGAACCAGAAATAATCGACTTCCGGTAGAAAAATTAAGTTGGGAAGGAAGTCGAATTTGATTTGCGAAAATCTCGTTTATGTGAAAAAAATTGTGACGAATTTCACTATCTACATGAATGTGATCACTTCAACGATTCAAGAATAAAATACATCCCAAAAACCTTTTATCGTCCGACTCTAAAATTACAATTACTCATGGACCAAGACTTGAATCACATAATAAAAACTAGGAAACTTCGTGTGCTCGACATTAAAGAAATTATTTGTAAATTTAAATAATTGCCTGACTTAAAACATCCCAAAATAACATATTTTCTTGTATACCTACATATTTTAAACAAAATTAGAATAAAAATACCATCTTCCGCAATATTTGTTTATCATGCATTCTACAATTGTATCTCTTGTGCATGATGCATTCATTTTTTTATTGTAACTGCCTCTTTACCATTGTATTAGTATTTTGTATATTATGTACTCATGTTGTCATGTTTTACATGAACTGAGGAATGCAAATAAACTGTTAAACTGTGATCAAAAGCCAAAATTTGCACCAAAACGTGTTGCTTTAGACAGGATGCGATATCCATATTTATAATCCATTTTTTCCGATGTAGTACATTATATCATAATTAGTATTACCTTAGGGCCTAATGCACGATGCATTATATCATCACAACATTCTTCATTCACTAAGCGGCATTGAGACAACAGAAAAACAATTCTCACAAAAGAATACATACATTAAATGAGTATTTTTGTCACATAGATTTTTATTACATCAAAAACACAAGAATATACGTATGTGCTATATAATTTTGATATAAGATATATATCCGGATTGCAACCAACGTATGGCATTTAGCCAAAACCAAATATAAGGGAGGTAAATCTAAACGGATTTTTTTTGTTTACCTTAGGTCATTCAGAATCACTGTTTCCTTGGCTCAAAAATAAACTTCGTGAGTAATGCATTATAGGCTGATGTACTGAAATATAGTCCAAATTTACTTAAGTAGTTACCAAAATGCGTTTATCAAATCAGACGTCTTAAATAGATTGTTCTACCCTCTTATTAAAAGTGATCTATCTGTGAGCTTTACGTTTCGTACCCAAGACGTTTCGTCCCCAACCAATTTTTTAGGAAAGATGTTGAATTTAGAAATAACATACTATAAATTTGTTTCTTATGAATTTTGAATACTTTGTTTCTCTTGATAACTGATATGCTAAGATTTCAACCGATGCATTTATCATAAAGAACTTCAAAAATTAAGTAAATGATCAACTCATCAAGGCTCAGACATATAAACAATGGATTCGAAACAGGCTGATATCGGTGAAAGGATAATAAGAAATAATTTACCCACAATTCTTGGCACGCCCTCGATAAGTATCATGAATTTCCACCAATTCATTGATTGGCGACAGTCGACAATCTCCGTTCAATTTCGCCTCTTCCCAACTCTTTTGATTTTCTGATTAATCACTTAAATGTCCGTGTTATCACCTATTTATCTGTATAATTCGTAATTGTCTAAATATAGTGATTTCCAAATGTATTAATTAAGTCTTCAGAAATCTTTATAGATCTATATAATATATTTATAATACTGCAAATAAAAATCCCAACAATTGTCACACATTTGGCTACTGTAACCGTAAAAGGTAACTGTGTGGTGCAAACATGTTGCACATATAAATATATTAAAACATTGTACAATATGCTAGAGTTGATATTGCATTGATGCCAGTGTGGACTTTTCAAAATAACTACTGTTTATTTCAGATTGCTGCTCCTACTTATTTGTAAAACAAAATGGCATCTGACACTAATGCAGCTTTGGCTGATCTACAAGCAGAGATAAAGAAGTCGGGTCTACCTTCTCTGATTAAGAGAGACTTTGTGGACATTAGTTCTGATGATGGCATGGTTGTCAGGGTAATGCAATGGAATATGCTTGCTCATGGTGAGTACTATGGACAGGATTTTAAAATTTATCTTACCGAATATTCCTTTATAAACGCCCCTCCCGTATTAAAATTGTTTAATTAATTAAGATTTTATAAATGTCTTAAATTAATCATTTACAAATACTGCCTTCATATAATAATGTCCAAGTGAGCTGTTTGCAAATATTATTTAAAACATTCTTTCTGAAAATAATGGGTGATGTTTTTTCTCAAAATGTTTTAGGTCTCTGTGGGGGAGCTGATAACTTTATAGAATGTCCTAAAGAAGCCTTGGATTGGACATCTAGAAAGTTACATGTACTGGAAGAAATTCTACGCTATCAACCCACAATACTCTGTTTGCAAGAAGTAGATAACTTTGAGTACTTGATGGAAAACCTTGCCAAGTACGGTTATATGGGCATTTTCAAACCAAAGCCAAACTCGCCTTGTCTATATCAGGCAGATAATTGTGGACCGGACGGTTGTGCTGTGTTTTACCAGTCATCAAAAGTCACTCTAAGTCAATCTGATAGTATTATTTTAGAGGAAAATGGTAGAAAATCTAACCAGGTTTCAATCATTGCCCGGTTTGTTTCAAAAGGAACGGATCAGAAACCGTTTATTGTTGGTACGACCCATCTCAAAGCTAAAAGAGGGTTTGCTAGTGTACGCGAACTCCAAGGACAGTTCTTGTCGAAGTATCTCGAAGATCATTGCCAAGATGCACCTGTGATTTTTTGTGGTGACTTTAATGCAGAGCGGACAGAACCTGTTTATTCTGTTATGAAATCATGTAAGTTAGGTCTGTTCAGCGCTTATACATCTTTAAGTTCTGACGGGTCAGAGCCGAAGTATACAACATGGAAGATAAGACCCAAAGCAGAGGAATGTCATACTATCGACTACATGTGGTACTGCAATAAAGGGTTAAAGGTCAAGTCTATACTCGATGTTGCCTCTGAGGCAGAGATAGGAGAAAAACGACTACCATCATTTCGATACCCATCAGACCATCTGTCTCTTGTCTGTGATTTTATAGTCCTATGAATAGCAATCTGTGACTAAATTAGGAATTAGGAATTGTTTAACTCTACAAAGATGAAATTTGAAGCTAATACATTATATTGTGATACATAATAAGGATCATTGAAGATTCATTTTATGACAGTTTCTTATTTTATGTAGATTAAGTACGAAAACTAAAAAAATTCAATATGGTATGTGGTCTACTTTTATAAATGCTATTCATTGACCAATAAAGTACAGGGTAAAATTTGCTGACGAATTTTGGCCATTTGTAGTTACTGGAATTTCTTCAATAACTGTTCCTTTTTATGGTATAAATTTTGAACTGGTATCTTAATCTTCTTGCTTGGTGTTTTGCTGTACTCATATACAGTAAACTCCACTTGTAACGATATTGCTTACTGTGATATACAACTTATTACGATACAAATGCTGTATATTTTTATTGATTCTACTCTGAATTAGACAATAACGTGTATTGCGATATTTTGGATAAAAGGCTACGCTTAAGGCTTCCAAACTCTAACTTTTGACACTTTTGATCAGGATACTAATTAACACCATTAACACAATTGGTCCCTTTACGTGAACACGAGAATGCGTGTCAACTTGCGAGCCTCGGGAAAGTTGTGAAATGCTAGTAACGGAGTTTACTGTAACAATTTCTTACCCGTTGTTTAGGGATATTGACCCAATTTGTATATTTTGTGATGTTATCATAAGTTAAATATCTTCGTTTTATTTGTATCTTAAGCTTGTAATGTAACATCAGTATGCATTGGCTTATGTTTAAGTATCATTAATGTAGAATACTTACTATTTGATATAGAACTGATCTTGACCATCCTTACAAATTGTTTGTTTTTCTGTATGTTTGCGGTTACGTGACCCGGAATTTTAACAGTGAGTAGGAAGGTAGTTTTTTTTAGTTTAATACTGTATTGGGTGAAAGGCCAAAGGAGAAATTTATTTTCATCGACAAACCTGAAAAAATAAATTGAGTCGCAACATTTTTAATGAGTCTGTCGCGTGACTGCAAACAAATGTTGCCTGTTTAAAGTAACCATGAACTCCTCTCTGTACTTATCAGATTATTTCCTCAATAATTTCATTATTCTATGAGTGTTTTAAAACAGTTTATGCTATTGCTTTGGCCAGTGTTTTTGTTTGCAGGCCAGTAAAATGTTGAGCAAACTTTTGAAGTGACTATTTGGGTAATTAGGAAGCTAAATGTGTATTTCAATAAATAAAGAGAATTATAATATGGCAGTGTAATTGTTTTGTATGTATGTGAGAACAGTGAACTCTTGTTACACGGACATTTGTGACAATGTAATATTCATTTAACGACACAAATCCTATGGGAACAAAAATGCACATTGTGTCATTGATCAAATTCAATTATAAGGAATTTTCAATACGTAAACATGAATCCAGGAAACAAACATGGTCGTTATGACGAGAGTTGACTGTATTATGCATTGATAGTGACTTTATAAAAAATGCAAAGTTAGAAGTTTTGATAATATATGTTGTAATGTTACATTATTGTCTTTGAATGCACCCAATGTACAATAATATACACCTTATCAATATATGCAAGGAAAGTATTATATTCTGTGATACCTTTTTGATATTTTTGTCATTGTATGTACATTAAATTGCATAATTTTTATTGTTAGTATAATCTCAGTAACTTTCAGTTGGCCTCTGTCATGGTGAGCTTGCTTTGTACACATTTTTTAATACCTCAAAGTGTGTTGATAGTCATATAACTAATAAACTATTTGAAAAACTGTTTAAGACAAATCTTTCGTCTCAAAAGTTTTTTTTTCAAGATCGAGTATTTTCTATGTTCCGGAAAAAATAGCATACTAAGAACTTTGGAGGGATTGATGTTTTCGTTGGCTAGACTCGCTACTTGCTACCTATACCAGTCATAATTAAATTAATGTCAGTTAATTATTACTAATATGTTTTCATCTATCAACATCAGTTCGATTTTAGACTGGATGTGAATCTCTGAAACATGTCAGTCAATGTTTATAGATCTGTGGATTCAGTAACAACAATTGTGTTATGTTTTGTATGTAACATAAATACAAGTATATAATAAATATACCAAGATTCGCTCTATTGTAGATTTTACATTTAGTGATCAGTATGACTGTAATATAGCAGTGATTTTTTTCAATTTTGCTGCCGAATTTCGGCTGTTTTTCTTCAAAGTGTCATTTTCCCCAAAGAGTAAAAAAAATACTGACTTTTTTTACCATCCTGAAAAGAGCACTGAGATGAGGGAAAGTAATAATATATTCAGCAAAAACAGGAAATTCAAACATTTATAAGTAAAATAACCATGCTAACTTATCTCGCATATTTTCCCAATTGAAAAGGCACAAGCAGTAAAATTATTTTCAAACAAAATCACTGTATAGTAAGTTACTATTAAAGTGGCTTGCATTTACATTTATACAAGCTCTATATAATATTTAAACATGATCATGATGCAAGGAAGACAACTCTAGAAGCTTTCTTGTGTATTTAATTTGAAGAGTTAACTCATATTATAACATATTTTTTCAGTGAATAAAAAAACCAGGGATTATTTATCACTTAATTTGTGAACAAAATAGTTCCACTCATCCGGCACCTGTAAAAAGATAAGACTATGTACTTTTAAGGTACATGAAGCTGTTAGTTTAGTATCAAACTTGATGATATATTGAACAAATGCTTTCTTTAATTAAACCTACCTTATGAAAGAAAATAATTAACCTGTACATCTGTTCGGAATGTGGTTTAAGTAATGATGCATCATTTTGTTTATGTGTTGAATGCAACAGACTTACGAACTGACGACATGATATATATTATACTGCATGTCACAAAAGTAATCAATAAAGGATTCATTTAGTTTAATTACTATATTTGTGGTTTTAAGTTATGGGGCATCTTTAGGCTTATTATCAATTTTATAAATGTTTTGCATCAATTCTGTTTTTTCATATTCGTGGTTAAGTCTAATTATAATAAAATAATTTTACGATTTTTTTAGTGCAGTTTTATAAAAATATTATTATTATTAAGGATGAGATATTTTGGTTGAGATTTTTACTTACGTATCGAAAATCCAGCAAGTAAAATAAAATTTCACCTGAACTACATTGAACATAATTATGTACAAGGCTGTAATAAATTGTTGTTTAGCCGTAAACCTGTGATTTTTTCCAAAGAAATTTACTCATCATGTCCACAAAATATCAAGCTAAATCCTGTGTTATAGTTTGCATTTTCATACCAAAACTTTATTGTTTCCGTTAGTTGATACTCCAACTTATTGATCAGCCCTCGAGTTTCGAAATGAAATAATTAAATCTAAAGAATGTTTATTTCATCTTTGTATAGACAGTAATATGGTATTTAACAAAGATTGAATCATACCACAATCAACTTGAAGTAGTATTTATTCAAATAATAATGATTTAATGAAGAACATTAATATGTAAAAAAATATTACAACAATTATTATGAAATTAAGATGACCATTTTCTAACATTGTTGAATTTAGGAAAATGTCAGAGCTCAATTAATATGCTCACAATATCATATGTATTGTGGCCACCCCAATACCAATCTATGATTATGCTGTGTTTAATTTGTTACATTTCAAAATGCTTTCTACCTCATTTGCATTGTTTTAAATATTGCTTCATTTTTGATTGTATACCATTTTATTAATTTCTTCTTTATCTACTCTCTGATAGGTGTTGGCCGTAAAATTAAAATGTTTGTTTAATCATGATTGTTTCTGTCTTATATTTTCCTTATTCTGTATAAGATGTTGTTTGCTATTTTAAGATTTAAGAAACTTGTAATAAGGTACTAAGAAGGCTCTTGAGACAAATGGTTATAGTAGCGAGATATCAAAGCAACTGAAATATTTACAGTGCATCCTCTCCAGAGTGACTCTTATTTGAGCTACCACCTCTCCAGTGACCATTGTTGTACTACCGTCTTTCCAGAGTGACTCTTATTTGAGCTACCACCTCTCTAGTGACCATTGTTGTGCTACCATCTTTCCAGAGTGACTCTTATTTGAGCTACCACCTCTCCAGTGACCATTGTTGTGCTACCACCTCTCCAGAGTGACTCTTATTTGAGCTACCACCTCTCCAGTGACCATTGTTGAGCTACCACCTCTCCAGTGACCATTGTTGTGCTACCATTTTTCCAGAGCGACTCTTATTTGAGCTACCAACTCTCCAGTGACCATTGTTGAGCTACCACTTCTCCATGGACCATTGTTGAGCTACCACCTCTCCAGGGACCATTGTTGAGCTACCACCTCTCCAGTGAACATTGTTGAGCTACCACCTCTCCAGTGACCATTGTTGAGCTACCACCTCACCAGTGACCATTGTTGAGCTACCATCTTTCCAGGGACCATTGTTGAGCTACCACCTCACCAGTGACCATTGTTGAGCTACCACCTCACCAGTGACCATTGTTGAGCTACCATCTTTCCAGAGTGACTCTTATTTGAGCTACCACCTCTCCAGTGACCAATTGTTGAGCTACAACCTCTCCAGTGACCATTGTTGAGCTACCATCTTTCCAGAGTGACTCTTATTTGAGCTACCACCTCACCAGTGACCATAGTTGAGCTACAACCTCTCCAGTGACCATTGTTGAGCTACCACCTCTCCAGTGACCACTGTTGAGCTACCACCTCTCCAGTGACCATTGTTGAGCTACCACCTCTCCAGTGACCATTGTTGAGCTACCACCTCTCCAGTGACCACTGTTGAGCTACAACCTCTCCCGTGTCCATTGTTGAGCTACAACCTCTCCAGTGACCATTGTTGAGCTACAACCTCTCCAGTGACCATTGTAGAGCTACCACGTCTCGAGTGACCACTGTTGAGCTACAACCTCTCCAGTGACCATTGTTGAGCTACCACCTCTCCAGTGAACATTGTTGAGCTACCACCTCTCCAGTGACCATTGTTAAGCTACCACCTCTCCATTGACCATTGTTAAGCTACCACCTCTCCATTGACCATTGTTAAGCTACCACCTCTCCATTGACCATTGTTTAGCTACCACCTCTCCAGTGACCATTGTTGAGCTACCACCTCTTCAGTGACCATTGTTGAGCTACAACCTCTCCAGTGACCATTGTTGAGCTACCACCTCTCCAGTGACCACTGTTGAGCTACCGACTCTGCTATGATAATTTACTTGTATTTTTGTGAGTGTTAAAAAGCACCTCAATAGAAATTAAACAGGAATACATCGCGGAAAAGTCAAGGTCAGTAATAATAGGCTGAAATGGGAAGAAAAGAACATCACAATTACATCAAGTGAAAGAACTGCACAAGGAGAAAAGGGAACTTAACGTTCATCTAAAACATAAATCGAAATCATAACCATACAGCGATTTACAACATTGGAACATTGTCAGTAAACATCCCGATTTTTATTGATTTAACGATAAATTAACCTCATATTAACCGCTATATGGTCATTTCCCTGTTATTGCCAAATGACGTCATCTATATTACTTGACGTCATAATAAAGAACGAAGCTTTGAGAAATCTAACTGATAGAAATGCCTCAATGATTAAGTAGGTAGATCTAATGCATAGAGAAGTGGAGGAAAACTTAATAATAACTCAAGTTGGACGACCTAATTAATATTCTGACATACATGGACAAACAATGAACAGTACAACATGAAACATGGGACAAACATAACTTCATTTAGGCCACGCCAAATTGGAATTTTGTTAACTTCAACCTAAGTTCGCGAAACCTAGCTACCTATTAAAAAAACAACACAAACTCTTAACAAAAAAAACAAATATCCTCAGATAATAAGCGATGAATAATTCTAGATATTTTAATGAAAGAAACACCATAAAAACAAAACAAAATGGTTTGTTTCAAAACTAGATCTATACATCTAATTTAAAACTAACTAGTTTTCACACAAATTGACTAGTTTTCACACAAATTAACGTTAAACAAAATTCTACAAGACAATAATAGTATGTTAAGAATTCAGGCCCTTTTCAGTCCAATTTGGGAAAAAGACCCTAGATAAATTGGGAAATTTTGCGTCGTAAAATTTGCCAATTTGAGAAAACTTGAATAGCTTCAACTTTTCAGTTTGGAAAAAAACCATATGTTTGGGAATGGGTCAGATAGTCACATCGTTTTCGGATCTCAACTAAAATCATGGACATCGAAATTATTTGAGAATTGTTGTTTTTTCGGCTCGAGGAGCTCGAGGAGCGCAAAACCTAGGCGAGCGCTTAACAAAATTCAAATTTGGCATGATTAAAGTTACAACTGTTATGAATTTTACGAATTTTATGTGATATACATGTATCTCCATAAAAAGTTGGTTTAGTATTTCCAGTCGGTTAGCATAACGGACCGGCAATCCGTAGACCCGGGTTCGATTCCCGGTAGCGCCATTGACCGATTTTTCGTGTTCCACAAACATGACTTTATTTCAATATTACTACAGCTGGTGTTAAGTGCTGTGCACATGGCGGATGTAAAAATTCGCCCCGTACTTCGTTCAAAGTGTAGTTTACCTAAATCAACTTTATATAAGTTAAATTTACACGAAAATGACGTCAGGTCGCTGTGGTGTAGTGGTTAGCATAACGGACGGGCAATATCCTGTCTAGCTAATTTACATTTAACATTAAACCAATTAGGCGTACGATGATTTATGGTGTTCGCAGTAGGATGTATGCTATGGTGGCATATTACTGCCACCAGTTAGCATGATAGCGTTCGCGAATTAATTCGTGTTAACCACTTAATTATTACGATAATTATCTAGCTATCTAGTTAATATTCGTGATAAAATTTCGGTAAGATAAATATCATACAACTAGAAACAGGCTTGAAAGTGCCCAGAACTGCCACCTCTTACCTTTTTATGATGTATTACACTAGGTTTAAGTGGTAACACGAATCTTATCTAGTTGTCCACTTATTATGATACTTAGTAACTCAAATTCGCGAATTTCACTTAAGATTCGTGTTACCACTTATTTATAAATGCGTTTTTGACTTCTACATGTAAGTGGTAACACGAATCTTATCTAGTTGACCACTTATTATGTTACTTAATAACTCAAATTCGCGAATTTCACTTAAGATTCGAGTTACCACTTATTCATTTTTGGCTTCTACATGTAAGTGGTAACACGAATCTTATCTAGTTGACCACTTATTATGTTACTTAATAACTCAAATTCGCGAATTTCACTTAAGATTCGTGTTACCACTTATTCATTTTTGGCTTCTAGATGTAAGTGGTAACACGAATCTTGTCTGGTTGACCACTTATTATGTTACTAAATAACTCAAATTCGCGAATTTCACTTAAGATTCGTGTTACCACTTATATCCAGAAGCCAAAAATGTATTAATATATAAGTGGTTACACGAATCTTAAGTGAAATTCGCGAATTTGAGTTACTAAGTAACATAATAAGTGGACAACTAGATACGATTCGTGTTACCACTTAAATCTAGAGTAATACATCATAAAAAGGTAAGAGGTGGCAGTTCTGGGCACTTTCAAGCCTGTTTCTAGTTGTATGATATTTATCTTACCGAAAATTTATCACGAATATTAACTAGATAGCTAGATAATTATCGTAATAATTAAGTGGTTAACACGAATTAATTCGCGAACGCTATCATGCTAACTGGTGGCAGTAATATGCCACCATAGTATGCTTATTAGAAATTACATTTAGTGAATTAAATAATAAACTTGCAAATCACGATGACAAGCATATGCGTGTTAATGTAAACAGTTTATAGATAAACCACAAGCATTCGGGCGGAACTGTACTTTTAATTTAACAATTTAATAATTCAGGTAAAAGCGGTGTGTATTTACCAATCAACACATATTTATAACGTTTAAACTGTTTGATTGGTGCAGTTGGCTAAGCTGCTGTTCGTATACTTCTCGTAAAAGGTTGTCCTGGGTTCGAATCCCAGCATTTTTGGTAAATCGTTAATTTGTTAAATTTCGCTTAGCACAAAATTCGCGTGCATATCTTAATACATACAACACTATAAAAATGACTTTATTATTGTTTAATATGAATAAATATTAATGAAAATTAAATGCAAACATGAGAAAAAATAAAAAATGTTGCTTGATCTATAATCATGTTTATCACATAACTTGCTCTCCAGGAGTGGCATAAAGCAGTGACATAAATATCATATGTAACTAGTTACATAAACAGCACTATTTAAAGTCTATTTAAAGATTGAAAACAATCTATTTATGGTGTTATGTGATAAATAGAATCTTACATTCGTGCTTATTTGATATTGTTTTTATGAAACTCGTCGACTGAAAACGAATAGAGCATCGCGTCATATTCAGTCGACTCGTTTCATAAAAACAATATCAAATAAGCACGAATGTAAGATTCTATTTATCACATAGTCATTTAACGAACGCTGAAGACATCATGTATTTAGGAATACAATAAATTACATGTTTCAGATCCAAAGCCCCTCCGGTAGCTCAGTTGGTGTGTCATCTGGGAGGTCCAGGTTCGATTCCAGGCAGGCCAGATCATTAATTAGGACTGGTAGATGAGTACTCTTGGGAAACTAGCTTAGTCATCTTACCTCCATGTATAAATGTAAAATTGTTCAAAATGGTGTTAAAAACCAACAAAAATGTATTTCGTTTCATTATGTACACAGCCCGTCTTTAGTGATTGTTTTCTTTGTTGTTGAAACGGTAGTTGTTATTGAGTAAAATGACCAATTAAATTAAATGATCAGACACTTTAGCCTTTTTCACAATAATATGACCAGGTGAGATATATTACACACATACATGCATTTAAACAGATTCTTCTGGAAGTATGGCTGGTTATTCGAATACTTAATAACGACAATCCATTTACGCTGCCGAATGATATCATTAAAGTAGATTGTTTTTAATTATGTACGTCGTCTGTACGTGACCCATATTATTCCCAAAGACATTACCAATTTTAATGAAATGTGTGTACTCTTTGTTTGTCAACTTCTTTGTCAGAATTGTTTATATTATTCATAATCGATTCGATTAGGTATTGAACTAATATTTTAGTTACGCTCTGATGTCTGTTGACCGTATCAAAGTTCCACAGTTCATTTTCAGTTACGAATTTCTCTTTACAAGTTACTGACATATTCTTTATAAATACCAGGTTAGCTTGCTGTTAAATAGATTTAAACCCCAAGTATTTTTTACGGACAGTTCCAAGTCAGTAAATCACTGTAAGGTTATTATTTCTGTTTGTGTTTATATGTATGTTAAATTTCCCTTTCCTATGTGCAATTGTTCCACTGGAGTATTATTTTCTCCCCTCTTTCGGCCTATTGTTGCCATCTGTGTAGACTTGTCATGTGGTGTATTCCATTAAATTCACCCTCCCCTGTTTGTCCAAATTAATTCGCCTTAGTTGTCCCTTATGGTCGACCTGGCCATTCCTTTCGCCCCTGTTCCATTGCGTATTTACTCTAGCGCTTGCAAAATACCTGTTTTATAGACTGTTGTTTTCCCGGAGGTCTGTGTGGAGAGAAGGGTCCTATGTAAATGGCGTTTCCTGTAGCAAATTATTCTCTCTTTTACGTTGTGTTTCAACATAATTTTTTTACCTCTCTTGGAATACCAGCCAGCAGTAACAACATATTCTGCAATAGGCCTCTGGCAAAATGATTCCTTGATGGGATAGGAGAACAAATGAGTTTACAAAAAAGCGACTGGCATTTCCCCACTCTTGAACTTTTGACCCATGGCAGGTAATCGGAAAGAGTGGGTTTTATTCCAGCATCCATACATTATATACTTTCATTCCACAGAGATAAAACAAATCAACAAATTATGAGCAAATATAGTGTTTAATAATGTAGAAATTTAAAATTAACAGTTTCTGATAATTTATCACAGTGAAATACAGACCACCAAAGGGTCAGACAAAAAGTGGTCTCTTAATGAAACGTTTTTTTTTATACAAAGCTTGGTTCCAGATAAGATATCGGGTTTCAATATTTTCTAGTCTGCTACATTTTGAAAATACAATGTACAAAACAAACAGTTTTATTCTTTTATTTGTTAAATAATTCACCAGATCTTATGAAATACGTCTTCTAATAAAACATACATACACACACTTAATCTGTATAAATTAATATGCGGTCAATTATGAATTAGCGGTCATTAAAGCAAAAAAATGGAGGTTTTCAAAGTGGTCGCTTACTGCAAATGGCCGCATAAGACACGTGGTCGCACAAGCAAGATTGACTGTATGTCTATTTTTTATGTAAATTTGGCACGATAAACACATCATTATTATTATTATCATGTTGTTTTATGGCGCATCGACAGCTTTGGTCATTTAGCGCGCAAAAAATGTTAAAAATATGTGAAACTAAAAAAGGTAACGTGATATACTTGTATATGTTAAATTGGGGTAAATATAGTATAATATGAGATTTTAGATTATAAATATCATAGCTTGTTGTAAAAGCCAATCTCTATGATGTAGCTTATGAATTTTCCAACTTGTATAGTCTCAATGAGACTTTTAATTATTATCATGTGGTTTTATGGCGCATTGACAGCTTTGGTCATTTAGCGCGCAAGAAATGTGAAATTATGTGAAACTAAAAAAGGTAACGTGATATACTTGTAAATGTTAACTAGTTAGCGGACTGGTTGAAGGTCAACACAGCCAACGAGAAAAAATGTACTGTGAAAGGCGTATTTCATGGAATACAGTCTAGATTTATTAAAAATAAGTTAAAAATAAAATAAAAGACTAAGTTTCTTCATCAGAGAGCATGCTCTCATCCCCTGAGACAGAGATTCCATCACTGTCATCCTCCATGTCACTAAGACATTCAAACTTGTTGTTGAGGGGGGTTTCATAACTTTTTGTTTTACATGGTTTTTTACATGGTTTTGGTGTGGGTGATGGTGGTGAAGGTTTGTGACCTGCAGGTTTTTCTTTAGGAGGTTGGTAAGTGGGTTTGCTGTTATTTTTGTTTGCTGGTGCAGATTTCACCTTAGGGTTGGTAGTAGTAGGGGCAGGCGATGTGGCCTTAGATGGAGTGGGTATTGGTTTCTTGGTAGTAGGAGGGGCTGGTGATTTTGTTTTTGGAGGAATGGATTTTGGTTTTCGGGCATAACACGTTTTTTTTGGCTGATTGGATGTTTTTGGTGCAGGGGGGGGGGAACCTTTGGGGCAGGCTGTCTCTGTGTCTGTACAGATGAGGGTGCCAGACCTTTAAGGTCCTCTGCAATCTGAGGATACTTTTCTATCAAAATTTTGATCAGTTCGTTACAAGAGTGACAAGGAGGGATGTTCGCCAAAGGGGCAGCTTTGTTGGCATAGCTAGCACTACTGCTAGCCTGTGCCTGGTCCCTCTGGCGGTTCTGCACCACCCTCCTTGCCTCTATAAATGAAAGATTTTGGTTATATTTAACTTCCAGGATTTCCTTCTCACCTTTCCAAGATGAGCAATTTTTAGAAAAAGAAGGATGTGAATTTTTGCGGTTAATACAATGCGGTTTCTCTTGGCAGTCTTTAGATTCATGGTCTGGCCCCTCATGTGCACAGACTGCACAAACTGGAATATTTGTGCATCTGGTCTCGTGATGGCCAAACCTCTGACACCTGTAACAGCGCAGAGGGTTTGGCACATACACGGAGACCGGAACGCATTCATACCCAATTTTGATATTAGATGGGAGTACTGAAGTTGAGAATGTGAGAATATAAGTGTTGGTTTGTATAATTTTGTTTTCTCTTTTAATTGAGATTCTTTTTACTGCAGAGACAGCCTGCGATTGAAGATTAGTAGTTATTTCGTCGAGGGACTCGCAACATGCGAGATCCCTACAACGAATAACTCCTTTAGATGAATTAAGTGATGGATGGGGTTTAATGACGACCCCCAACCCAAAGAATTGTTTGTGACCTAAAAGGTTTTTTGCTTGTTGCATGGTGGAGCATTCCACCAGCAACGTTTCATCTTTCAATTTCTTCACGGTCCTTGGCGTTCCGAGAATGGATTGCAAAGTCTTCTGTATGATAAAGGGGGAAAGTTTAGTGATTGGTTTCTCTGTATCTGACGATTTTATAACAATGAAACGAGAGAAATTTTGGGGGGTCATGTGTGATATGTCTGTCTCAGAGTCAGACTCTGAGAGTGTTCGCTTGGCTTTTTTTGGGGTTGCCATGCTGATTGAATTAGTTCATCATTGATGCTCCCCACCCGCCACGGAGTCCAACAAGGGGACATGACCAGGGGACATCCAACACTGGTCATGACAGGGATACATCAATGATATACTCGTGATAAAAGGGTTAAACTGGACAAATGAGTTCCCTCAGAACATTTTTCAAGCTTAAACATACATTGGGAGCTTTCGAATGTCAGTTAAAGGCCAAACAAGTATCCGATTGGCCCATGGGCCACCGCCTTCCAAGATACAAATAAGTAAAAGGTAAATCGTGAAAGTCGTCAACGAGATCATGTATGTATTTATAAAATAAACAAATATAAATAGACATGGGGGTACAATATATCGTGGGGCTTGGCATGACTAGCCGATTGATCTGGACGGGCATTCCAGACCTCCCGTTTAGCCCAACTAAAGGCCAAAGCAGTGTATTGAGAGAACCAAGTATAGATTGCCAACTCAGAACCCGCTCAACTACCAGGATCCTCTCATCAGGCGACACGGGTAGCAGCCCACGGCAAACGGGCAGGCACAGTGGGGGGGGGGTGGGTCTTACCCCTCTGTAGTGCGACAGCTGGTGAATTCTAGCCCCCCTCCAGCTGGGGAGTAAACACATCATTCAAACACAACAAAGTACAAATGTAAATCCATGTACAATACAATGCTATGTTTTCTATATGCATAACTTTTATTACAATTAAGTACATGTCTTAATAATAAATAGCATATCTGGTCCACATGTAACAGGGTAACAAATAAACATTAAAAACTGTCGTACATACTTTTCATGATACACTACTATAGAATGTTTATGATTGTATCAGAAAATACTCATGTTCATGTTTGCCGTTTCTTATTGTGTACTATACATATCAACAACATGAAAGGCTTCTGTGGTTGAGTGGTGATTGTTGTTTGACTTAAAATCACCGCTGCGGTACCACCTGGGATATAGAACTTGAAACTGTGGAAGCCATCCAGCTAGCTTACGGAAATACGGTGTTTCTATCCAGACGCCCTCCAAGGTTTTTCTCCACCTTAAAAACTGAAAAGGTCGTGACATGACCCTGGTCGTTCATATGACTTAAAACCCTATTATAAAATAAAAGAAACGGTGAACATCAACATGAGTATTTTGTAGTAAAATAATAACATGGTATTGTCGGTGTGGATAGTAGTATTTAAACTATATTTTTCACTCTGGTGTTAGTACAGTTATTGCTCTAGGCGTTAAGAGCAAAATGCGATGGAGGTTGTTATACTCTGACTTATTTGTTCGTATTGGATGGCTCCTTAAGATCATAGAAGAACAAATTTCGTAGATATATTGTAAGAATTGTTACTTGTTTTTCACTACTGAATATGAAAACACTCGAAAACACTTTCAAAAGCTATGAATATTGTCATTTATTATTGGCATCATGTTCTGTGTATTGCTTAATCATGTTTTGATACAAAAATAATGTTTTCTTTATTACTAAACAACATTAAGCTGACATTCATTTAAAATCTTCGCCACTCTCTCTGTAAACAATCGCTGTTCTCCTCGAACAGGCACATAGTATGTATATAGAACTTATTAAAAATCACTCTTCATACTTCGCCGGAAATTATTTACGGACTTGTAGGAATATAAAAAATAAATATTTTCTGCTTATACATGAAAGTGAGGTTGAGCAAGGAAGGTCACCAAACGGGACATAAAGCATGACATATATTCATAAATAATATTATATTAAGGAAAATTATAATCAATTACTAAGTAATTCGTCATTAATCAGGCAAAAGCTATTAATGTGATAATTCACAATTAAAATACACACTTTAACAATGATGAACACAGATTACGTGTACATGTGTTTTCACAAAACCATGAAGTTAAATTATTTCATTATTTATGTTTTTTTATTGTCTTATTTGATTGTTCAACTTTTGTTACGAATTACAAAATTAACACAAAGTATAACATTTTCGTACTTCAATAAATGATGAATCAAACATTTTCTTTGTTATAATGCGTGTTATCAATAATAACAGTTTGTACTTATTAAATAAGCAACATTAAGAAGTAATAAAGCCGCGGCCGTGGTCCAGTGGTTAGTGCGCTGGACTCGGTGATCTGGGTTCGATTCCCGGTCGCGGCAGGTCATACCCTTCCATGAAAATTTGACAAAAATGTCGATTTTCCTCCACATGTGGAGAAGTCGCCGGCTCCTTGTGGAAGGGTAAGTTAGTACTGGTAAGAATTCAGTCCAGGAAAAACTGGTTAGGTGAACCGGCTGCCGTATATAACTGAAATATCGTTGAGAAACGGCGTTAAACCCGATGAAACAATATGAAGTAATACACATTTAGAACAAGACATTTTTGTCAGCAACAACAACAGCTGCAATACATTAGCAACACGCATATATGACGGTGGAGCCTATGGTACGCTGAAAATTCTTATTAAATCTGCATGTCTGAATTCATACAACTATGCTTCATAAATTTCAATATGTGTCAATAATTGTTTCAAATATGAATATACACTACACTACAAAATGAAATAAATGAATTTATAAACATACACATTGCGCCTGTCATAGATTTCGTAGATGTCAAACATAATCGTTATGCTCATTCTTTGACCTAGTAAAACATGTGCCACCCAATTTCCATGTTTTGAACACATAGACTTTCATACCAACTAGAGTCATGTGAATAATGGACCTTTTATGCTGTGGTCTGCAAATTCGTGTAAATCACTGCGACATCTGATGTCAGTTGCCAATTGACTCTATGATCACGAGCGGCCTGATTTGTAGCGCACTGTTCAAAGTTAGATTTTATCTATAATTAGCAGTGAAATGATGACAAATAATTTCTGTGAGGCCTGTGTAAATTACATCTTATTCACGAACATTAAAGAAAATTATATGCTTCAAGTTACGGGCAAATAGTAACAACATCATACCTTGGTATTTTACACTCATCTAACTGATTTTCAAACAACGTCTGTTTAATGATTCTTCTTAACTTACGATTAGTGAAAGTAAATATTTGATGTAAGTTAAAGCAAATTGGTTAACACAGAAGAGGCTGTGCATGATGTGCAACACATTTCAACCATATATGATAAGTTCGAACACGATTTTAGTTCTGGTGTGAATGAAATGAACCAGGCACAAATTTCATAAACAGCTACTGTACCAATAATGAGTCACTTTAATCATAACAAGAAATGTCTTGAACAAAGATGGTCGGCAGAATTTGAAGGTTAAAATTTGTCGTGCAACATAAAAAAATGCCGAAATGTTACGTTGTGGTCACTCCAGATCAAAAATGGATTTGGGTAAGTTAACAGAAATACAGTGGATTTCGGTAAGGTGAAGTACCCTTTATCAAAAGGTTAATCAATCCGCGTCAAGGATACAAATGTTGTTCGTTTGAAGAAAAATTGCCTTGGTGGTTAACGTTAGATTTGATTGGTTTACACAACACTGATATACAATAAGCAAACCATGTTAGTGCGGCTGCGCCGAAAAATAATATTGGCATACGTAAAACCACGTGGCCGGCAGATGCAATGGATTTCATTTCATCTGATTGGGTGTGCTTCACGAATAAAAAAAGAAAATCAAAAACTTTCAACTAAACTACATACTCTATGAAAGTCAAAGGAGCCAGTTATCGAAAATCCAAAAGATGAGCCATGTACGTAAACCCAATATTCTTTGCGTATTCAGCAGTGAAAAATGGATGCATCATATGATATGGCATTCACGTTATAGTAAAACAGTGAAACAGTCTACGAGTTCTTTATCGTCTAAATACGTTCTGATTCAACCAGTGAGCTGTCTTGATATCCATCTACGTCATGTGTTGAATCATTTGAATGTTCAGTATCTACAAACAGGCCTTTAACACATTCCTGAATCAAATCATCATACGTATGACTAGAGTCTGTCATGAACTTCGCAGCAATTCGATATCCTGTAACTGTTCGTATGAGGTGGATGAATGTAACTTTCGACATTGAATCGAATCCTATCTCGTCCAATGTAGAGTTTCCCTTGACGTGGAATGTATCACCTCCTATGACTTTACTAACAATTGAATAAACAACCTGATAAAGTGTTTGTTTCTGTATTTCCTCCCCGGCAGCTTTAAGTGCATTGAAATCAAACGATGCAGCGATTATCTCGGAGCCAACTACAGAAGTCGTGACTTGTTCAAACAAAACATCCATTTGCAACTTCGGGCGTGCCATATATGGATCATCATAATGTTTGGCTGCTATATTCCAGTCAACATCGGTATAAATGACTGAAGTACTGTTGTTCATAAGTAATTCTTGCAAACAACTTCGTATTTCCAATTTCGATAACAAATTAAATCCATGCTTCTCGAAATATCCTACAAATTCTTGCAAAGATGCCATTCCGACAGACAAAGGTCCCCAATTTATGGCTTGGCCTGGGAGTCCTCTTCTGCGTCTCCATTCAATAAATGTATCCATAAAGGAATTGGCTGCTCCGTAGCTGCTTTGACCAAGTGAGCCAATCAAACTGGTTATGGATGATGAGACAACGAAGAAATCCAAATCAAAGTATCTCGTAGCAATGTGCATATTTATTGTGCCAATAACCTTTGGGTTCAACACGTCTTCAAGTTGGCTTTCCTCTAAATTTTCTAATAGCTTACTGTTTAACACACCAGCCCCATGAAACACGCCTTTTATATCACAATGTTGTACTTTGTTACGTATTTCGTGAATTGCAGATTGAACGGATGCGTAATTGGTAACATCTGCACTAATACAAATGATTCTAGTATCTGTTCTATTTTCAAGATTATTTATGTCGATCAACTGCTCTGTCAACACATGCCTGCGGGACAGAAGCACGATATTACCAGCACCCATTTCGGCAAAGAGCTGCGTCATTTCCCATCCCAAACCAGTCAATCCACCAGTAATTAGGTAAACACCAGACTTTTTAAACAATTGATTTAACGAGCGTCTTACAGGTAATTTCAATTCACAGTTTTGCATCAGTTGATGGGCCGGACAAATGTGGCTAGGCATTGACATAACTCTCTCCTTCCATTTTTGTAACCATGTAACTGCTTTCGGCAAGATTGTTGATGTCCTCGTTTTCAAAACGCTTATGAAATCAAGGTATGTTACCTTTGGTTTACTCTTTAATATCCTCATCTCTATCAAAAGAGTTTCCGGTATGTCTCCATTTGAACATATTATCTCTTTGCAATATTTAGCAATGAAGAAACTGGAGTCGATTTTTTCCAACGATATCAAAACATCTATTTGTTTTCCAGTTGATTTGGATTCCACAGTGGGATCAATAATATACGCATGCTTTCGAACGCTTAACATATCAACTAGCATGGTCCTTTGCAAAGAATTAGGCGAACGACTATATACGACAACCGAAGCTCTTTGTGGAACTAGATCAACAATTATCCAACTTATTACAGAATAAAGGAGGAGACCTGGTTCATATCGTCCTCCTATTTCTTTCAAATTTACAAGACTGCTCTTTGGAACAGCGATTTTATGTTTTATCTCAGTAGGCCAGATACAAACATACTCCCATTCATTCTCAAAATTTCTTATTTCATCTTGGACCTTAGGAGTTCTGCAAGTTGGCTTTTTCGCCGGTATTGATGGATATCCAGTATATTCTAAGCCAAAGAGTTGATAACCGTCATTCATGGATTCTTCCCATGCATCCGGATCTTGTTTCAAGCCTTCTGCAGTTCGTGGGAATATTGTTAATGGATGGCAGCAGACTGACTTCACGTGTATGTTAATACGGTCAGTCCTGACTTTGTCAACACGAGTGTCATCTTCAACTAAACATGAAAGTTGGGTTCCACCGGAACGTTGCGTTAGGACATTGTGGGAGGTGATTAATTCTCTCGGTATTTTATGTTCTGCTCGAAGGAAGGGAATCATGTGACATCTTGGATCTTTCGTAAATTGGCCACCATATACTTGATCGGTATCTATCAAAATTTCCGGCTTTAGATGACTGAGGTCCTGGAAAGTGTTTGATATCACTTGTAGTAACGTGTCTTTAGTTTCTTTGATTGTAGGTCGAACATCTACCAAAGTAATTGGACCATGAATAAATTCTAGCTGTACTGACCGTACTAATCCCCAAAGTTCTTCACCAACTAAGTTAATGAACGGTGACTGAGTTGGGAACGCTGGTTGCGTATTTTGTGTAACAACAAACAATGGAATAACTATTTGCATTTCTGTCATATACGTTACCAGGTCTGTCAATAGCATACAGTTGTCCTTAATGAGGCGATGTAATTCTGATGCAGCCACGGAGTCTACTACTGTTGTTAGAGTAAACTCGTGAATTAGAAGTATCACTGACTCATAGTTTTTCTCAGAAAAGGCTTTCTGGATAAACGTTGCATTTTCTTCATTTCTTGTTTGAAACAGTGTAAGCTTTTCTATGTTTTGGAAATGTTCTTTTGTTGCGTTTTCGTAAGTGTTTGTCAACAAAAGAATGCTGGGTACATCAATTGTTTCAAGTCTTGGTATAGCCACTGGTTGCCATGTTAGTTGGTAACGCAATTCACAAGGAGCCAATGAATTGTTCCTTTTACCGTACGTGGTATAATTTCGCAAATCAGCGATGACTTTGCCATATAAATCAAGCAACAAAATGTTGTAATGAACTTGGAAAACTGTATCTATTACTGTAGTATTTATCCTCCGAGTGTACGCAAACATTCTCTGTTCAGGTTTTTGTAGAATGTGAATTTCACCGATAGCTACGGGAAGGAAAGAGAGTTTTTCGTCTTTTATCAGTGTCAGCAGTTCGTCTGTGGTGGTGTTGATGGAAGTTTGTATCATGGTGTCAAGAATACACGCATGCATAGTTGTTCTGTTTAATTGGTCCATCACATCATCCGGCACCGATATGTCTGTTAAGCTTTCGACTCCATTCGTCAAAGACCCTTTCATCATACGAAAACATGGTCCGTGCTGAAATCCCAATGACTGCAAATTGCCATACATGTCATCTTCGCTCAGGGTCCTACACCCACTGCTCGAAATGGCCACTTTTAATTTGTCAACGTCCATTTTTTGACTACATTTATCGTCTAACTTCATTGAGTGAACCCAACCTTTACACATTGTCATCTGTCCTTGCGTTACATGAAACATGATGTGATCTTTTTGAACGATTGTTGATACATAAAGCGTAGACGTCACACCCTTGTCCACCTTTACTGGTCTCAGAAATTCCAACGAAATGGAAACATCTGTTTCTGGCAGTCCAAGAAGGGACCGTCCAATTGCAAACCCAATATCTGCATATGTTGCTCCTGGAACAATATAAAACCCGGTTACTATGTGTTCAAACACAAATGGTGTTGCTTTCTCATCGACGTCGATGCTGAAGTACGCTCTATCACCTTTGGGTGCTAAATGTTTTATGTACAAATGAGTGGATCCTTGTCTCTCAGCACCTTGCATCCTCATGATAGCATTATAGCTTATATACAACTGTTTATATTTTCGACTTTGATACACAGGCACATCTGTCATGGTATTAACCTGTGGCGAGATGTATCTCCAGTTCAAATCAAACCCTAATTCGTATAAGCTACATATGGTCCCAGCCAATGTTTTAGTGTCATCTTGTTTCTTCAACGAGGGCAAAACTGTGTAGATGTTTTTGTTTGTGAATATTCTTTCAATATGCGCTTTTAACACAGGTGAAGGTCCAATTTCAACAAAAATTACATGGTTGTTTCCTTCTGCAGACTCCTTAATTGCTGTTGAAAAAGCTACGGGTTTTTCAACATTTTTCTTCCAATAATCTGGGGTATTAAAAAGCCCATTTGCTTCTTTAGCACCTGCAACTGTAGAAAACATCGGTATTTTACCTGTCTGCTTTTCGATGTTCGTAAGTTTCATTGCTAATTCTTTAGCAGCCTCCTCGACAAACTGGCTATGATATGCACATTTAACATCAATGTCAATGATGTCTGAGTCGGTTGTCTTAAGCTTTTCTTTCAGCTTTTGTATCGACCTTTCATCTCCGGATACGGTGCATGAAGAATCGCTCGTGAATACAGCTACACATATTGCCCCTATGGATTCACAGTGTTCTTGAACCAACTTAGTATCAAGGTTCCGCACAACTGCCATCCTCCCTTTGTTCACAGAAGCCAAGAATTTGGATCGAAAATATATGATGTTTACTGCGTCTTTCAGTGTCAGGAAACCAGATGCAAGAGCTGCAGCAACTTCACCAACCGACTGACCTACCACTGACATCGGTTGTATTCCGAATATTTTCCAAAGTGCCGTCAAGCCTACCTGGCAGGCAAATATTGCCAAGTGTGAAACAAAAGGGTCAGCCAATACATCACTGGATTCCTTGAATTTGTGCGCAATTTTCCATTTGGTAAGAGGTTCTAAATACTTGTCAATTTGATCAATAGCATCTCTAAATGCAGGCAATTTCATAAGAGAACCACACATTCCATTCCAGGCCGTTCCTACTCCACAATAAACAAATACGATATATTTGGTCTTCGAGTTTGATGAATACACAGGTGCAGTGAGATAATTTCTCAGCGATAATTTAACCTCATGTACTGTCTGTCCGTGCACTGCTTTGCGTATTTGTCTGTGATCTCTTCTGCAAGTGGAGGTGTAGGAAAGCGCATCTAAATCACATTCGTGGATTTCATCTAAGGCATCACAGAGAACTTGGGCATTATTGACTAGACTCGATCTATCAAATGTTGAAATTGTGACTATACGATGCGTCAGTATTTGAATGTTTGTTGTAGTTTGTGACATTTCTTTTTTGTCTGTATACTGTTCAATAATCGCGTGTGCGTTTGTTCCACCGAATCCAAAACTGTTAACACATGCTATTCTACCTTTTCCATATGGCGCCTTCCATAGAGCACATTCTGTTGGTACACGGAAACCTAACGCGGACAATTGTAATTTCGGATTTTCGTTTTCCTTCGAGTACCACAACGAGGGTACCACCGTTTCATATTTCATCATCAGAAGAACCTTTATGAGCCCAGCAACACCTGCTGCAGCCTCTGTATGTCCTATATTTGTCTTCACTGAGCCAATCAACACATCTGATGGAGCATGCGAGCTTCTTCCAAAATGAGCACCTAATGCGCTAACTTCTGTAGGGTCACCAACTGGCGTTCCAGTTCCTTCAACATATAATAAATACAATTTTGTAGCGTTTTCTGTCTTACATTTCTTTGTGGTAGATGCGTTAATATTATCAAGTATTCTATAATATATTGTGAGTCTTCCTAATATTGAATGTCAAGTATAAGTAACACAAAATCAGTGTTTTGTCAATGTTAAAAACAAGAATCCCTAAAGGGCCTGACACTATACTGGCTACATTCGTTACTCGCTATATAACTCTAAAGAAAATATGTGATCCGAAGGCGGCGTTCGGTGTTGACACAATGCGTATGATATGAATACAAACAATTTGATAGGAGGAAATAATGCTACATTCTCAAAACTAATGCCCCGAGCTGTGCATCTTCAAAGAAGATTTTCAAAGAGCCCCGACATAAGTATATTATAAGAATGATTAAGATGTAGCAGAGAACGCCACAAATACACACACAAAAATGCCCCTATACAGGTCCCAGGGAAACACCCGCTTACGAAACATTAGTGATTGACGAGGTGTAATATCTATGGGAATGGGAAAATGAGGCATTGATAGGCTGTCTATACAAATATGGACAATTTAAGGGGTGGACAAAGGGGAAAGTGAATACAAGACAAGCTAAGAAAGCCAGTGATCACAGGCGGAATCGGGGAAAAGAACACTTACATTATATAAAATCAAGAAACTGGTTTTGGGCAAAAACTTGTTCAAAGTGTTCAATTTTAAACTCAGTTAAAACTGACATAGAGGACATGTCGTTTGAATGACCAGTGTGAACAATAGCGGTAATAGGAGTAACAGCAGTAATACTGCTGGAAGAGGTAGCAGTATTACTGCTGTAAATCAATGAAACTAGCAGTAAAAAGCATCAATGCAGTACTAATGCTAGCAGTAAGAGAATTGTCAGAATCAGATTTATTGTTGAAACTACAAGCAATAAGAGGGACATGAGTGAGAGGGGTGTACTTGTCCTAGCAATACCATTAAATGGTAATACAGCTTTTTTACTACTAGTAATAACATTACAGAATAGGCCCATAACTGCACAATAACAATAACCTAACTGTTTTTGATAACCAGTTTTAGAGAATCCAAGGTCCCGAAACATTACATGTTACTACTGCTACAACCATTCAGCAGTTACAGCATTAACAAAGTGACACTGCTAGTACTAAAACAAGAAATGAAGGTACTTTAGTAAAACGTATGTTTCATGTAGAAGGTTCACCCGAGGAAGCAATGTGTGTTTTATCACCACGACGGAATTTCAAAACGCCGACGGCACAAATATCGTCACAAACTTGATTTTTTTCAATTGTATATCCTCGTTACTGCTGTATTTTACAGTATACATATATTATCCATCCAAAATTAGCATATTGTCTGTTTAGCAGTGTTTTTAAGTTCATTTTTATACCAATAGCACCCACGTCTTAGACCTATTCTGCCGACAGCGTTCGAATTTTCAGAAGTGCATATGAAATGAAAAGGTCGATGAGGTGGTGAAAGTAATGTTCTACTGCTGAGTAAAACGCGAGATCATTAATAAATGTACGATTTCATGCTAACATGATGTTTGCTAAAACAAATGTATGTTTTGTTATCTCGACGGAATGTGAATACGCCGACGGCGGTAAATTCCATCAAGGAGTAGAGAGAATGAGACAAATAATGGGGCTAAGCGGGTGTTCAAAACTGCAGTCAGGTTTCAGGACCGTGTAAATTGGCGCTCTACAAAGGAGATGGCCCTGCTCATGCAAACTGGCACTAATCCTCCTACTGCAAATACTGTAGATGAGCCATTGATGTCGATGTCCAATAATGATGTGGTCAATGCCCAAATGATAACACGCACTCGAAACATATATTGAAAACTGTTTGCTGGAATATTGAGGGAATATCAAATAAACTTGATGACTCTTCTGTTATATCATACCTGACTACTTTTGATGTATTCTGCTTAGTAGAGTGGATAGATGATGTTAAACAACTTGAGAATATTTTCACAAATTATGAAATGTTTATGTGTAATGCTTTTAAGTTTAATAGAAGTGGGCGAAATATGGGTGGTGTAATTGTAGCAGTAAAGGATTCTTTTTTGTGAATTTGTTTCGCATGTTTGTACTTCCTTTAAGTTTGGTGTAATTCTACAAATAAGTAAGAATTTAATTAATATTATTGAAAGTATATTCTATTTGCATGTATTTATAATCCACCCGACTTATCACCAGTATTTGATGTAACAAAAATAAGAAAATGAACTTTTTATAAATAGTAATGCATCGTTAAATAATGAAATGATACTAAGTGGTGATTTTAATGCAAAAACAGCAGAAGTGCAAGAGTTTAATGAAAATGTTTCAATCATACCTGAATTATTTGAATACTCTTATATTTTGAGTACTGATAATATTATCAATAGATGTTCATGTGATCAAGCTGTCATTAGAAGAGGTAGAGAGTTGATGGAATTTTTTAGATACATACAGCTTATATATTATAAATGGTAGGTGTGGATATGACTTTCAGAAAGGTGAATTTACATATGTTAATAGTGCAGGTTGTAGTTTCATTGATTATTATATTTGTATAGAAAAAGTGTTCCAACATATTTCAAATTTTATTGAGTGTGATAACGGAGACACGAAGCATTTTCCACTTTCTTTAAGCCTTGTCTTATTTCAATATGTATCAGGTGTGGATAGTGATGCTACCTCTAAAGCCATGCATGTAAAATACTGTCTCGTCTCTGATGATAACCAACTAGAATATAAGAGCATTGTTGCTGAAATGATTGTTGATGGGGGAATTCGATAGTTTTTATGAATACACGTTTGGTAGCAATGTTGATATTAATACTTTCAATGTTTGGTGACATTATTATGAAATGTGCTGAGGCATTCAAGAAGGTTATTACTAAAGGTAATAAGCCCTCAGATAAGTCAAAGTGGCTTGATGCTGCTTAGTAAATTGAAATTATGTCGAAACATACTACTAAGGCAAGGTCTGAAGCCGACTTACAAGAATATCTAGAAAGTAAGCGGGTGTATAAAGATACCATTAAGAGCAAAAAGCTTGCATACTGTAGGAACAAAGCAAATCTGACAAATGAAGCAATAAAATATCCGAAACTCTTTTGGAAGAAAATAAAACAATTGAAAGAAGCACCTATTTCATCTATTAATGTAACACTTGATAATACGTATACACATTTCTTTCACCTGTTTAATGATGGTTTTAGGATGAATGAAGGTCTTCATAATAACAATATCGATATGAATAAGTCAGTCCTCAATGAACATATGTCTGAGATTGAATATCTCTTGTTTGATATTGGTATTACAAATACAAAGGCAACATAGTCTGTTAAAGCATTGAATGCATCTAAGGCCTATGCAGGTGATATAAGTCCCTTGCATATTACTACCTGTATTGATCTTATACTGCCTTTTTAACACGTCTTTTCAACAGAGTTTTTATAATGAGTGTTTTTCCTGAATCAACTCTATAGTTATTCCTATTTTCAAAAATCAGAAGAGACCCTGACAACTACAGCGGAATAGCATTACTGGAAACTTTAAGCAAAGTATATATATGTTTTTTCAACAAACGCCTTACATTCTTTGTTAATGCCTTTAATAAACTTTCGGAATCACAGTGTGGTTTTCGCCAAGGTTATTCCACAATTGATAATGCTTTTATTTTACAATCTTTAGTCAGTAAATACACAAGTCGAAGAAGTAGGAAATTTTATGTAGCCTTTATACACTTCAAAAATGCCTTTGATTCTGTTAGTAGGATAAAACGTTTTGAAAATTTGAGGAAAGCTGGGATAAAAGGTCAACTGTTGAAGTCAATAGTTAGTATATATCATTCTGTCAAAGGTGCAGTTAAAGATTCTAAGACAAATTCTTTTTCAGAAACTTTCAATTGCCCGATTTGTTTGAAACAAGGATATTGCCTAAGTCCGATTTTATTTTTCGTTATTTATTTATGAATTAAGTAAAATTATTGAATTCAGTGGTCTGCATGGTGTTCAACTATATACAGACATGTCCGAGATTATTTTACTCATGTTCGCTGATGACACTGCATTAGCATCTGATACTGTTAATGGTCTTCAAAAGCAGTTGAATATTTTAGAATCATTTTGCCAAGACCTTTGTATTGAAGTAAACATTTCTAAATCAAAAGTTATGGTTTTTCGTAATGGAGGTAGATTGTCTAACAATGAATAATGGTTCTACAAGAATACAAAAAATAGATATTGTAAATGGGTTCAGTTATGTTGGGGTTTATTTTACTCCAAAGTTATCTCACTATATTATGATGTCTAAAGCTTGCAGTAGTAAAGCTAAACGAGTTTAGCTTCTGTTCTATCTTCTGTAAATATGTACATGCCATTGTCATATAAGTCGGATTTCAAAATTTGTGATAACAAAATAGCACCTATTCTCTTATACGGAAGCGAAACATGGGGTATCGAATATAGACAGTGTATTGAGTATGTTCACATATGTGCATGTAAACGGCTTGTAACAATGCTGTGCTGGGAGACTGTGCTCGTTTCCGACTACATATTCAGGCCAGCAAACGTGTGATTAAATACTGGCTAATTATGATAAAATTACCAAGTTATAGATATGTATTCAAATGTTATCAAATGTTTAAGCATTATGACTCTTTGGAGCTGATTAACTTGGTAACAAAAGTCAGGCAGAATATATATGCCAACGGGTTTGGATATGTATTGGAACAGCAGCAAGCTAACAATGACAATTTGTTTGACGCTCAATATGTACAAAAGCTCAAAGTTTAATGCTTACAGTCATGGTGGGTAAAATTGTACTAACTCATCTAAATAATATACATATTCACAAATTAAGTCCGAATTTTCTATTGAGCTATACCTAAATATTATTGATGTAAGGAAATTTCGCTATGCTATAGCATCCTGTAGATGCTCTTGCCATTCGATAATGATTGAAAAAGGACGACATTTAGGTTTATACAGAGAAATGCGTGTGTTTGCCCTTACTGTAAAGATTGCATCGAAGATGAAATACTCTTTATTTTGTTATGTCCCCTATATCACCGATTACGCAATTTGTACATTTCTTCATTCTATTTTATTTTTCCTTCCATGTATAAACTGAAATTACTTTTTTATTATAAAGAATAGATATCACTTAGAAATTTAGCTATGTACATCCACTATGCCTTTGTAAAAAGAGAAAATTTCATTAATTCAGATCAAATGTAACATTATAGTTTTAAGGACGGATGTCAAGTTTGATATATAAATTATACATTAAGCAACAAACACTAGCATAACTTTCTGAAAATTCGAACGAAGTCGCTACTTTGAAATCGCGCTGTCGGCGGAATATGTCTAAGCCGCGGATATTATAGGTTTAAAATTGAACTTAAAAGCAACACCAAACAGGCAATTTGCTAAATTTATGGATTGATGATATGTGCATGCTGTAAAATACAGCAGTAGCAAGGATGGCGTATTTGTTTTCGCCAACATCTTGTAAACTTGAAATGACTCATTGATTAATCATCTGACGATATTGTATGTACAGCAGTAGAACATTTCTATCACCACCTCTGCGATATTTTCAGTTCGTGTAATTTTCAAACAATCGAAATATTTCTATGCCGTGGACGTTATTTGCATAAAATAGAACGTTGAAACATCGACAAACTGGATATACACTTACAGTTTGGTTGATGTTACGTTCGTGCCGTAAAATACAGCAGTAACGAGGATGTAAAATTGGAGAAAATGACCATATTTTTGCAAACTTTGACTGCCTGCCGTCGTCGTATTAAAATCCGTCGTGGTAATAAAACAAACAATGCTTCCTCGGGTGAACCTTTTACATGAAAGTTACGTTTTACTAAAGTACTGTCATTACGTATGGCAGTACTAGCAGTAATACTATGTTACTGCTCGTACCGCTGTTACTGCTGAAGTTGTAGTAGTTATAATATGTGCATGCAATTTTTCCGGACCTTGGATTCTCTAAAACTTGTTATCGAAATACAGTTAAGTATTTCTAATGTGCAGTAATATGAATATTCTGTAATGTAATTACTAGTAGTAAAAGGCAGTATTACACATCTATGTTATTGCTAGCACAATAAAACCTTCTCACTCATATCCCGCTTATTACTTGTAGTATCAACAAATAATCTGAATATGACCATTCTCTTATTGCTAGCAATATTATCTGCATTGGTGCTTATTATTGCTAGTATCATTGATCAGCAGTAATACTGCTACCTCATCCAACAGTATTACTGCTGCATCTGCTGGTTGTACTAGCAGTAATACTGCTTTTACTGCTGGCAGTAATAGCAGTAATAGCAGTAATACTATTGTTACTGTTAAGCTTCACACCGGTGATGCATTAATATACATTAAGCTCAATATCATTTGACCTAGTTTTTGTTAATGTTAAATGAAAGTTAGAAAAGGCAGCACAGCACAAGTAATGTCACAAGGCAGGTAATGCGTTCTAATATCACATATGGGCGTCGTTGAACCGCTAACTTCCCAATCCTTGAATTCGGCAGGATAAAGGTTACTAACCCATGAATCAGTTAGATTCATATATGTTGTAAAAAATGTTGCAAAATGGATGTATAAATACATCAGTTTAAATTAACAAAGAAAATAAAGAATAATTTTAAATCATTGTAGAAAATATATTATTTTCAATGTATGTGTATAATATCTCAATCAAATGCATAATGTTGGTACTCATCATCATAATACTTACCATGGGCTTCAATTAGTGAAATATTGCCTCTGTTCATATCAACACGATTATACAATTGTTCTATCAAGTTCTTTTGTTGTTCTTCTGAAGGAGCTGTGATTGGTTTGGCTATGTTTCCATCTTGGTTGGTTCCTGTTTTTATGGTTCCCCAGATCTTGTTGCCATCTCTCAGTGCCTGGTGAAGTAACATGACATCATATTACAATATTTTAACTGTAATAAGAATGACTTCTGTTTGCCTCCGAGTTCTTTTTGAGTGCTCCTCGTATGTGATATTCCCTACTCGTCTTCTTTATTCATTATATAACTACAACTTCTACTAAAGATTTTTATAGTGAATATATATATATATATTATTATTTCCAACACCTTTGGCAGAGTCACCATCAGAGACATTGCTTATTACACACTTTACTACAATTCAGTGTTAACGAAACTTTTAAACGATATCTTACATCTTTGAATGTTTTCAGTATCACGATTCCACAGCCTTCTCCTCTTGCATAACCATCAGCATTAACTGTGAATGTTTGACATTGTCCTGTTGGTGACAGCATTCGTGCTTTGGCCAAATCAATAAATACTTGGGGATCAAGAAGAACATTCACACCACCACATATTGCTGCTGTGCATTTGCCTGAAATTGAAGTATTATGTTGATGTAATATATCCAATTGAAAACAAAATACAACAGTTCAAAATGCTCTGTCATAAGAGGAAATTAACTGTCATCGTAAGTACTCATTCAAAATATGTGTTGGTATGCTACACACTATGCCATATTACTTCAATTTTCTTCTTCGCTACAAAGACTATTGGAAATGCCCATGTTTGATTAAAACCAATGAGAAAAAGATGTCTCATATATGATTCACAACCAACTCTTGATTTAAAAAGGTATTATTTCGATTTCATATCCATTTTATTTTTTCTATGACGTGGTATAGTAACAGTTTTACTCTTTGACAATACCTGCTACAATCGCCTGCGAAGCAACATCAATGGCTACCAATGATGATGAACACGCTGTATCGATCGTTAGGGCGGGGCCAAGGAGATTGTAGACGTAAGAGACTCGTGCGCTTATGATGCTGTTGTGTGTGCCGGTCACCGTGTACGTACTAGCAATCGTGTTGTCACCTACCCCGCAACCCTTATAGTCGTCTGTCATCGAGCCTGTAATTAATTTCGCAGTTTTAAAATATACTGGGCACAATTACATAAAAAATGAATCCTTCGTTAGGTGCCTCACCACGAATTAGGTGTGAAGTATTAAACCTACTGCAAACATTCATTATCTTTCACACTATATACGTTATCTTATTATTGATATACAAAGCATATTAAGACATAACACTGTAAAATCTTTAATTCCTATATACTTTAAAAATTCAGAACTACCTATGATTTCAAAAAAAGACAATAAACCTATACGCAATGCAGTCTTTAACTATAGCAATATTACATCTGATCTCAATATCTATGATAACAATTTTGGTCAAGATGGAAGGAATTCTTCAGACTGTTCAAATTCTAAATATATCTATACAAACCTGCAGGACATATAATCACAGGCAACCTTAAAATAATATATGATAACAGGATTAGAAATTTAATTTCTAAGGGCCCCAAATATAGACCCCTAACAAGATAGATTTTTATAAATGTGAATAACACACTATTGACTCTCTTAACTATTATGCAAATAAATGGTGTAAAAGGGAACATGCAGATATTAATGCCCTTACTTCTTGGAAGAATGAAATTATACAAATCATGGATCAAAGAATTAAGTTTTATCAATCTAACTAAACACAACACAATATAAATATTAAAGCTGAAGTTGTAAAATATTGCAATAAAACTTGTGAAAATTCCAGTATAAACCTTTACTGGGGCATAACAAATCCACGGAAGTTTTGAATAAATTTCAGTCTTAATATTTACATTTTATAGCTACTCGTATCTCTACCTATGATTTTTCCACTCTTTATACTTCACTTCCTTATTATTTAATTAAAACCAAACTTACACATTTAATCGAAAAAACATTTGGAAGCAATCAACATGTATATTTGGCCTGCAATGATGAAAGGGCTTTTTTGCGTCTAATAGTTACAGTAACCTTACCATCTGGACTTGCCAGGTCGTATGTGAATCTCTTAATTGTTAGTACAGTTGTAGTAGCAAAGTACAGATAGTGGAGGAGGGTTAGTCCATTATCTAGACCAAAGTCAAGGTCATACCTACGTCACCCAACAAGGAATCAATTTGTTTTGACACGCATTGATCGGTCATGGATTTATAGTAGGGTCAAGCTCGAATACCATGTTCATGTGTCATTGACCTTAAATATTTCACCATGCAGTTACGATCGTGAATCACATCTCATCTCATCTTTATCCACACTTGCTTTTATTTTGTTTTAAGGTTCATCATAGCAATGATATGTATATACTTTTTACTTATATCTCAATCATTGTTCTAATCATATGTATAGTATACTTTTACTTATATCTCAATCATTGTTCCAATAATATGTATATTTTGATTATTTTCTGTGATTTTGTAGTTCGTTAAAGTGTTGTTGAACATATATGTTGTTGCTTAAACTATATAGTCAATCATTGTTTTCATAGTTTGATGTTTTGCTCAATTAGATGTAAATATTGTGATTTTAAATGTTTGTATTAGATTAGCGGTTCGGTTGAGAGCTTAAGTCTAGAGGTTCCCAGCTAAAATCCAGATCTATTGTAAAGGTCATTATCCTTTGAGTTTTATGAAATATTTTTAATCATTTTTGAGAAAATCTAGATCATTTGTAAAGGTCATTGTCCTTTGAGATTGACATCAGCTAGGTTTTCCCGCGCGAATCATTTCGGATATCTGAACTATTTATATTTTTGGTCAAGTCAGTCACTAACAACTGTTTAACTATGCGAGTGTTCTGTTCATTGTGTTGAGCAGAGATCAAATACCGCGCACTATGCATCATAATTGACCTCCATATTATAGGTCAACGGTGATAAAGCACCAGCTCAGTAAACCGTTAGGAATATGCTGCATAATCAGACAAGACCCGATTGTCTGGTTGCTTACTGTAGAGTACATGATTTAGCGAAAGTATTTTATATATTGTGAGGTGTTCAATATGATTTGTGTTTTTAACGCTATCAGTATTTTGGTTGGTACTTTAATTAAACCTATTTTACAACTAAATAGTGGTGTATCAATGTTCGAACATTTATGCATGTATGAACAACGTTTACAAATTGGTTTAAGCTCTCTCTTTATCACTTGTTACTCTATGGAAAAAGTAGTTACTCACTTGTTCTGTGAAATGCGTACATAGAACTACTTACATGTTACTTTGTCTAAATAATAAATAGTTTTGTCGTCATGTTTAAATGTCAAAGTAGTAAATAACTATAGAATAATAAATGACAAACAACAGATATATTCATTAACTTTATTATGAATACTGACTTAACATCATATTACTACTATGCATAATATATATATATGTATGATATCATGCAAATTTCTTGCAAACAATACAGTGTCAATGATTTATTAGCTTTGATACACAGTTATCAAGATACACAAATGCAATATATTTGTAACATTTTCACTTATTTGTAAGCTCTGGTGGTTTGTTAAATAACTATGTACATTGTATAAATAATGATTCGTTAAACATTTAGTTCAGTCTGTAGCCATGAGTGAAAATATACTTTTCTTTTGACCACGAGTGAAATAAAATTCGATCTTCCATCGAAATCAACTAATATTCTTTTTATTTTTTGTTTTTTTAAAGAATTTATAACATTATTTTGAAACACATGTACAATATGTTTTATACCAATTCAAAAATCTATTTTGCACAAAAATTCATAAGTATTGTGTTGCTTCACATCATAGTGCAAAACAACTCTACACTTTATAAACGATTAAATAACTGGGTGAAAGCTACACATATTTGTGGTTTAAAACCAGCTGTTTAAGTTCTGTAACCTTACTTCACATTATTAGCGCGAGCGGGAAAATAATGTGAGATGTTTAAGGTCACTTGATAATGATAATCAGTGTCAATGACTCAGTAACCCTACTTCACATTATTAGCGCGAGCGGGAAAGAATTTGTCATATTGACTCTTGCTGTAACACTCTCTTTATGAACGAAGCAGTTCAACATGACAATATGTAAATAAAACCATGTTATAGTCGGAATTATTCGTCATAGAACTAAACAAATAAATGTATTTATTAAACTTTATTACAATCAGAATACATATGACAATAACTACACATAATCTGTATGAATTCACTTGTATGTGATGAAAAAATGAAACAATACATTTACAATGGCAAAAAGAAGCAGATACAGTTTTTCGATATTTGCCTGTCGCAGGATTTCATTGTTTATGGTAGTGTTGTTCATCTGAGATTGCACTATCTATACTTGAAGTATATTGTTTAATTCATAGCCACTGACGGAGATTAGTATGTATTCCACGAAAAGTAGCCGTTCCATTCACAAACTGTCTAAGATAAAAAAACACATATTTACCTTGCTTACACTCTGTTGCATAAACGTAATCTTGTAAATAAAACTGTTTCACAAACACTAATGAAGATTGTGTTAAATTGGGTTTTATGATTTCGCTGTTGGCTGGTAAATTACAATGTTCCCCCGCTATTCGTTGGGACAAAATAACAAAACCAGGAGCAGCGCATGTTGTTGCGATGAATAAAACTCCAACCAGTTTTATAATGGTTGAAATATATCGAATGTTTTTATCTCTTAAATGCAAATCTTCGATTGCATTGATTACTTCAAATGTTGATGGTAATTCAGACAACAAGCTGAAGGTCCAATCAGTTTGCTCTGCTTGAGATTGATTTTCGGTAGAAAAATCTCCAGAAACAGATGATTCACTGTTCATCTTTATGATCTAATGTTTTTTGCTGATTGTGTACTTTATGATGTCTTTAAACAGACTGAAGTAAATGTTTAACGAATCATTATTTTACAATGTACATAGTTATTTAACCTATTTTAATCCATTTATTTAAAAAGCTTCTTTTCAACATAGAATCAGAACGGTTTAAATGCATGCACAGCTAATAGCCATGCAAAAGTAAACTATTTTACAACTATAACCCATTACAACATTATCCTTATCCAAAGAAAAACAAATGTATGTAATTGACGCTTTCAATAATACCTCCCGTTATTTAGACGATATTTGGAATATTGATGAGTTTTTTCCAACCATGATAAATAAACTATATTCAAATATACTCAACAGAACTACAACTACAACAGTCGAAAGCTAACACCTTGGATACACATGCCTCGTTTCTTGACTTGGACATTTCTATAGAAAATGGTTTTATTACTACAAAGATTTATGATAAACGAGATTATTATGACTTTGAGATTATAAACTTTACCTCACTCGATATTGATTTACATAGGAGTCCAACCTACGGGATATGAATTATGTATCTCAACTTATACGATGCCAGAGAGCACATAATAATCTAGAGGACTTTAATAAGCGTAATCTTCTACTTACAGGTAAACTTCTTAAACAAGGCTATCGTTATCCTAAATTATGTAAGACGCTTCGTAAGTTTTGCCATAAATATCCCGATATTATTTTTAAATATGGCACAAGTTTGAAATCTATGTCAGAGAAAGGAATTACTTAACCCAATTTTTATTGAGATCTGTTATATAAAATTCGCAAAATTCATAACAGTTGCTACTTTTATCAGTTTTTGTGAAACTTATTAATAAGTTCATAAGGAAGCGTTATAATCCTGACATAATGAAAACAACTGCAGATAAGATTTTAAGTAAATCAATACTTGATAGATTTTCACACCTGTTTTTACTGCACGCTAGACACTAATGTTTTGAGACTAAATGAAGTTATATCTGTAAACCGTACTTGATATGAGAGGATATGACGGATGATAATGTCTTTAGGGATTATGTTTTCGGGACTTTGTAGACATTATTTTTGCTCTGGAAACAACAGGATGTGTTCCATGGAGTATCTTAAAACTATCGACTAGCCCATTTGGGATTGTGTTGTGTTGTCTATGATGTCTTTTTCTCTCGTACATTTATCAGTTTTATGGCGTCATTAACATTTTATGACTTCATCGATATTTTATTATACATATGACATCATCTGGCACTACCAGGAAAACATTCTCTCTATAATGCTGTTTTATAACACATCTTAATATTCATTGGGTAAAGTCGTAATTTAGTGTTTTTGTTTTCTTTATAGACATATTTCTATTTGTTTTAAATTCCATTTCCCTATCACTAGTATCTAAGAATTGTTTGATTATTAACTACATTATCAAGTTGACTTTAATTTTAATTATTCATTTGATATTTTAAGGTTATTTCACATTCTGATGTTATTAATTTAATTACAGGGAGCGAGGTCATTAAAAGGCTGCTTGTTCCTTTGTGCTGGATTAATTAGAGTGTGTATGTTGTTGTATACGTAATGGTTAATTGCTTTTTGAGGCGCTTTAGCGTCTCTTTGCTATCATCGTATCAACCGGAAGTTGATTCAAAGTACCGCCAATCATATTCATTCGTCTCAAGAAAATAGTACATGTACATTCCTCTGATTTATTATAGATTCAATGAGCATAGTGACTGATTTGTCAGAGATATATCAATTGTAGAAGGGGAATCTTGATATAAACGGGTTATCTGGATTATTTGAGTCAGTTTTGGTTTACCCGAATAATCGCGTATTAATTTCTAATATGATCAATTAAAGTACTCAAAGTAACCGCAATTGACCTTTCTGCAGATATTGATTGACAGTTCGCGTAAGCCAATCGCGTTGCAGTATTCGCGCACACATCCGGCATTGTTTTATCGACGCCATTTTGTTAGACAAGCGCTACAGTTGTCAACGAATTTGTCTAAGAGTGATAGTTTTCGGGAAAGCAAATTACAGGGTGTTTATTATTAATCTAAGACAATGGTGAAAATGTGTAGCTTCGGGCTGTGTGATAGTGACAATAGATGTCCAGACTGATAGGTGGCGTGAAATTCTTACCTTTTCCAAATCCTAAGGCAAATTTGGAAAAATGCATGCGGTGGATTAAGTTGTGCGGCAGACCGCATCACGAGTTAAATCCGTCTATAATTAACACAAACAGCTATACCCCATTGATAAAAAGATAACTTTTTGTTTGGTATTTGTTATTTTTACCTTTAAATATCAGTTTGACTGGGAGGGGACAAACATTACAAGTTAATGAAAAGTCTGGACCCTAAACATGAAGAAACACAAATTTACAACTTAAAATGTTTTTATTTCACATAATCAGTGGCAATTTATATATGTGAAAATATATCAAATCAACTATATTATATCTGCATGTTGAGGGAACATAATATTATTTTTCTAAACTAAAATAATTGTCTTATGTCAGCCAATTCGGTTGATCTATGACCTACGACCCAGGTCGACCAAATTTGGGTGATCTACGACCTACGACCCAGGTCGACAAACTATTGTTGATCTACGACCTACGACCCAGGTCGACAAACTTTTGTTGATCTACGACCTACGACCCAGGTCGACAAACTTTTGTTGATCTACGACCTACGACCCAGGTCGACAAATTTTGGTTGATCTACGATCTACGACCCAGGTCGACAAACTTTGGTTGATCTACGATCTACGACCCAGGTCGACACACTTTTGTTGATGTACGACCTACGACCCAGGTCGACCAAATTTGGGTGATGTACGACCTACGACACAGGTCGACAAACTATTGTTGATCTACGACCTACGACCCAGGTCGACAAACTTTTGTTGATCTACGACCTACGACCCAGGTCGACAAACTTTTGTTGATGTACGACCTACGACCCAGGTCGACAAACTTTTGTTGATCTACGACCTACGACCCAGGTCGACAAACTTTTGTTGATCTACGATCTACGACCCAGGTCGACAAACTTTTCTTGATCTACGATCTACGACCCAGGTCGAAAAACTTTTGTTGATGTACGACCTACGACCCAGGTCGACCAAATTTGGGTGATGTACGACCTACGACCCAGGTTGACAAACTTTGGTTGATCTACGATCTACGACCCTGGTCGACAAACTTTTGTTGATGTACGACCTACGACCCAGGTCGACAAACTTTTGTTGATCTACGACCTACGACCCAGGTCGACAAACTTTTGTTGATCTACGACCTACGACCCAGGTCGACAAACTTTTGATGATCTACGACCTATGACCCAGGTCGACAAACTTTTGTTGATCTACGACCTACGACCCAGGTCGACAAACTTTTGTTGATCTACGACCTACGACCCAGGTCGACAAACTTTGGTTGATCTACGACCTACGACCCAGGTCGACAAACTTTTGTTGATCTACGACCTACGACCCAGGTCGACAAACTTTTGTTGATCTACGACCTACGACCCAGGTCGACAAACTTTGGTTGATCTACGAGCTACGACCCAGGTCGACAAACTTTTGTTGATGTACGACCTACGACCCAGGTCGACCAAATTTGGGTGATGTACGACCTACGACCCAGGTCGACAAACTTTGGTTGATCTACGATCTACGACCCAGGTCGACAAACTTTTGTTGATCTACGACCTACGACCCAGGTCGACAAACTTTTGTTGATCTACGACCTACGACCCAGGTCGACAAACTTTTGTTGATCTACGACCTACGACCCAGGTCGATAAACTTTTGTTGATCTACGACCTACGACCCAGGTCGACAAACTTATGTTGATCTACGAGCTACGACCCAGGTCGACAAACTTTTGTTGATCTACGACCTACGACCCAGGTCGACAAACTTTTGTTGATCTACGACCTACGACCCAGGTCGACAAACTTTTGTTGATCTACGACCTACGACCCAGGTCGACAAACTTTTGTTGATCTACGACCTACGACCCAGGTCGACAAACTTTTGTTGATCTACGACCTACGACCCAGGTCGACAAACTTTGGTTGATCTACGAGCTACGACCCAGGTCGACAAACTTTTGTTGATCTACGACCTACGACCCAGGTCGACAAACTTTTGTTGATCTACGAACTACGACCCAGGTCGACAAACTTTTGTTGATCTACGACCTACGATCTACGCGCCAACTTCACACACCTCATTCATTAATCATTTGCAAGAAGTATCTTATTGTAACAATGTGGTCAAGATGCAGCGAAAATGTGTCAAATTTCTTTGTTATTTTACTGAATCTCGCATCACCAATTTTGTTTGCAAATTTCTTTATCCGTTCATCGAGTGACGCTCAGTATTCTCATATCGAAGTTCTCGAATATTACTTCAGCAACTTTACTTTGATCATTTAAGTGAATGTTATTATTAATTATTATTATCAAAGTGCCATTTTAAACGAGTAACACTGATTGATCATGACCCAGATTTGTTCGATTGTACCAACTTCGGATAGTCACAATTTTCGGATAATTTTATGACAATGTTTCAAATTTGTCTATTTTAGATGACAGCGGTTTAAATCCAGTGAAGAAGATAAAGGGATAATTAATGAATTTCATCCACAATCAAGTCAACCACTTACTGCCCCAAATTGAATTATACTAGACTCCTATGATTTTTGGACTCATATGTCTTTCCAGGGGCGCAAATCCAAATCCAAATGAGAACCCTGACTCCTATGTTGATGTCGCATACCAAGATGACTGGTATACCCTGTCCACTATTTTTGCCTCAGATATTTATGACAGTTGTAAAAGTCGCCTTTTCGAGAGACTAGAACATACAACGTGTGACCATGCGGAAAAGACGTTAAATGAATACAGAAAGCATAGATCTGTGATAAAATGAGACTTGATTCGAGATTTTGTATACATTCAGAGAGACAATGGTTATACTGGATTGTCGGAAGATAAAAAACTTTTGAATTTGTAGATGAGTATTTTTGAGAAGAAATATTACTGTATTTGTACTTGTTATTCATTGCTTTTCTATAAATGTGTACCAAAATAACTACAATGGAATGAAGGAAATAAAATTACAATATTAGATCTTTATATTGGTTTTTGATATCAAGAAAGTTGGAAGTAAAATGTTATGTCAGTCTGAGTTAATGAGGGAAAGTATTAATTAATATTTTACTACCTGTGTTGCTAGACACTCGTTGAAAACAAAAAAGTATGCAAGACACTGTACGTCAATTAAACATAGTATTATATACTGTCTATACGGCTTGAACAAGTTTATACACTGCATGAATGGGAGTCTTGATGCTGAAACAATTAACAGCGTAAACTTTGCGTTGTATACATAAAATTGTCATTCTTGGTATCATTTGTTATTAATCCCATTTAGCCCTCACAAAAACAAGTTGATGGTTATGTATGCATAATTACAAATGTATTTCAATATGAAAGTCCAGACTCCTATATTGCAAGTCATATAGTGATATACTACAGCTAAATACAAACGTATTGTTATTTTACAATTGTAAAGTAACAATATGTTTTTAAAATTGAAGACTGAATCATTTCATTGAGATTTATTACTGCACTATATTCCATCTGGAATGGGTCAGGTTACTTGAGTTCATCATGTTAATACCTATGGAGTTACATAACAACCAGACTGTTACACTACTTTGTTTCACTCCATACCCTTTATAATATCGACAGTGTATATTGTCAAAACTTTTAAAGGTGTCATTATGGGTTATTACTTTTTGGTCTATGAATTTCCTAGCGCATTAATATCTCTTATTTTTTTCTTGAAAGTACAGAATATTTCTCAATTATATACCAAAAACCCAGATGCCCATATTAAACTGATTATCGAAAACAGTTTAGAAGGTTTTCGAGTCTAATTCCTTTATATAATTTTCTGGAAATATATATCGATCAAGCATGAGTGTGTGATGGGGTTAATTCCAAGAAGAGAGCGGATGGATGGCATAGGAAGATGATTATTGAAAATAATCACCTTCAAATATTATAGAAAACGTACACTGTAAGCGCCTCTCAGGACCTTCAGTCCTTTGATAATGATTAGTTACTGCCTACTTAGTCAATTTATGTATATATGTTGGAAATCATTGACCGTATAGCGATTAACTGTGAGGTTAGCTAGCTGTTAAATCGATTTAAGCCAGTATGTTTACTGACAGTATCAAAGCTCTAATTCGCTGTATGGTAATCATTTCGTTTAGTGTTTTGAATGTATGTTATATTTCCCTTTTCCCTATGCAATTCTTTTAATTTATATAGGTTATTTCCAGCCCAGTTTCGGCCTATTGATTCCAGCTTTCTTGACTTGTCCTGTGATATTTTCCATCCATTAATCCCCCACTCCTTAACTATCAACTTTGATTCCCCTAATTATTATTTATGGTCTGCCAGGCCATTCCTTGTGCCTCTGTTCTTTAACGTATGCACCCATTAACCTCCTCATGTGCCATTTGTTTTATGGAGTGTTGTTTTCCCGGATGTCTGTGTGGGGTGGCGCTGTCTTATGTATGTGGCGTTCCCTGTAGCTACTTATTCTCTCTCTATTACATAATTGAAATACATCTCTGTATATGTTGTATCTAATTTCACAGCAGTTGCAACTTATTCAATATACTTGGAAAGCATTTACTATTTATTTTTTTAAAACGTATGTTTAATGCAAAAATGAAAAAGTATGTAATATTTGGTAAAGGGAGTATTTCACTAAAATACTTACTATTTAAAAAAAATGTTAGCTTTAGTCTTTGAAGTGACATAACTTTGAGACAATGTCAATTTTCTTACGGTTTACACTTACAGTTAACTTTATTTGCCAAAATAAATAAGCAAAATTGCAAATTCCAGTTTCATCATACGTTGGAAAAATTTAGACGACATTCTGTGTAAAGCATTAAAACTACTGCAAACATTCATTAACTTTCACACTCTAATAAGTTTGGTAAATTCCCTTCAATATATACGGTAACTGACATAATTAACATAACTAAAATAATTAATGATTTTTTTTTGCAAAAACTGGACGATAAATGTCTTTGAAATTTGGATATACTTCATATTATATGAAACAAATAATTTTTATTGAAAAACATTTTATGCCCCACTGATATTCGGGTTTTGTAACATTGACAATATTTGTATGTTCGAATGAAATATGGCCATTTTTAAATGTAAATGCACCCCCCCAAAACAACGACAATTGTTTTGATTCCAAGCAAATAAATGTAAATTTCTTTTTATCTGTTTAAATTTTTTTTTCAGAAGAGAAAATGACCATAACCTTTTTAGAATAGTAAGATTTATAAATAATTTCATCGGCATTATTATAAGAATTGAATATCTTTCATTCCAATGGCTGACGTTAGTGAACATCCAGGAAATAACCATAGGCTTTTACAAACAATATGTGACTAGTTGAACTCCATTGAAACTTCTCAAAAAAAATATCGACGCTAAGCTGAATAAACTTGATAAGATTGAATTGGCTGTTAATTAAATTAACAGCAACATGTCAGTGATTGAAAATCATGCATTTTGTCTGGAAATCAGGATAAAACAAACTGAAGAAACATTATCTGAGATAAAAAAAAGTCGTGATTATGACAGTTAGAATTGTGATGGACTAAAAGAAGATAAAAATCAGCTTAGAAATGAAAAACTCTCAGAATCACTAAAATAATTGAAACAACAGAAAACCGAATGTCTGGAAGACATCATTGACTTGAAATCAAGATATATGCGTGACCATCTGCTGTTTTATAATTTATTTGAACTCTCCAAAGAAAGAAATCAGAAAACTGTACTACAACAATCTTGGACTTCTGTGTAGATACGATAAATATTGAGAATACCAATACACGTATACAAATTGATAGATCCCATAGAGTCGGAAAGTATGCACCAAACAAAACAAGACCAATTGTCGCAAATATTTTTCGGAATGAGTGATCATTATCCACATCATGTTTTGGATCGCCGACGAAAGTTAATGCCTACTTCATGGCGAAAACACAAATGAAACGAGCCGTGCTTTTATATGACACATTTTACATGGATAATGATGTTTATACAGCAAACAAACCTCCACCTGGACCCGTATCGACAATACAACCACGTCACCATGATATGAACCAGGCCTCATGTTCAAAAACGATCAACTGATCTAGATCAACTTGATCCTAACAATATTTGCCATTTTCATGAAGCATTTGAACACCTTTTCCAGTTATTCTCATAAACATACACACAAATACATAAATATGTTCTAAATAACATCGTGAAAACATACTAAACTTCATCATGATGTCGAAAAATTAATTAATTATACTTATGACTGAAAATGATCTTGATCAAATCAGGATCAATTTTCCAAAATCGGTCATAGCTTATTAATTTACATATTTGTCTTAATAAGTGTGACATTTGGATTTAATGTCTTAACAGTTTTGCAGGATCTTCATATTTGTCACGATATGTAAAAAGAAATAGCTTTTCAGATCATTTTTTACAAAGTTTGAAAGATCCTATATTTGATCTTGATCCTGATCCTGAAAACTGATTCTTTGTGATATATATTAAACAAAAATATACAGTTATTTGATGACGACATTAATGACTTGATTACAGGTAAATCTGATGTTGATACTTGCATCAATAATATGTCTGACCGTATTTTAATATATCTTTCCATTTACACGGGAAACATTATAAATTGAACACGCCGATTAATGCCCAATCTTAAAAGGGCAGCAATGAATGTAAACAAGCGGATGCTGATTTCTTTTAACATAAACAAATATACCGAAATAATCCGACAGACGACAACCGTTTGCTACTTGTATCATATAGAAAACGTTTTTGTATGAAGAAACGTAAAGCTAAACGATCTTTCCACTTCAAAGAAAAACAGACACTTAGAAAACTTACTAAGTCAAACTCGCGCAAATTTTGGAAATATATCAAAAAATAAAAAAGCAAATCTAAATCTCAACAGGACATTATAATTCTAAATGATTTTGTTGATCATTTTAACAAAGTCTTATATACTCCTCATGACAGTGATTTTGATAGTTCACTGTATGAAAATCTCGACATAAATGATATAAATATAGATAGATTATATGCGCCTTTTACCCTCAGCGAAATTACAAAAACATATGCTAGTCTTCATAGAAACAATAGTTTTAACCAGCAATGTAGCAGATTTTTCATAGATGCGAATAGTTTCATTGCCCCTTATTTCGTACAACTCTTCAATAATATATATGAAAGTGGAGTCTATCCAGATGCTTGGTGTAAAGGATGTATTGTCCCTATACATAAAAATGAAATACAGATGATCCTTCTAATTATAGAGGTATTACTCTGATGATTTATTTTATCAAAGAAATTCTCCTTAACTTTAAGAAATAGAATAAAAAGCTGGTGTGAATCTGAAAATTTATTCTACATGACACATTTGGTTTTAGAGACAAACGTAACAAATCAGATTGTATATTCATTATACATTTTATCATTCAAAACGTATTATCTTAAAAAAGAAAATAATATTGCGCATTTATTGATCACGAAAAAGCCTTATAGGCAGTGATACATGAAGCTCTATGGATAAAACTACTTGAATTAGGATTAAGCTGTACCAATATAATTAAATCCATATACCACAATGCGAATGCTTGTGTTAAAGATGCATATCATATGTCATTCTCCAATTTATTTAATGTGTCTCTTGAGTCAAAACAGGGAGAACCGTTATCTCCCTTACTATTAATCTTGTTTATAAACGATATTGACACAATAATTAACCACAACAACCTTGCTGATGATGATATTAACTTATTGTCTATACACATGCTGTTATTTGCTGATGATGGTGTTCGTTTTACAACAGATCCTAGTAGTCTACAACATCAACTATATAATGTATACCAATACTAACGTAATTGGGGATTAAAGATTTACACAAATAAAACACAAATATGTGTTTTTGAAAGCAAAAAGAATAATAATGATTTTATATGGTGTATTAACCAAGAATTGGTTGGAATTGTAGATAGTTTCAGTTATCCTGGAATTAAATTCTACTACACTGGTAACTTAATAAATGCGGCTAAAGCATTACGAGAACAAGCTCTTAAAGCGTATAATCATCTCTTATATGTATTCAGTAGGGTAAATCTAGATATTAAAACGAAATTGTCGTTATTTGATTCACTAGTTGTACCTATACTTCTTTACAGTTGTGAAATTTGAGGAGCTAACTCTTATAAGGAAATAGATTAACTCCATATCAAATTTTGCAAACGTATATTAGGAGTCCTTACTCAAACATCCAACGCTGCAGTGTTCGGAGAACTTTGTCGATACCCACTATCAGTGATATGTTAAAAAAAATGCATTCAAATATTGGCTAAAATAACAAATACTCAGGATTCTTTAATATTTCAATTATATAATGAACAATGCTTAAGGTTCATGTTAAGCGGATTTTGCATAATACAATTCACTGATTTTTTAAGTAAAATAACAATGCAATATGGATTATTATAAGTATTATATCTAAATGTTTGTCTGAATGAGCAGATACAGATATATTATTTGTTATTGACAAATTATGTAATTTAAAAACAAAAATACTTAAAATGTTCAGACTTTTTAGAAAATATGTAAAAAAATAACAACTCTTTAAATAATTTCAACTATTACTTTTTTATCCATAAAACACTATTCTAGGTGATAGAGACAAAAGAAAGTCTCAAACACTTGGATTAACTTTTAAATGTCAACAAACAAAAATGGCAGCGCTCAGTGACAACATTTGAACAAGTTTGACATCAAATTTCTACTTTGTTGATAAAATCTAGAATAAATAAGTTCTCGTACCATCTTACTATGACAATGGATAATAATGTTGGAATGATATTAAACTTAAAATGTTTTCGGATAATAAGTTGGATATATTTTTAGTGAAGGACCATTTTTTACCTGAAATGTCACTTAATTTTGGCCTATAACAGCTATGGTAGTGCACAAAGGCATAATATTAAACACCCAATTTATTCTTGTTACTCTTATCATTTATATTATGCAACTGATTTGAGTTAGAATGTATTGAATTCCCAGAAATTTGTGTTGCATTATTTGTAGCAATTGCAATGCCAATCCGCTTGACATGAACCTTAATCAATGCAAGAACAAATAGCTGGGTTTCTAATATTAGATCAAGTCTTAACACTTCAGGATATGGAAATATTTGATATGTATAATATGAATGTAAATTTCTTAAACAAAGACTTTGGGACCAATATATGCAAACATGGAGTGATACACTCAATAACCAGTCCAAAATGTTTTAGTACAGGAAGTTCAAAACAGATTATCCACTGAAAGATACATAGAACGTTAGAAAATAACTAACGCATTTTAGATTAGGGTCACATAGCTTAGATATCGAAATGGAAGATACAATGGAAGTGTTAGAGAATATCGTACACGTAAATTTCGTTCCCATAATACAATAGAAAATGAATATCACTCAAATATTACTCCATTGCTGCTAATATTTAATATATAATCTTATACACAAATATATTTTATTCTGTTCTGTGTTTGCTTATATTACATGTTTGGTATTGTATTTGTAACATGTATATTTATTTCCTTGGCCATCTCATATTTATTTTGTTAAGGGTCAAAGGCATTGTATGTGCAGATTGTACCAATAAACGTATAGTATAGTATAGTTAATATGCAATAAATTGAATTTTTTTTTAAATTTGTCACAATAAATTAATTTATGCACGTACAAGTTTAAACACTTTTCCATATTTTATGTTATAATATGGTTCGAAATCTTCGAAAGGCAGCATCAGTCTCTTAGCATAAAAACGTTACAATGTATGCTTACAATGAACGGAAAATCTTTTCCGCGTTAGAATACAAAAGTATTCAATTTAGGGGTATAGTTGCAAGTATTATGAAAGACAAGTCATTTATCTTTGTGTGGTTGGAATTTATATCTTGTAAGGAGTGAATACTCAATACAGTTCTCTGGTCAGATTTGATAATTGTATCAGTAAGATTATTTCTTCAATATATCAAACTTAAACATGGTTGATTTCTTAGAAAAAAGGTTCACTTTACGGGACTGGTGTTCCCATTTTTCAACATTTTTCAACTGATGTATGCCCTAACGTAATACATTACCTACCTATATACACAGCAGTGTCTGTTTTCTCAATGTCATTCTTTGTGATACCACCATCTTCTAGAGCCATATGTACGCAGTCTAGTACAAGTCGTTGTTGAGGGTCCACTAACTCCGCCTCCTTGTCATTGATGCCATAGCAACGGTGGTCCCATTCGTCAATGCTATAAACAAAAGAATACTTTGAACTCAGTCAGTTTCTTCCAAAACTTTGAAGTCATATTTTTTCAACTCAAATTTAAAATTCTTATATTGAGTCATACAATGTATGCGTTAAATCAATTATGTTTGTACATACACACGTTTTGTTTGCAAGAACACTATAAATTGGGTGATGTGGTTGTTTTACTTTTCTGGACAAGTGTATTGAAACGGTTCTAGAGATTCATGCAAATATGCACATTTCACACTTTGACAGTTGGACTGAAGGTAATCTATCCAAATCATTTATACTCCACCGAGAGATTTAATTTTCGATGTTAGGCAAGTTTATGTTTTCAGTAATTTGCTGTAAGATTATATCATGTATCAGAACTATTTGACGAATATTTATTTCTCGCACATCTCATGTATTATCAAATAAAGCTTGCTTTCAGCATAGTTATATTGTAACTGATATTTAACCCCTCTTCAAAAAATGTGGCAAATGTGTTTTTACCTAGAAAAACTGTAAAATGTAAATGATTTAAACCCCCAGTAACTTTACTAACAGTTCCAGGGCTGAAAATCGCTGTATGGTTATTATTTAGAGTTGTGTTGTAGATGAATGTGAAATTTCCCTTTCCCAATGAGCATTATTACACTTCATATCGTGTTCGTGTTTAGCCCCCCCCCCTTTCGGCCTATTGTTACCAGCAGTCTTGACTTGTCCTGTGATGTATTCTATTCATTAAATTCCCCCTCCCTTTTTGTCCTCATTAATTCTCCTTAGTCGTCCTTTATGGTCGGCCAAGCCATTCCGTGCGCCCCTGTTCCCTTGCTTATTTGCCCTTGCACCTCCTCAAATGTTATATGGATTGTCTTTTTCGGGTTGCATTGTCTTGTGTATGTGGCGTTCCATATAGCAACTTATTCTATATTTTATTCTTACCATGAGGATAGGAAAAAGTAGTTGCAATAGTAATATCTCTTTTTTAGTGCGTAACTTTGAATACAAAGCGACTTGCATGTTTCATTCCTGTATATGTCTGTTACAATAGTTTATAGATAGTTTATTTCAAGATTGTAGGCCTTTGGCCCATGAATCACATGTATAATACAGAGAATATAGTATAAAGTCACATGTATACACAGTACATATAATATTCAGCATAAATTGTACAATAGTAATTATAATTATTGATCTATTCCGGTGAATGACAGTTACAGACTAGAATAACATTTATAAATCTAGTAAGATAACATGTCGTAATAACATTGAATATATCTGATTTGTATCAATAATAGTACTACAACGTTTTGAAAAGGTTTAGTAATTTACAGTACAGAACATGAGTGGAGAAAGGTTAGTTAAGATAACATACGTTATCTCGTCTTTCAAAGCTCTTAAATACATAAATCGATAATTGTTTAACAATAGATTGGTTCGTGGACGAGATTAGTTCAATAAATTTAGGAATGATCGGTCTTTTCCAAAAATAGCATTTAATGAGATCTTTTCTTAAATCGTAGAATAAAGGACATTCTAACATGAAATGAAATTCATCCTCTAATGCGTTGCATAGTTGACATTTGCGTTCGGGCCTTGGAATTTTATGAGGTATACGCGTAGCCTAGATAGAGCAATTCTGAACTTACGAATTTTTACAAAATCTAAATATTGTTTAAAACCAAATTCAGAGAATAATACATATGAGCTAGCTCTTGTGGAATTGTTAAGTTGTCCTCTCCAGTCTTGAATAAATACATCATTAGCTCTTTGTTTGAAAATGTTTAAGAAATATTCTACATTATTCACTCCTTGGTATAGCCAAACTTCATAAAAACCCAAGTTTTCTAACAGCTGTTTTACTTGACATGCCCAATTGCTTTTATGTGGTAACAACACATTATCATTTAACATCATTTTATAGATAAGTTTTATATATTTTCTTTCATCATTACAAACACTTGTAATTTTCAGCCAAAAGCGTATTATATTTACCATTCTCATTATTTTTAAAGGTTTACGCCCAAATTCCCCATATATAAAACTGTTTTGTGTGGATATCTTAACTCCTAGAAGGTTCTTTAAGAAATGCAAGTGAGTACGTTCTAATAGTTCGGCACTGGCAAATCCCCATATTTCAGAACCATAACTCAATATGGGGAGTATCAATTTATCAAACAATGACAAAATATGACTAACAGATAAAGTGGGAAATTTGATCAAATACGACTTCAGTTTAAAAATTGCTTTACAAGCTTGACCGTTAAGCGTTTCAAATGTTTCTTTAAATGATCCCCCAGTTGAGAAAGTTATACCTAGATATGTAAAATGATTAACTATCTCTAGTTCTTGGTCGTTGTAAACGAATTTCAAATTGTGTCTCAGAGGTCCCCCTTTCCTAAACACCATAACTTTAGTTTTGCTAACGTTTACAACTAGTTTCCACTTCTGACAATAATCTTTCAACGTATTTAAACCAGACTGTAAGCTATGTTCGTCTTCAGCGTTTATATGCAACAGCAAATTTCTGCACAAAACTAGGCTTATCTGCGAGGGGAGGCATTGTCTTATGTATGTGGCTTTCCCTGTAGTTACGTATTCTCTCTCTTTCATGTGAGTGATGTTTTTGTATTAATTTCTTTCACATCTTAAAAGTTTTCCTAACAGGTTCACCTGATATGTTTGAATTATTATTTGTGCAATGCACACTTCTAAACACTTTTAAACACTTCATCTGTTGGTTCAACAAAATCTAGATACAATAATTTTGTGCTGAACAATGTACAGAATCGCATACCAACATCACATCACATAGGATCCCAAAACGTACACAAAGCTTTGGTATTACTTTTCATATGTATGTGTTCTGTTCATCAATATTAAATCAGTTCCGAAACAAGACTTCATGGCTGTCACCTAAGTCCCTTTACAAGTTGACCACAAGGTAACAAGATTGGTAAGCATATACAGGAAATGATGTATGGCATTGTGTGATGTAACAGAGATTACGAGTACTGTAAACCTAACTTAAAGACCACCTCAATAATAAGACCATCTCAAAATTAAGACACAATTGTCGAGTCCATTTTGACAGTTTTGCGCTTTATTCAGCCTCAATATTAAGACCACCTCAATATTATGACCATTTTTTTAGGGTCCCAATGGTGGTCTTATTATTGAGGTGTAACTGTATTTGCAAACATCAAATCAAATCGGTCCATAATACAACAGTCATCGAGTGCGATTGGCATAAGATGTAAGAATTTGTTTTACAATTGATATAAAATAAATGTTGAACTAAACGCTGTTATCATTTCATCCACCAGGGATAGCACTTATACATTCATAATACTTTTCCCTCCCCACTCACATCTTTACTACATTTTTTTTAATAAACCACATTGAAGATTAGGCAACGACAGTCATTTTACACTGTAATTTTTGGTTACATATTTTTAAATGGTTACATAGTTTAAAATGTATGTTCATTCTTTTCTGGCGCCTTGTTAGCTGTAGTAGATTGGGTAACTTTTAAGTAGTTATTTTGGAGATAGTTCTTTATAATTATACATATAAATCCATTCCTTTCTAGCATAGTTATTTAATTGATCATACTATTTAGTTTTTAAGTTAAGCTTTTTTGTGCCGTGTTGAACGACACTCGTTGCATAATGGTATAGTTAAACACTCACCATGACAATTACAATTACAAAGAAAATTATTACACCAAAAAGGATAATTCCTCTTGTTTCCTCAAATTCCAGCATTTTTTTTTTCAATCGCTATTTAAAGATTTCATTGCCACGTCTGGGATCGCCAGTGCTTCGGACATATGGTGCTGCGAATTATGGATATACAAAGAAACTTAGGACCTACCCGATTATCTCTAAGTGCAGTTCTAAGAGGTGTGTATGTTGTAAGTATTTAGTTTGTAAAAATAATACTTTTTCAAATGTAAATGTTAGAACCTTTAACGTTAATATTAAAACTGATATAACATGTACTAGTAAAGATATGGTTTATTTAATTACTTGAACTTATCCTAACTGTGGTTTACAATACGTTGGTCAGACTGGCCGACAAATAAAACCACGCTTAAGAGAACATATGTATAAAATACGATATAATAAAAAAATATAAGAACTTTGTTTATAGACATTTTAAAATCTCTGGACACTCACTTAACTATGATACATTTCAACCACTGGAACAAATTATTTATAAAGACAAAGAAACAGTTTCACAAAGATGCTAAGCAAAGGTTACTACCTGTTTCCTCCATTAAAAAACTGGATGAGGTTGCCGATGATATATTAACTCGATCACACTTTCTTTATGACACAGCTACTTTAATTCAATCTTATACACGTCGTTTCTTACATCCTCATATAGATAATGAAAAAGATCATGCGAGACATTTTTGCAAACTATTTTTTATCAATAAAGGCATTGATTTTATTGATATACAAAGCGTATTAAGAAATAACACGGTTAAATTTTTAATTCCTTTGTACTTGAACAATTTAGAACTACCTATTATTTCTTATAAATACAATAAACCTATACGCAATGCAGTATTTAACTATAACAATATTACATCTACAATTACAGAAATTTCGAAACTTCTCACTGGTTGTTTAACAGCTATTAAAGCTGAAGTTGTTAAATATTGCAATAGAACTTTTGAAAATTGCAGTATAAACCTTTACTGGGGCGTACAATATTCTACGGAAGTTTTGAATAAATTTCAATCTTTACATTTTAGAGCAACACGTATCTCTACCTATGATTTCTCCACTCTTTATACTTCACTTCCTCATAATATAAATATACCGATATTAATTTAAAATATGGCACTAGTGTTAAATCTATGTTAGATACAGGAATTACTAAACCCAAATTTTATGGAGATCTATTATATAAAATTCGCAAAATTCATAACAGTTGTTACTTTGATCAGTTATTTGTGAAATTAATTAACAAGTTCAAAAGGAAGGGTTATAATCCTGACATAATGAGAACAACTGCAGATAGGTGTTTAAGTAAATCAATACTTGATAGATTTTCACACCTGTTTTTACTGCACGCTAGACACTAATGTTTTGAGACTAAATGAAGTTATATCTGTAAACCGTATTTGGTATGGCAGGATATGACTGATCACAATGTCTTAAGGGATTATGTTCGGGACTTTGTAGGCATTGACTTTTGCTCTGGAAAAAACATGATGTGTTCCACGGAGTATCTTAAAACTATCGACCAGCCCATTTGGGATTGTGTTGTGTCGTCTAATATATATTTTTTCGGATTTACGTTGGTGTTGTCCTTGTTTCAATTTGTTTTGTGATGTTCTCTGTAACTACTTACTTACTTTGTCTCTTGTATATTTATCAGTTTTATAAGGCCCATTCTTGTGTAAGTAGGGTTCCCTGTAGCTACGTATTCTCTCTCTGTTATGACGTCATTAAAATTGTATGACGTCATAGATATTTTATTATACACTACCAAGAAAACTTTTCTCTCTACAATGCAGTTTTATAACACATCTTAGTATTCATTGGGTACAGTCGTATTTGTGTTTTCGTTTTAGTTTTCTTAATAGACATATTTATTTTTAAATTCCCTATCACTAATATCTAAGAATTATTTAATTATACTGGGAGCAAGGTCAGACTAAGGCTGCTTGTTCGTTCGTGCTGTATTAGTTACAGTGTCTGTTGTTATGTGTGTGATGGTTGGTTGCTTTTAATGATTAGTTACTGCATACTTAGTCAATTTTTGTATATATGTTTGAAATCAAGGACCATATAGCGATTAAGGGTGAGGTTAGCTGGCTGTTAAATCGATTTAAACCCCCAGTATTTTTTGCTGACAGTTCCAAGGCTGTAATTTGCTATATGATTGTTGTTTCTGTTTGTGTTATGAATTTGTTTTGTATTTCCCTTTCCCATGTGCAATTCTGTCACTTTATATAGTGTTCAGATTGTTTCCTGCCCATTTTTGGCCTATTGCGGCCAGTTGTCATGACTTGTCTTGTGATCTTTTCCATCCATTAATTCCCCCCCCCCCCTCCCTTCACTGTCCACTTTGATTCTCCTAGTTATTCCGGGCCATTCCTTGTGCCTCTGTTCCTTAACATGTGTACCCTTTGACCTCCTTAAGTGCCTAATGTTTTGTGGATTGTTGTTTTCCCGGAGGTCTGCGTGGGTAGGCACTGTCTTGTGTATGCGGCGTTCCCTGTAGTTCCGTATTCTCTCTCTTAAATTAACAGCAACAATCTCATATCACAAAGTTCGGCGCATACCGTTTGATTAACCCCTACGCAGCTGGAAGAAAGATAATGCACATGGAATCATTTCAATAAATGACGAGATAACAAAATACAACTAATAGACAAGTGGTTAGAATTGAAAGCACGCGATTATTGAAATTCTCACCCTTGCATATTAACTATTAGTACAGGATATGGCGACTTAATGATAGAAATTGATAAAATGGAAATGTATGATTTGTATAATAATAGTCCAGATAATCCAATTCTAACCCTCAAATAATTGCAACAGAAATGTTTTCAAGTATATGCGTTAGAATAATACTGTATAAATAACATGTCAAAAGTCTAACAAAATCTTTGATGCAGAAAGTGAAGAAGTTAAAGTCGCACAGTTTTCTTTTTATTCTAAACGTGTGTTTGCCTTCTGATATACGACAGTACATATGGACATTTATCAGTATCTGTTATGTCCTCCTCTCCTACGAATCAACGCAAGTATTCTTGCGGTCAAATGTAAATGTCCATATGTTCTACCTTCTGAAAAGGTTTTCTCGACGTAAAATTAAACAGATTACCAAGATTATCAAAAACTCCTTCGATACGCTTGGCCATGATATTGAATACATATTTTTTTTTTCTAAAACGGAAAAATACCAGTCTACAGTAGAACTTCGAAACCTCGAACTGCCGTGGAATCTAGCAATTAGTTCGAGCAATATATTGTTCGAGGTATCTATGGTAAACATGTGTATGTACAAACTGACTGTCGCAGGTAAATGTGTATTAAGCATGCTGAAATCATAACAGGCGTGTGTTGTTTGTGTTGTCATATTGAATGCACTTCGATCAATAGTCATAGCATAATCCATAATCCTAATAAATAAAAAAGAAATGAAGAGAAAACATAAACAATTAAATAATTCGTTTATTCTTATTTACATCAAGAAATTACAACGATAATGTACTTTTTTTAGAAGAACAGTGATAACAAGTTTGTCGTTCACGGAAGACATACAATAAGAACACACATCAATTAATGATTAAAATCAAACATACATTATGCATTATGAAAGTGATGAAGATAATAAATTTCCGGTCATGACATTGGATTTGACAATGAAGTTTGCCATATTGTTTAAAATTTCCATTCTATTGTTTATTAAGTATTTAATGATCTACTTAACGATTTTATGTCAAGTACGTACAAACATATAGTATATATACAATGTAGAACGACAGTCAAGTAATTTGCACGACGTGCGAATAAAATATGTTGCCAATCTCACTTGTCAACAAAAGAACATCAACTGATCAATCAAAGTTGATATGTACTGTATTGTTCGACCTATTTATGGGGAAAATGAATGAAATGGTAGCTAGAGACCGCAAAACATGTTCGAGAGTTTGACCTATCACTGTTCGAGTGATCTACTGTTACATAATATGAAATGAGAAGAGATTTTGTCGGGACTTAAGAGCCTGTTCGAGGTATCTACTGTGTTCGAGCCAAAACTGTTCGAGGTTTCGAAGTTTTACTGTATTATAAACTCAGAAGTCACGTGCCTTACTGACCAATGAAAATTAGTACAACAAAGCAGTTATACTGTATACTGCGATATCTCATTGGCTAAATCAGACATGTTAAAAGGTCCAATACCAAAATATGCCAGGTCATGGAGCATTAAATATGCGGTCCTGTATTAAAAGCACTGCTTACATGCATGGGAGCATAACCAATGTCATGACAAACACAACCTTTGTTCATGAAAGTCCATACTTTATCCCCTATAAGTGCAGCAGTGTGTTTATCTTCAAGCGCAACATTGGTTAAGATATACTAATGGTATGAATCCATGGTTTTGGAACGAGGATGGAAATATGCTGTCGCCAATTAAGACCCACATGGGACCTGCATGTATTGATTGAGTTTATCGAATCAGATGTAACTGTAAATCTGAGTGTGACACCAAGCATTGTACTTGCAGGAAGCATGGGTTGGATTGTTCATCAGAGTGTGGTGAATGTCAATGAATAAGTTGTTCAATAGGACAAACCACATCAGATGACGATATTACATGTTTAGAAAATGATTACGTGTACATAGAATAAGCTGTAAGAGAATTAGCGTGAATAGAGCAATGAATATTGATAAAATGCTTAAACAACGATTTTTCCAGCACTTTGTTTTTTTCTAAAAATGTTTGCTATTTCATTTTTTTTTCATTATTACTATTTCAGGTGTGTGTTTGTTTGTTCTAAAATAGTTACTTTTCGTCTTAATCTATCACATGCAATTGTGCCGGCTAACATTTTGGAAATGTTACATGCATAATTAATAAGAGAGTGGTAGGGGAGCTATAACTGTGAATTAGAATATTCTGGGAACACATTTATCAACAGCAGTAACATACTTTTGTTTAATGTTGATTAAGTCATTGCTGTGAGTGTTGAGGTTGGTTATACTGCACTGTAATTTAAGCATTTAATCGAAGGATCTTATATTATAGTTTAGTAGAATTTATATGTATGTACTACATGTTGTTAGACTTCTTATGTTTTTTGTCAATCCAATAAGATGTATAACGATGTATATTTGAATACATGTAAGTCACATGTATTCAAATATACATCGTTATACATCTTATTGTATATCTGATATACTTCAATCTTTTAAATATTGTTTAAAGAAATTTTGACTTAATTGAGGTTACTAATGTTTCGAAGTTACTTAAACGAATATGCTGGCGACTCTCAATTTAACTTTAGATTTTGTATTAATGGGTGGGGTAATTTCTATTAACTTTAACTTTAAGGAAATATTCATTTTTCCTTGTAATTGGGCATAGTTCTTCATAAATACACATTGAATGGAGTCTAGATATAAAGAAGTTTTCTGGTACATAATATTCCACAGATGTACATCTGGTCATTTTCATATTGGCACTAAAAAGACATTTTTGTAAAAATGAGGTGGTGTTAAAACAGACGAATTCCAAGTATTTCTGCAACTTAGATTTTGTTAGACTTTTGATATGTTGTTTGATATAGATTTAACTGTCCTAAACAGTGAAAATCATTTCTGTAGCAATTATTTGAAGGTTTGGCCATTTTTTCGTAGAATGACTGGACTTATATCTTTTATTTACTTTTGACTTCATATATTTTTGAAAATCTAATACTTATTTTATTGCCAGCAGAATTTATAGTGATTTTATACATTGTTTCCATGTGTGTGCTGACGAATTCATCTTGATCAATAATATTTGAAATATGGTGTACAATATGCGCCATTCCTTCAAAGGTGTTTTTACATTTTTAATTTTAATTTTTTCTTCACTTTCTGCATCAAAGATTTTGTTAGATTAGACTTTTGATATGTTGTTTATACATTATTATTCTAAAGCATATACTTGAAAACATTTCTGTTGCAATTATTTGAGGTTTAAAATTAGATAGACTGGACTTAAAGTGTGTGCACATGTGAAATCAAAAGGGAAGTTTTAGTTGCAATATCCGACATATAAAATTTTATTTAAAACTTGAGTTCAAATGTTTTAATAGAAAATTTTACGCGAATATATGGTAATAATTTTCGATTTTAAGATACGCACGCGCTCTCTGTTTGTTGTCATATCAATTATTGTAATGAGTTCCCAAAGGAGTATAGGTGTGTGTTTCCCGCCGAAACCATTTTTGTTATGCAAAATGCATTTGTCTGATTGTGTCTGCTTTGTAAGAGATTTCGCAATATCGATTGTCAAACGCATGTAAGTAACCCTAGATACACCACCTGTCATAATATCTTAGGATTATGTGGAAGTTGAGTGAGTGTGCTGCAGAGCATGGCGCGGCGTAACAGCGAAACTAGTTAATAGGCATATAAACAACAAGGAAGCCAGACAGACTTGTTTCGCCTTTTACACTCGAGAATCAGATTGCGGTAAACAGAGCCAACCATTACCAGAAGGAAAACATATTCCTCTTTATTAGTATATGTATACACTTTCCATTATTTATAACTAGACCAAATACTTTTTTACCAGACGTGTCAGTGGCTCAGACACATCGCTGTACCAATAAGATACATACTATGACGTCATTCTTGTCGCTTAACGCTAGTTTACGGCTACATGCATTCACTGTGAGCACACGCGACAATCTATTGGTTCGTTGTCGTCGACAAAATCATCCAATGAAACGTCAATAAGATACAAAAGATAACGAAAGCATGTCTTCCTTATTCGAAAATAACTCTCACTGAATCTATTATGTGATCTTTTAATGGATTATTAATTATAGAAATTGACATTTCAGGGAATGTACCTTTATCCTGTGCAATTATTAATGAAGTCTGTAGTGGGTATATTGAAAGCAATGTTTCTGTAAATAAACCAGTGTTTTAATGTCAAAATGGAATTAATATGAACCTTGAAATCAAAAACTTGCATACTTAAAATTCCTTTATATAAGAAATACCAATGGATGGAGAAGTTGACTTTGTCAGATTCGTCAACATTTGTAAACAAGACGGCATTAGTAATATAACGATGGTATTATTTAAGTCGAGGGGGCATAGATATCCAAGTGTATGATAGTCCAGTCAAACCTGCCTTTATTCAATGGACCATATAGACTAGGAACGGTCACTGAAGCGTTAGGCGTAACACACACTTTGCAATGTAAACACACTCAATAGTTCGTGCCCATATACACAAAGAACGAAGTAAATTAGTTCAATATTGAACGATCAGTAAATATTTTGACATAAATGATTTTGAGTGTTTTATTTCTCTCAGGAAGTCTTTAATTTAAGAATATATTCTAACATAACTGTCAACAATAATTATACTGATGTTTTGAGAAGTCAGTCTAATCTTTTCTTTAAATAAACTCCAGCCGTTTATATAATAATTAAGGTAAGTCATCCATCATTGACTAAAGTATTCCATCCATAACGTAGAGTAATTTCCGTTCAATATATATGGTAACAAAACACAGAATCAATTTCTAAATTGTATAGCTGTTGAATTTAATTTCACAGCAGTTGCCAATTAAATAATATTCTTGGTAGTCATTCACTATATTTTTTTAAAAGGTGCTTTTATTGCAAAAACTAAAACGTCCATGTATGTATATTGATACATGGAGGTAATTCACTCAAATACTTCAAAATATTTTTTTTAAATGTTAGTTTAAGTCATGGAAGTGACATAATTTGGTGACAATGCCAATTTTCTTATGTTTTACAACTCCAATGAACTTCATTTGCTATAAATGAATCATACTTTTTAATGAAATAAGCAAAATTGCAAATTCAAGTTTCACCATGCGTTGGTAAAACTTAGGTAGCATTGTGTTCATTTGGATATAGTTCATATATATTATATGTTACAAATAATTTTTTACCCAACTGATATTTGGGTTTCCTTACATAGTTAATATGTGTATGTTCAAATGATTTTTTTTTTAAATATTGTATGGCACAAATGTCCCGTCCAAAATATTGTTTTGATTCTTTCCAAACAGTTATGATTTTTCTTTTTTCAATCTGTTTAGTACAAAGGCAGTTTTTCTAAATGTAAATATAAAAAAATAAGAAAATAAATGAAACTTTCCATTTATCGGTTTATTTTATATTTTATAAGTTTTTCAGAGAAGAAAAAAGGTCATTACTGTTTTTGAAAGGTAAAACAAATATAACATTTTATCTGCATAAGTATATACATTGAAACAATAACTGTTTCATTTACCGCAGACATTATGCCAACGATGGATGGCTTACCTTAATTCTCATTTACACCAACACAAATAATACTACAAATCATTGGATTGACAATTCAGGCAATTTGGTGGACTTTCAGTAAAGTTGAAGTAAGCTCGAGCTATCACTGAAGATGAATAATACCCCCTGAAGTCTTATTCAATAAACTTTTTAACTAAAAAATTTCTTATTTGGCGTGAAACGGTCGTTTTTTTCCTTAAAAAAGTAAGGTATCAACCTAGATACGTTACTTTTCAAGAAATTTCTTAAAAATGGCGAAATATTTCTGAAAACGGCGAATTTATGCTGAAAATGGTATGTACCTATTCTTGTTCACGTTCATATCAAATAAAGCTAATATTATGTCACAACATTTACTTTAGAAATAATTTGATACGAGAAAAAGACGTAAATTTGAATATATTTTGGGGTGGTGATTCGTCCCAATGCATCTTCGTACCTCGAAATAATTTGGAATTTATGAAATATATTAGTTTGGTGAATATCACTTGATAGTGGGTTGGCTGTTTGTCAGTGAAGCGTGTGTCATTTTTTACCGAATAAAAACGTTCTCACTAAGCACCTTGTTGAACATTTATGTTCTTTGGTTTCTGCTGTCATTACGTCTGTGTTTATTTCTTTTAAGTTTTTGACACTAATGATTCCTGCTTATTTGCAGATGTGATGTTAACCCCTGCTTGCCAGATACATCTAAGTATAAATTTAGTCAGCTGACGATAGTCCACCAACTCAGTGTTGCTCCGAATAAAGGCCAGTTCAATTTGAAGGTTGTAATAAAAATGATTTACATATTTTAGTGACCACAAACACCTTACTTTTTATAAAAACATACTAGCTAGTGTGGCATTTGTTAAATTTTTTAGCATTGCATAAGTGTAGAAACTAAAATAGTTTTCTTGTTTTGGCATTTAATATAGAATTATAATATATGTATATAATTATGTTGACACTGACATTACATGATTATTAATAGATGTGATGTAATTAAGTAGTTAATATACATCTGTTTTCAATTACTCAATTACATTTGTTATCATATATAAGAACACACAACACCTATTTCAATTTTACAATGCTACTTTTAATTCAAACATGCATAGTATGAAACAATGATAAACAATTTACATCCAAACTCATATTAATATATCAATAGATAATATATTAACATAATATTCAAAATTGAAGAAAGGAGTTTTTCAAGCTCATTCAAACTAAATCACATTGTCAGTAAGATTTAAATTTTCGATTAACATTTTACACTTTTATCAGCATAAAAATCAAATTGCATTTTAAGTTAAACAACACTCAAAAGTCAGTGGAGCATTTCATCACTCAAATAATTGACATGTTAACACTACATAATTATTAGAAAATTTCTCTTTTTAAGGACTTTCATCGCATACAGGATACTAAAGATTAGCAGTCATGCACCCAAGGCAGCTGGAAAGGATGAACTTGATGTATTATCTTCCCAGTAAAGTGGCGATACTTCACAAAACTCTTGAATATTTTGTACCGAATTGATCGGTTCATATATGCATATCCAAATTATCTAATAGTGTTCCGGACATAACGTAATTAACGCAACAGAAAAACTTACATAATGTTTTAAAAATATGTGTTATGTCTCCCTCCCTCTTAAGGATATATACTGTTTTTGTCTTTGGTGTATGTCCGTCCTTCTGTCCGTTCGTCCACTTTCAGCTTGTCTGCGCTTAATCTCCAATACCGCTGGTTGGACTTCAACCAAACTTTACAGGATTGATTAGCAAAATTACAATTACTAAATAATATTACTCATACTCATTGTCATATATACTTTATACTTATGAACTTACCAATACAATATATTTGTGCATGTTCAAGGTTATACATGTACATGTTTTAGTTCAATTATGCTATATTGTAACATGTTAATGTCTAAAAAACATGGTGTTTCCGGTATTTTCAGCAACATGAACAAATGGAATAACATAAAAACTGCAATGTATTAAATAAGCCTTAATGTTCAAATGCAATTTAAATTAGAATAGTAAAATCATTGTTTTGATTTTGATAAAAATACTTAACAACACTTCCACTGTTTATGTGATAGTTATTTTGTCATTTTGTAATACAACATAAGAAAACAATGAAGTGTGCACTGTTTACTTATCAATACGATTATCTATAAACAATTTTGAATCATGAATTTTATTTACAACAAAAACGCCGTGTATTTCCCGATAACACGTCACGTTTTATCAACTATCATTTCTCATTTATCGCACTGTTACTATATATAGACAAGAAAACACCCGAGAATCCCTATCAACCATTGTAAGAAATTTTCTTAGATGAACATTTTAAACTTAGAAACAGTTTCAACTTATAAAATTTCTTAGCTAAGAAATTTCTAAGTTGGATATCGAATAAGGATTTAGGAAAATTTCTTGGCTAAGAAAAAAAAATTAAAAATAGAAACCGAATATATTTACGGAAAACTTTATTTCTGCTTAAATTGATATGATTTCTTCAAATAACACCGAGGGTTAAGAATAAAATTTCGTATAACGTGTTTTGCCTGGGTCGTTGCATTTCAGATGCTATGCATTTGACCCAATTTCCCTAAAGTGCATATTACTACTTTAAATATTTTAGCGGTAGTAGATTTTTTGAGTGAAGATCACTTTGATCGTAATTGATTTTACCTGTATGTCAATTCCTATACTCTTTAGTACCACGTATACGTGTTTGATAACGAATGTTCTTTGTACTTCTAATTAGTGTTTTATATCAGTAATCTTCGATGAATGAAAATAATTATAATTGTGTAGTGTTTTCAAAACAGAGTCAAACTCGAAAATGAATAAATTATAATATTTAGTCTTCACGTTCAATGTTTGGGAAACGGCGCAATAGTATCCATATTAAATTGTATTCACCGTTTTTGCATTTGTAGAACTATAACTGTTTGTTCACACATAAAAAAATCAAGAAGTGTCGTTCACAGATAACCAAGATGATTATTTCATATCAATATCAGGTTTTGTCATTGAACTTTTGAAAAACATGCGGAACTATTTCGTTATCATGGTCAGAAACAAATGGCAGTTTTGTCAAAAGGTTCTAATAACTCTTGATGAGTGTTGTTTGGTTTACTAACCAGTGCTCGCTCCAAATTCAGTAATTATGAAGTTCATGATCACGTCCCGCTCAAAGCGGGACTCATAACATTTATTTTTCATTTGGTTTTCAAAACGATTATAATTATGATGATGATAGTTTATTTTATGATCCAATAAGCCTCAAAAAGATACTTGAAATTAGGCGAGAAAATTTGCCACAATAAAACAACTGACATAATTCTCTAAAATAAAACATGTACTCACCCTTGTATAAAGCCCGCCTTTCTAACATAGGTTTTCCCTGGTGCATCAGGGTCCGGATCATAGAAAGCATCAATATTCCATCTTTCTTTTGGCACTTCTTTAACATGATTTTCCGCTTTAATAAGCACTCGCCAAAATTCCTTTAGATTGTTGGCGCCAGGAAACTTGCACCCGACGCCAACTATAACAATGTCATCGTCTTTCGGCATTATTTCAAAAATTAGTATTAAAATATCAGCTAACCATTGTATGCCGATGTTACATGCTCAATCACAAATTGTTATAACAACGAAACCGCACAATCGGCGAATTTTATAACTTTATATCACGTGACCTTGTTTCTGTTTGTAGCATTACGTCATTTCGGTTATTTACCGCGCAGTTTACAGAAAGAAGTCGACATACACACATTCTATACACGTTCAACGTGGTTCTTTACTCTGAATTTGGATTGGCTTTCTGTAAGCTGCTGTAAGTACTGTGTTATATATTTATTCATAAGTAGTGTAGATAGATGCCAGTGAAAATAAGAACTTCATTGGCAGTGTTAACGAATCTGTTTAATATATTAACAATTGATAATTGAATCGATTTATTCCACTTACATTTCGTATAATCTACTTTCTGTTTCGAGAGCTGTGTAAAACAGTGGAAAGAGGCTGCGGTGTACTTACTATTAATTGTAACGTAGATGGCTATACCGTTATCAGTGAAATGGTTGTTTTCGTCTGCTTTGAAGTGGCAGCGGTATAAGGCTTGAGCACGTATAATATTATAGCGTTTCTTGTGTTAAAATGATCACAAATATTTCATTTTTTATAATTTGAAAAATCTTTATACAATTCGTAGCGTTAGTTAAACAAAACAAGAGACAGTCATCGTAAGTTAAATCAAGCAAATTGTTTTTAGCAACATAAATGAAGACAAAATAAACCTGGACAACACAATGTCAAGGTTATTTTTGTTCATACGCTTTATCTAACTAAATCAAATACATGTCTTACGAAAAATCCAATTCTACCAAAATCTAAATGTAAAGTCTAATCATGTTCAACCAAACTTGATATGGATCTAATAATAGAGATATGTAGTATTGCTAATCATAAATTGGCAAAATTACCATTTTATTGTTATTTATAAAGATGATCACGATATATGGAAATAATGGCCTAGTGGTTTTTGCATATACATGTAAATTAATTCTATAATCGTTCCCAGTTCCCATCGCAAGAAAGGAATAGCAATACACTTGCAATCAGTCAATAATGGCATCACCTTTGCAGACAGTGCAGTGGTCGAGGGGTAGAGCGCCTGACTCCTGATCAGAAGGTCGTGAGTTCGAGCCCCGCGATGAGCGGAGTTTGATCACGAACTTCACAATCCCTGAATTGGGCGCGAGTACTGGTTGGTAGCCAGGAATCAGTCATCGAGAGTGATTAGTATAAGTTGTAAGAACTTGTTTCACAATCGATGTAAAATAAATAAGTTTGAACTGAACCTTTGCAGAAAAAAACTCGCAGACAACTAACATAGGATAAAATGGCCTTTGTAAACATAAAACACTTGGTCGGACGTTTACACACATATATCCATGAATGTTATCATTGAAAAGTCCAGGTTACTTGTATATTGCAGTGGCGTCGCGACTGGCGCGGCAAGGGCGGTGACGGCCGTCCCAATAATTCGGCAAGCAACGGTTATGCGCCTATCATAAAAGTGAGATATTTGCATGATTTTGCTGCCGAAAAGTGGTAAGTAAATTGGAGCAGAAAAAACGGTCGAAATGGACTAGCGGTTTGTAGGCGACCGTGTATTTCAGTGTTATCCCAATTGTTTATTGATATGGTGTGGAAATGTATGGTGTCGATATGTTTAATTGATACAAACTGTTAATTTCTATCCTGCTAAACGGGTGACCGACGACCGACATGGGTGATTAACTATTTATGAATTTAAGTGGATGGCCTGAAAGTATTATAGTGGAGCGGGATACTGCAAAAATACTTCAGTTGATGATACAAGCATCATATTTACAGGATAGCAACTACCTGGCATGCACTTTAACATAAGATCAAGGGCCACTTGAAATTATGTCATTTTCAAGATGGCCACCACAAAAACAAAATGGCCGCCATTTTTATATACTTTTCTATACTTTATTTGAGGTAAGCATGTAATACATTAAAACGATAGTATTTTTTTTATTTATACACTTTCCTCTCACTTAAGAACAGAATACCAGTTTGTAGTATGCATATTCTTTTAATTTGAAATTAATTTTGTGTGACTACGCTCAAGGGTGTAGAAATCTCAACCCTTAGTTTTTTAAAACTTTTCGAACATTGGTTAAATCTGAAGCACACCAACCAATATAAGTTTTATATTCCTAACATTCAGATAACATTCAATGCAATATATCAACATCATTAGAAAATGTGTCTTACAAACCATGAGGGGACAAGGAAATAGGGCAGCGTGAGTAGTTGCACAGTAAAGTGCAATGTTTTCTAATACGAGTAATGCAAACCTTAAGGAATTACCACTGTTGATTTACTAAATATACCCATAAAACTATACTCATAGGAAATGTTCTAACCGAAGCAAAAATGCATATGTTGCATTTAGTCATCTTTTTGACAGTTGCAAGAACAAAGTGCTGTGCATGAAAGACCTGAGCGGTAGCATTTGCAATTTCTGGTACAGGAAGTCCTTTTGCAGCCACACTTTTGAAGTTCCTGGCAGCTTTCAGCTATAGCAGACAACTCCGTCCAATTAGGGATCCACACATTGTTCTGCTTCAGCCATCCCCAGTTTGACGGAGGTGGCAGTAGTTGCATGGTAACAGTTGCTTGTCCCCAGACATGACCATGAAAAATTGCTCGTTTGATGTGTTGTTTCAGAGCACCTTTTGTTGGTGGAATCGCATAATACGCTCTTTGTTTCCGGGCAAACAAATCAAGTCGAGCTTCATCCACCTTGCATGTCGCGTTTGACCGATCATACAAAATAACTACAAATTGTTCTAATGTCTCCATTTCCGACTCAGTTATGGTGTCTTTTGCAGCTCTGAGACTGCGAAAGACTTCTGTAGCTGTTTCACACACATTTTTTTTCCCTTGCCGACAAATGCAGAAACAGTGTCGCAACCGGTAAAAGCATGAAAAATGGCAATGCCTTTGAACGGGGACCAAGTGATCTACAAACATCATGAATCGGAATAAATCTAAAGTTCTTACCTTTTCCAAAAGCTAGCCACAAAGCATCAAGATTCAAATCAGGGTACACTGCTAAAGCAAGAACGACAACGTCAGTGTCGGAACTAACAATTGTCATTGTTCGGTTCCTGTCATCGAAGCATGCTTCGCATGAACAAACATACGACTGTCGGCTTCTTCGTTATTACATGGAGCAAGCGCATTTCTGTTTATATCTAAATTGCAAACAATATCGGCACCTTTTGTTACTATGATCATTCTATTATTGGTTTGTGCAGTTATCATTTTATCTGCAAGAAAACTAAATAGTTCAGTTTTATTTTCATCGCGTCTAAGAAAGCTATTCCATGATTTAGGAGGTCTACTATTACCAACTACTTTTCGTCGAGCCCCAGATCCTCTTTTCTGTCGCGTTTCAGCTTTTAAAATATCTTCAAGATAAACATCAAACACAACATCTACTCTGGACTATCTTTCAGCATAAGTTTTAATGTGCGGTACAATGACCTCACCAGCATAATCATCAATCGTTTTGGCTGCCCCAGGCGGTTGTGCATTTACCAAAGCCGCACCATCTATTATCACAGTATCTGTATTTGTACCATGTTCTAGAATGTCAGCTAAATCTTCTTCAAAAGGATTCCCTAATTCCGACATCGTATTTCTCATTTTGTTGACTTTTCCGAAAAAGTCTTTTTGAAACGAGAATGTTTCCTGATGGTGGCCTTTATTCTTTTTATCCTGTCGGTTTCCAGATATTTTATAAAACTCATCCACAAGTCTACTTATTTCTGGCCCAGCTACCGTCCAACGCCTTAGCGCTGTTTGATCTTCTGTAAGGCCGATAGCCCTCCAACGCCTTTAATTACTGCATTGTTTTGTTCGTGAGCTTGGTCTATAGCCATGCTAGAAAACGTTTTCTCGGTTTTACGAACAGCAAAGTGGCCTCTCGAAAACATCAGGATGCATTTGTTCCAATGCAAGCATGTCACGAAGATGAACTGGTAACCATCGGGCATGATTGATATGATCAAGTGCAAAAAGGTAAGGAATGAGTTCTGAAAGAGATCCTTCATATAGCTGAAAGTCAGACTCGCGATATGCGCGAACGAAGCAAAACACCAATAATTCTAAATTCAGTACGGAGCCCCAAAAATTAAATTGGGGACTTTGCTTCTGGCGTATGTTACAGCAATCTTTGAATGCTTGAAGTTCTCTCTCTTTGTCATCAAATTGACCCTCATTATTATTGAAAGCAGATTTCATCAAATCATACAGTGCACAGGCTGTAATCAAGTGAGCTTGTCTTGTCTTAGCTACACTGGAAGCTGATAAGAAAGAGTCAGCAGTTCCAGACGTGGCAATTTCTGCCTCAGACAGAGCTCATGTCCAACCACTGTCTTTCAACAAATCTCCAAGCAATCTCAATGCAGCCATTTCAATGTGCAAGCCACCAAACATGACGATAAACTTATCCTCGCCATATGTATTTGTATTGGTCTACCGCCATGACAGGTGTTTGTCAAGGGTTCAAAAAATGTGTTGCCTCCTTGATTTTATCCATTGAATGTTTAATAGTGGCAACTGAATGCGCAGACTCGTGCAGGAGAGGCATTAGTGATGTAACACTGACATGAACAGTTGGGCCTCTGTTTCGAGAAGCATGATAAGCTGACCAATATACTACCTCATCATTAACAACATCTGCAGTTAGATTTACATGTCTCAGCCATTCAAATTCAGCGGTGATATTCTGATACATATATAAATGATCAGCAAGCATTATTGGCGTTTCAAGCACTGGCGGTTCTGGTTTAGCTTTCAAGTATGCAGGTCTCACATTTGTATACGACTCGGGAAGAGGCGATATCATTTTTGATTTGGGCTTATCTCCTAGCAATAAAGGGGCTCGATCTTCACCACGCGAGTCATCGCTTGGATGCTGGAACAGTGAAATGCCAGTCCCATGGAAGGATGACATGGCAGTTGTAGCAGATGGATTATGATCTATGTTATCCACTGCAGATGTAGTAAATATCACCCTTACACATTATAGGTCGGCAAACAACGCCTTCACCGTTGGACAACTGCTTCTCCCATCTGAGTTGATATTTCGAGGACTCTGTCATATGAAATACAAATTCAATACTGGAACAACGTGTCAATCAGTTGTCGCTTTCTTGTACTATCAGGTTTATCTGGCACCAGGATTCCATCAACAGTCGATGGTGATAGCATTGATAGTAGAAAACTCAAACTTGGTCGTGATAAGAACGCTATTTAAAAGTTTGGCAGCCGTTTTAAAGATGGCAACCATCATAAATGTGTTGATATTTGGAAAAAGCAACATAAAAGATAAAACTAAAAGCATATTGGGACACATTTATAGGGATAAACATGCTATATCTAAAGACATAAGACACTTTAGAAACTAAAAGATCCTGATTACATGAAAAATGCCTCAGTTCTGACAGCCATTTTGAAACTTGGCGGCCATCTTGAAAATGGATGATTTTTAGGTGGCCCTCGATCATTTTTTAATCTGGGATATGTAATGAACATTTCGTGAAAATTTCATGCTTGTATCATCAAGTGAAGTATTTCCTTAGATTTTCTCACTAAGCCGCTCCACTATTAGTAAAGGCGGCTAGTTTTTAAAAGTATCACTCTGAAAAGGCATAACATGATAATTTCTTTTACGGAAGAAAACCTGCAAGCAAACATATATTCCGTGGAATGTCTTACAAATGCTAAGATGAATAATCAAATTCAACCTCATGACTTTTAATTGCATAAACGTTTGTTTGGTAAAATTGCACCAATGTTCACAGACGCTCCTGATGCCATGGACTTTACAGTGTTGCAAATGACTTTATAAGAGCAAAGGAATCGCGTTCTTTTGTGTTTGAACTGTTGTAAAAACAATGTTGTATGACAGTACATAGAGACTTCTACAGTGCTACATAAATTGGTCATCAAATAACACCGTGTTGATTCAGTGTAGATGTATTTTGATATTGCAGATTACTAGTATATTCATGAACTGCATCCCTGCAACTTCTCTTATCCATTGCATTAAAGTATATACATGTAGATGTTTTACCTGTTTGTAATTTCTTAACCTTATTATCCCCTATTGTTTACAAAACTCTCGATGTCATAATTCAAGAATTTCATCCAACAGAATAAAGATCTCAAAGGCCTCGAAATAGTTCCATTTTCATCACTATTTTTTTTTTAAGAATTTGGAGGGCACAACCCTCCCATACTCACCCGATCAACGCCCCAATGTTCAGGACTACGCGACGCCCTGCATTGGGTGTACATATGTAAATCTTCACGTGTAAAATACAGTTATTGCATTGAGTGAGGTCGGTATGAGGTTTTATCGACCTATAAAGAGTTATATTGACCGCGAGCTTATATCAGTTATTAACTGAAAGTGAGTCATTTCTTGTTGAAATGTATAAATTAAACCATCGGATGTTCTTCGGTCCGTTTGTAGAATTGTTTCTAAACATCCTTTCTCGGTATTGACAATCCCTGGTCTTTGAGTTTAAACGTTCTTATGATTTACAGACAACAAACACACCTTGTTTACCAAGGTTATAAATGATATCATTGTTGATCTCTATTGTGATATCAATGTCTTGCACTGTCAATGTAGCGTACTTTGTGACCTTTTTGCAAAATAAATAGGTGATAAACATAAACGACATATAATTCACAATTGTTCCTTAACATTTGTAGATTCCATGTACTGTCTGAAAGTATAAAAGATTCACTGGACCAAGGATATTTTATGTTACAAATGCGAGAACTGGTATCTAAGAGTTCCCTTCTTATGATTGCCTTCTCCCCAGCCTTCCTGTTCTATGAACAATAAGTTATAATCTTGTCTCAAACACTCCAGACACTTGGAATTGCAGGGGCAATGGTGTTTGTGGTCACGTGCATATTTATGCTCCACCCACTTCTACTATTGTACGTTACGGCAATGGTTGCGATGATAACGGTTTGGATCTTTGGCTTCATTTCGTTTCTGTGTTTGACTTTAAGCGCTATAACAATGATATATTGTCATTATGAGTATAGGGTTCTCTGTTGCCATTTTTGTCATGGTTACATCATTTCAAATCGGGCTCACAGGAATACAAGGATGAAAGCATGCATCGAAAGATCTTGGGCACCGATATTTCATGGTGCAATATCGTCAATTCTCGGAATTGTCATTTTGGTTTTTCCCAAATCTTTCATTTTTTATTCGTTTTTCCAAGTTATGAGTTTGGTAATTACTTTTGGAATTCTCCATGCGCTCCTCCTACTTCCGGTTATCTTGTCTCTGATTGGTTCATCGACTGCGGGAGGTGGGTCGAAAGTGGATTTGCATCTTGATACAGTTTCAAACGGAGTTCCGAGAAGTCATCACGAACTAAAGAAAAATCCAAAAGTATGAGTGCATTTAACTATTACCAAGCAGAACCTTTATTAACTTCATTAAACTAGTTTATTTGAATGAAACTATAGGTGTGTTATGTACATATTTAGTGTGATATTTATTCATATATGTGCCATATAATGGCAATGGAGAGAAGACATATCCTGCAATTAAGTTAGACTTGTGATATTTGCTACTAATTGTAGCATTGTATATTTCCTGTACATATTTACTGCACATAAAATTATTCTATATAGAGCATTGCTGATATATAAGAACATATGTTTACTTTTACTTGACATAGATGTGTTTTATTCCAGAGATTAAAACAGTTATTTTAATAATTTATTTAGTGCAGATACCCATCGCAGGCTGTCAAGCGATCTTTATTTTTCATACTTTTTCCTTATTTTTTATTTTTTTATTTCATCCTACTTTTTTCTAAATTTTAATCAAAAATTCCAGAAATTTCCTACTTTTTAAGTTCCAATTGCGTACTTCACTTATATTAATAGTTAGAAAATGGTATTTTATTTGTAGGATCTTTTCAATTGGAAGTGCATAGAAGACTGGAATCGTCTTGATGAGACTGTACAGACAAAGTTTCAGATCATGCTAATGCGAAAGGTGTATAACAGTCAAAAGACCTGTCTATGCAGTCTCGTCAAGATATATTCTAGTTAGCAATTTATGTCTGTGAGTAATGCAAAGTTCTACACAATGGTATGTATAATCTCCTACTTTTTTAGTACACATTACTTATTTCTCCTACTTTTTCTCCTACTTTTTGGTAAATTGTATTCCTACTTTTTGAAAGAAGTTCACTTGACAGTCTCCCATCTTTACCGGAGCAACACATAATTATATGCACTGGTCAAAGGAACTACCCGCCATTTTGTACGTCGAGATTCTTCTTCCAAATGAGGGCCAGGAGTAGTTTCCGACTGTTTTGTTGACTTCTACATTAATATGACAAAGTGATCTTAAAAGATGATCGCGATTTGACAGGCTAACATCAGCTTTTTCAACTGTTCAAATCATTTGAACCATGAATGTTGCTTACTGCCATAAAACTCACGTTTTGTGCTGGTCTTTGTGACTCTCCTTGTATAGACCTCCTGGTCTGTTTGTGCTGGTCTTTGTGACTCTCCTTGTATAAACCTCCTGGTCTGTTTGTGCTGGTCTTTGTGACTCTCCTTGTATAAACCTCCTGGTCTGTTTGTGCTGGTCTTTGTGACTCTCCTTGTATAGACCTCCTGGTTCGTTTGTGCTGGTCTTTGTGACGACTCTCCTTGTAAAGACCTCCTGGTTCGTTTGTGCTGGTCTTTGTGACTCCGCTTGTATATACACCCTGGTCCATTTGTGCTGGTCTTTGTGACTCTCCTTGTAAAGACCTCTTGGTTCGTTTGTGCTGGTCTTTGTGACTCTCCTTGTAAAGACCTCCTGGTCCGTTTGTTCTTGTCTTTGTGACTCTCCTTGATTAGACCTCCTTTGTGCTGGTCTTTGTGACTCTCATTGTAAAGACCTCCTGGTTTGTTTGTGCTGGTCTTTGTGACTCTCCTTGTAAAGACCTCCTGGTTCGTTTGTGCTGGTCTTTGTGACTCTCCTTGTATAGACCTCCTGGTTTGTTTGTTCTGGTCTTTGTGACTCTCCTTGTAAAGACCTCCTTGTCCGTTTGTTCTGGTCTTTGTGATTTTCCCTGTGTTGAGCTCCTGGTCCGTTTGTTCTGGTCTTTGTGATTTTCCCTGTGTAGAGCTCCTGGTCCGTTTGTTCTGGTCTTTGTGATTTTCCCTGTGTAAAGCTCCTGGTCCGTTTGTTCTGTTATTTGAGATTTTACCTTTGTAGAGCTCCTGGTCCGTTTGTTCTGGTCTTTGTGATTTTCCCTGTGTAGAGCTCCTGGTCCGTTTGTTCTGGTATTTGTGATTTACCCTGTGTAGAGCTCCTGGTCCGTTTGTTCTGGTCTTTGTGATTTTCCCTGTGTAGAGCTCCTGGTCCGTTTGTTCTGGTCTTTGTGACTCTCCTTATGTAGACCTCCTGGTCCGTTTGTTTGTCTTCGTAACTCTCCTTGTGTAGACCCATTGTTTCGTTTGTTCTTGTCTTTGTTATTTTCCCTGTGTAAACCATGAGTTCGATTAAGACATAACTAGCTATGCGTGCAAGTTTGCACGAGACCTATACATTTATAACATATTTAACGCGAGATACAAAACAAGATAAAGCTCAATAAATTGAACATAACATTTTGATAAGGGGCAATATCCTCTGAATATTATATATTTATAAATAACTTCTGGTAAAATGTAGTACAATTTCGCGATCATGTAAGCACTGCATTAATACCGTCAAACAAACGCACGAATGGCAATAATCGAGAATACAATGTGTACGAGGCAATACTTAAATATTAACTGATATTGACTGATTTTTTCGCGAAGCAGTCACTCCCAAAAACTGGTCGTTTAATATACATTTTTCATATGACAAGTTATACGAAATTGGTACCCTCGTCCGACAGCCGTATTGGTTCTATATATGGCGTGATTGCAATACTGATTTGTTAACTTGGCAAAATAATTACGAAACGAAAAGCTTGTGTTTTATTCTTATCAGAAAATTAACCCCAAGCAGTATTAAAAGCCCCCCCCCCCCCTTGTAAAAGTATGAGATGTTAGGGACAACATTTACCTGGTTAAATGCAGTATGACATCACTACTGTACCGTCTCCGTGGCGGCCGAGTGGTTAAGGCATCCGCCTTCGGAGCGGGAGGTCGAAGGTTCTGATATGGCAGGTTAGTGAGCCGCCAGCTAGTTAAATAATGGTTATCGTGCGCCTACATGCCTGCTGCCAGGCTTTAAAGGATAGGAATCGGGAAGTAAATGTGCTCAGAAAGAAGTTGTCTCATAAGTCAGAAATGACTGGCCCTTTAAATAGGGGTGACACTATAATAAATGAACACTTTTACAAATATTGATAATTTGTTATATACTAAGATTGACAGTAAACGTACGTAACTAGTACTCTGCATTCACGTTTGACCATCATTTGACCAGTATAACTGCATGCACTGTTGTACATGTGTCAATTCTGACCTTTTCACTCATTTATATGAAATGTTATTTTCTGAATAAAGTTCTACTATGCAACGATTATATTATCGTTTAAATTTGATTGACCATACATTGTATTTTGATAATTTTATATCGCAGTGCGCAATTTCTCCGAAGACAAGATAAATATAATTTTTATTTTCATTTTGCGTCAACAAGACAGTTACAATAGAAACATAAGTTCTTGTGTTCGCCGTATTATATATGTTCGAGAGTTTTCAACAGGGATTTTTTTATTTACATGGTTCGTTGTATTTGGGTGATACGGGGGGAAGCGTGAGGTTGGGTGTACCTTTAAACCACCATTGGTATGTTTTTGCCACTGAACGTTCCAAGGGGTATTCCTATCTTGAACAATCATTTATATATGACTGGTATCCCTATTGCTTTTGTAATTGTATACATGTATAAAGGGGGATCTTTTCTAGACATTCTCCCGTTTCTTCATATCTCGAGAGAGTAGAATATCAAAGGACTGAAGATCCTAGTAGGCGCTTCCAATGCAAGACTTTCTGATTTACTAACCAGTACTGGCGCCGAATGTGCACAGGTATTGTGAAATCCGCAGTACAGTGTCGCCCAAGGTTCGTATCAAACTCACGACCTTCGGACCAGACCAGAGCCAGGTGCTCGACCACTTGTTCTCCCTATACCCTTAATTATAATTCTCGCATAACTGTAATTACTTGAAATGAAAACAACAGTTGAACATATGTTTATTTTATCTGAATACTATCTTTTATATAAGAATATAAAATGTATACAAGTTGTCGACAAAAAGAGATACGTATAAAAACTTCATAGACCTAATTAATGCTGTATTGGTAAAATCCATTAGTTACAGTAAAGTTAACAATTGGCTATAAAAGCATTCAAATACGCGATCGATGACAGAGGAACTTTAATATCTGGTCATAAAAAGAAAGTTCTGCTTTCGAATCGATGTGAAGTTAGTGACTGCTTTAAACACACTCTTCCCGATGGCAAGTCGTTATAATATACATTGCATACATCTAAAAGGATTCTAAGTACTTATGATTGCTATAAATTAAATGGTGTTTGAAGTACATTCTTTTCTCTCATCACTTATACTATATCATGTTAACATGCATATTTGATATGCCTGATACAATGTGTTGCATATGTTCATATGTGTTTTTTTTCCTACATTTAAGGCTTAACTTCAAATATGGTAGATAAAATGTACAGAGACATTCATAAGAATGATTTATACCGGTAATTTAAACATGTATTCATGATATTTTTAAAGAAATATTGTATAGATGACTAGTACATCTTATTTTATGATTTAACAAAATGTATGCATTTATGTAACTTGTAATTGAGAATCATGGGCATAATGCATTAATTTCTAAATAAAGTATCATATCATCTAAAAGATGTGAAAACGCATCAAGTCTTTCTACATATAAATAAAGAGCACACCGACTTTTTGCACATTCGCACGTTTATGTGACAAAACACATTTTTCATTATAAAACTATGGTGGCATATTTCTTGTAAAAATTGTAGGTGCGTCATATCGTCTGTACATCAACAACTTGTTCGTGGTATTGAATAATTCTAAAATAAACAAGATTCGGATACATTCATTTCGGATATAGTTAAACGATAAGTGGCAGACAAACGTTTCGTTATTCGAAAACATTTCTTAATCACGCTATACATCAAACATTAATTATGTATACTTACAAATTTCATGCACAGAAGAAGGTAGGAAGTAGATACTTGGAGTATTACGCCCTGGAAAAGGTACTTATTCACACGACAAACTAAGATATATTCCCTTTATTGTCAAAGATTGACAAAATTTAAAAATATTATTATAATACGAAGAGTGACTTTTCCCTCACCCGAAATTATAAGATTCCATGCCGTGCTCTTAACTTACAAGCCCAAGCATTATCGTAGTTCCAATATTTGGAGTGTCGTTTAGAGGGAGACAACTTGAGATACAAAACAACTGTAATACAGTGTAGGTTATTCCCCCAAGATAACGAGCGCTATCATCAACCTGCAACACTCTTCCGGTAAAGAAACATTTATGCTAATTACGAAAGCTACGCCTGCCTTTGAATTAAGATTTTACACCGTTTTTGTTCTCAAAAATATTTCAGTTATGTAAGGTGGTCAGTTGACCCACCAGTGTTTCTGCGTTATCAACCAGTATCAACCTGTCCCTCCGCAAGCAACTGACAACACCCCTACATGAATCATAGGTACAGGACAATTGACTATGACTAAGGATCTATTATCGTCATTCACATAGTTACAGAAAGCATACCTCTCTCATCCGGGATTGGAACTTTAGATCTCAATATTATGTTTACAACATTCACATGTAATATCGACATGAGTCTTTGAATGGAGTAAAAACTGTTTTCGGTATTTATAACATAGTTGACATCAAGAATCAGTATATTATACTATATTTATATATTTGATATGTGTCACTATGTAACCAATTTACATGTAATGTTTACATACATTGTAGCTGAATGTATTGTGTATGTCTATTGTCATATATTTACTTAGTGCTGTTTATGCATTTACCAAAGAGATGTACGTGCCGACATTTTCATAGATCTATAACAAAACTTATTTTTTTGGTATTTATATAATAGTTGTAATCAAGGATCAGTATCATGAGTAAAATATTCATACGGGAATCAAACCGTACATGGACAAATCATTTTATACATTTTTTTTCTTTATTAAGGAAAACTCGCGTGATTCAGAGAGAAACCCAATGCAGAGTAATACATCAACGAACGCTGAATTCACTTCCGCCGCTAAACCATGGTTAATCATCACTAGTAACACTGACTATACAAATGTAAATGTAGAGGTGAGAATAAGTCTGGTATGTATTAGTATGGTGGCCGGTTAGTGACTTGTTTGCGATTTTAATGTCGTTACTGGAACAAACACCAATAACTCTAATGAACATAATTCATTGTGACGTCACTCGGTCTATATAAAACAATAAAGACCGCATTCGCTTCGATTCATCTGATATTATATATTCTGCATTGTCCATAAAGTTCTATATGTATATTATAATTAGGAAATACATCCGTATGTCCGTCTGTCTGTAGTATTTGTCTATTCGCGTTGAACTATGTTGTAAATTTTGTGAGTAGATCTAAATGTTATGAACTTAGTTAATTCCTATGACTGTTTGTCTACTTCTTTAATTCAAATAACAATACCACTTTGATACGATAAGAAAGGGAAAAAACTTAAACGAAACGATAGTTAAAAATTTCTACTCTGGCGCCAAACCATTATACATTTTTACTTCCTTGCCATGACTGAGTTACAAATGTTTGGTGCCTATCTATGGAGTTTTCATAGTTCATATTTGAGACGTTTTTAGAACTCGTAAAGTGATAAAATACCAGAATTTTTAGATTAAGAAATAGATAGATTGAATATGTTCACAATGTATTTGGATGCTTTTTGAAAAAGAAGTTGAATCATTTACTGTTTTAAAACGATTTTTTATAGATTGATATTATATTTTTAAACTGTGTATAGATAGAATTTAATTGCGTTTTGTGTTACAATATTTATTTCAATGCTTAGTTATATAATGAAAAAGTGTTTCTCAAATAAACGGGTGAATGCGAAAATAGGTCTCCCTGCTCTTTATTAATATGTAGATAGACTTGTGCCGCTTTCACATATTTATATGTATGCATTGTTTATCATAATGACTTGCTATCGGTACCAGTGAGTTTGAAGTTAGCAGTTGTAGCAGTCACTAACTTTACACCGATTCACAAGCAGAACTTGATCTTGTTATTAACAGTTCCTCTGTCACCGATCGCTTATTTGAATGCTGTTATGTCCAACTTTTAACATTACGATAGTCAACAAAATTTATCTGTACAGCATTATTTAGATCTATGAAGATTGTTTTACATTATCGATCGTTTATTTGAATGCTTTTATGTCCAACTGTTAACATAACTGTAAATAATAATTTTATTTGTACAACATTATTTAGATCTATGAAGATTTGTTTATACATTCCACGATAAATGTATCTGGTTTGTTGACTACTTGTATACATCTTTTGTTCTTAGATAAAAGATAATATTCAGATACAAAATTTAATATACATATTTTCAGTGGTTGTTTTCATTTCTGGTTATTACAATAATGCGATATTTATGAATAAGGTTATGGATCAAGTGGTCGAGCACGTGGCTCTGGTCTGAAGGTCGTGATTCGATATCCATCTTTGGCGACATTGGAATAAGGATTGTACAATACCTGTAAATATTAGGCGCTAGTACCGGTTAGTAACAAAGGAAGCCCTCATCGAGAGTAATTAAAATAATTGTAATCAAATGCTTCACATATAAGTTTAAGCTAGATACCGGTCTATCTGTAATCATGCAGGGTGTTTAAATCGATTAAACAGCTAGCTAACCACACAAATCAACTGAGGCCGCACGTCCCGTGTTTCATGGACGTCAACTATAACTGTTATTCTCATTCTTTTGAAGAGTAAACATATAGTGTGCCACATATTTTCATGTGTTTCATGTGGCAGCTTATTCTCTCTCTTATATCTGTCAGTTAGGCCTTTTGTAAGACGTCATCAACATGTTGTGATACACATGACGTCATTTGGCGCTACCAAGAAAACATTTCTCTCTATAATGCTGTTTTAGAACACATCTTAATAATCATTGGGTACAGTCGTATATTTTTTGCTCTAGCTTTCTTAATAGATATATTTCTATTTATCTTTATTTTAAATTCCATTTCCCCATCACTAGTATCTAAGAATTATTTAATCATTTACTACATTATCCGGTTGACTTTACTTTACGTTAAGTTATTAATTTGATATTTAATGGTTATTTCACATTCTGATATTAAAAATTTAGTTACTGGGAGCAAGGTCAGTATAATGTGCTTGTTCCTTCGTACTGGATTAATTACAGTGTGTCTGTTGTTATGTACGTAATGGTCAATTGCTTTTAATGATTAGTTACTGCCTACTTAGTCAATTTATGTATAAATGTTGGAAATCAATGACCATATAGCGATTAAGTGTTAGGTTAGATAGCTCTCAAATCGATTTAAACCCCGAGTTTTGGTTATTATTTCTGTTTGTGTTTATATGTATGTTAAATTTCCCTTTCCCCATGTGCAGTACTTCCACTTGAGTGTTCATGCCCCTCCTTTCGGCCTATTGTTGCCATCCATTAAATTCACCCACCCCTGTTTGTCCTCATTAATCTTCCTTAGTTGTCCCTTATGGTCGGCCATACCATTCCTTGCGCCCATGTTCCCTTGCGTATGTACCCTAGCGCTTCCCCAAATGCCAGAAGGTTTATAGACTGTTGTTTTCCCGAGGTATATGTGGAGAGATAGTGTCTCCATGTATGTGGCGTTCCCTGTAGCAACTGAATCTCACTTTTACGTTGTCTTTCGACAGTATTTCTAGACCTCTCCTGGAATACCAGACTGCAGTAACAACATGTTCTGCAACAGGCCTCTGACAAAATGCTTGCTTGATGGGATAGGAGAACAAATGAGTTTACAAAAAAGCGACTGGCATTTCCCCACTCTTGAATTTTTGACCCATGGATGGTAATCGGAACGAGTGCGATTTTTCCAGCATCCATACATTATATACTTTCATTCCACAGAGATAATATAGACAATAAAACAAATCAACAAATTATGAGCAAATATAGTGTTTAATGTAGAAATTTAAAACTTAACAGTTTCCGATAATTTATCACAGTGAAATATATCTCGTAGTTATGTAAATTTGGTACGATAAACAAATCATTCAAACACAACAAAGTACAAATGTAAACAATGTACAATACCATGCTATGGTTTCTATATGCATAACTTCTTTTACAATTAAGTACATGTCGTAATAATAAATAGCATATCGGGTCCAATGGTATCAGAGTAATAAATAAAGAATACAAACTTTTGTACAGACTTTTCTTGATACACTACCATCGAGTTTTAATGATTGTATCACAAAATACTCATGTTCATGCTTGCCGTTTCTTATTGTCTACTATACATATTAACAATATGAAGGGCTTCTGTAGTTGAGTGGTGATTGTTGTTTGACTTCAAAACACCTACCCCGCACCGCTGCGGTACCACCTGGGGATATATAACTTGTAACTGTGGAAGCCATCCAGCTAGCTTACGGAAATACGGTGTTTCTACCCAGGTGCCCTCCAAGGTTTTTCTCAACCTTAAAAACTGGAAAAGTCGAGACATGACCCCGGTTGTTCATGTGACTTAAAACACCATTACAAAATAAAAGAAACGGTGAACATCAACATGTGTATTTCGTAGTAAAATAATAACATGGTATTGTCGGTGTGGATAGTAGTATTTAAACTATATTTTTCACTCTGGTGTTAGTACAGTGATTGCTCTAGGTGTTAAGGGCAAAGTGCGATTGAGGTTGTTATACTCTGACATATTTGTTCGTATTAGATGGCTCCTTAAGATCTTAGAATAACAAATTTCGTGGATAGTTTGTAAGAATTGTTATTTGTTTTTCACAACTGAATATCAAAACACTCGAAAAGACTTTCAAAAGCTATGAATATTGTCATTTATTATTGGCATCCTGTTTTGTGTATTGCTTAATCATGTTTTGATACAAAAATTACTAAACAACATTAAGCTGGCATTCATTTAAAATCTTCGCCACTCTCTTTGTAAACAATCGCTGTTCTCCTCGAACAGGCAAATAGTATGTATATAGAACTTATTGAAAATCATTCTTCATATTTCGCCGGACATTTTTTACGGATTTGTAGGAATATAAAAAATAAATATTGTCTGCTTATACATGAAAGTGAGATTGAGCGAGGAAGGTCACCAAACGGGACATAAAGCATGACATATATATATATAATTAAAATACACACTTCAAAAAATAAACATCATTTGTAAAAGCAACAGCAACAAACAACAAAGGAAACAATATTTTAACAATGATGAACACAGATTACGTGAACGTGTACTTTGTGTTTTCACAAAACAATGAAGATAAATTATTTCATTATTTATGTGTTTTTTTGGGTCTTATTTGATTGTTTCACGTTTGTTACGAATTACAAATTTACACAAAGTACAACATTTTCGTACTTCAATAAATGAATAAATGATGAAACAAACATTTTCTTTGTTATAATGCGTATTATCAATAATAATATTTGTACTGATTAAATAAGCAATATTATGTAGTAATATACATTCAGAATAAAACATTTGTATCAGCAACAACAACAGCTGCAAAACATTTGCAACACGCAAATATGACTGTGTAGCCTAAGGTTCGCTGAAAATTCTTATTGAAAACTGCAGGTCTGAATTCATTGAACTATGCTTCATAAATTTCAATATGTGTGGATAATTGTTTCCAATATGAATATACACTACACTACAAAATGAAATTAATGAATTTATAAACATACACATTGCGCATGTCATGGATTTCGGAGATGTCAAAAATAATTGTTATGCTCATTCTTTGACCTAGTAAAACATGTGCCACACCGTTTTCATGTTTCGAACACATTTAAAAATGCACTTTCATACCAACTAGAGTCATGTGAATAATGGACCTTTTATGCTGTGGGCTGCAAATTCGTGTAAATCACTGCGACATCTGATGTCAGTTGCCAATTGGCGTTATTTTCACGAGCGGCCTAATTTGCAGCGCACTGTGTAGCCTAAGGTTCGCTGAAAATTCTTATTAAAACTGCCCCGCATCGCTACGGTACCACCTGGGATATAGAACTTGTAACTGTGGAAGCCATCCAGCTAGCTTACGGAAATATCGTGTTTCTACCCAGGTGCCCTCCAAGGTTTTTCTCAACCTTTGGAAAGGTCGAGACATGACTCTGGTTGTTCATGTGGCTTAAAACCCCATTACAAAATAAAAGAAACGTTGAACATCAACATGTGTATTTCGTAGTAAAATAATAACATGGTATTTGTCAGTGTGGATAGTAGTATTTACACAAAGTATAACATTTTCGTACTTCAATAAATGATGAAACAAACATTTACTTTGTTATAATGCGTATTATCATACTGTAATAATATTTGTACTGATTAAATAAGCAACATTATGTAGTAATATACATTCAGAATAAAACATTAGTATCAGCAACAACAACAGTTGCAAAACATTAGCAACACGCAAATATGACTGTGTAGCCTAAGGTTCGCTGAAAATTCTTATTGAAAACTGCAGGTCTGAATTCATTGAACTATGCTTCATAAATTTCAATATGTGTGGATAATTGTTTCCAATATGAATATACACTACACTACAAAATGAAATTAATGAATTTATAAACATACACATTGCGCATGTCATGGATTTCGGAGATGTCAAAAATAATTGTTATGCTCATTCTTTGACCTAGTAAAACATGTGCCACACCGTTTTCATGTTTCGAACACATTTAAAAATGCACTTTCATACCAACTAGAGTCATGTGAATAATGGACCTTTTATGCTGTGGGCTGCAAATTCGTGTAAATCACTGCGACATCTGATGTCAGTTGCCAATTGGCGTTATTTTCACGAGCGGCCTAATTTGCAGCGCACTGTTCAAAGTGAGATTTTATCTATAATCAGCAGTGAAATGATGACAAATAATTTCTGTGAGGCCTGTGTAAATTACATCTTATTCACAAAATTAAAAACAAATTATATGCTCAAGTTACGGGCAAATACTAACAACATAATGCAATGGTATTTTACACTCATCTAACTGATTTTCAAACAACGTCTGTTTAATGATTTTTCTTAACTTACGATTTGTGAAAGTACATTAAGGAATTGGCTGCTCCGTAGCTGCTTTGACCAGGTGATCCAATCAAACTGGTTAAGGATGATGAGACGACGAAGCAATCCAAATCAAAATCTCTCGTAGCTATGTGTATATTTAGTGTGCCAATAACCTTTGGGTTCAACACGTCTTCAAGTTGTCGTTCCTGTAATTTCTCCAATAGCTCACCTGTTAACACACCAGCCCCATGAAACACGCCTTTTATATCACAATGTTGTACCTTGTTACGTATTTCGTATATTGCAGATTGAACGGATGCGTAATTGGTAACATCTGCACTAATACAAATGATTCTAGTATCTGTTCTAGTTTCAAGATTACTTATGTCGATCAACTGCTCTGACAACACATGCCTGCGGGACAGAAGCACGATATTACCAGCACCCATTTCGGCAAAGAGCTGTGTCATTTCCCATCCCAAACCAGTCAATCCACCAGTAATGAGGTAAACACCAGACTTTTTAAACAATTGATTTAACGAGTGTCTAACAGGTACTTTCAATTCACCATTTTGCATCAGTTGATGGGCCGGACAAATGTCACTAGGCATTGACGTAACTCTTTCGTTCCATTTTTGTAACCATGCAACTGCTTTCGGCAAGCTTTTTGAAAACAAAAATCAAAATCTTTCAACTAAACTACATACTCTAGGAAAGTCAAAGGAGCCAGTTATCGCAAATCCAAAATATGTGCAATAAAACCCCATCGTTCTTGTATATTTAGAAGTGAAAAATGGATGCAGCAGTAGCATATGATATGGCATTCACGTTATAGTAAAACAGTGCAACAGTCATCTTCACTCACAAACGTCTGCCACGAAATATGTATCGTCTACATACGTTCTGATTCAACCAGCGAGTTGTCTTGATATCCATCTACTTCTTGTGTTGACTCATTTGAATTTTCAGCATCTACAAACAGCCCTTTAAACAATTCCTGAATCAAATCATCATACGTATTACTAGAGTCTGCCATGAACTTCGCATCAATTTGATATCCTGTAATTGTTCGTATGAGATGGATGAATGTGACTTTCGCCATTGAATCGAATCCTATCTCGTCCAATGTAGAGTTTCCCTTGACGTTGTATGTATCACCTCCTATGACTTTACTAACAATTAAATGAACAACCTGATCTAATGCTTGTTTCTGTATTTCCTCCCCGGCAGCTTTAAGTGCATTGAAATCGAACGATGCAGCAATTATATCAGAGTCAACTACAGAAGTCGTGACTTGTTCAAACAAAACATCCATTTGCAATTTCAGGCGTACCATATTTTGATTTGCATAATCTTTTGCTGCTATATCCCAGTCAACATCGGTATACACGACTGAAGTACTGTTGTACATAAGTACTTCTTGCAAACAACTTCGTATTTCCAATTTCGTTAACAAATTAAATCCATGCTTCTCGAAATATCCTACAAATTCTTGCCTAGATGCCATTCCAATGGACAAAGCTCCCCAATTGATGGCTTGGCCTGGGAGTCCTCGTCTGCGTCTCCATTCAATAAATGTATCCATAAAGGAATTAGCTGCTCCGTAGCTGCTTTGACCAGGTGATCCAATCAAACTGGTTAAGGATGATGAGACGACGAAGAAATCCAAATCAAAATCTCTCGTAGCTATGTGCATATTTAGTGTTCCAATAACCTTTGGGTTCAACACGTCTTCAAGTTGGCTTTCCTGTAACTTCTCTAATAGCTCACTCTTTAACACACCAGCCCCATGAAACACGCCTTTTATATCACAATGTTGTACCTTGTTACGTATTTCGTAAATTGCAGATTGAACGGATGCGTAATTGGTAACATCTGCACTAATACAAATGATTCTAGTATCTGTTCGTTTTTCAAGATTACTTATGTCGATCAACTGCTCTGACAACACATGCCTGCGGGATAGAAGCACGATATTACCAGCACCCATTTCGGCAAAGAGCTGCGTCATTTCCCATCCCAAACCAGTCAATCCACCAGTAATGAGGTAAACACCAGACTTTTTAAACAATTGATTTAACGTGTGTCTTACAGGTAATTTCAATTCACCGTTTTGCATCAGTTGATGGGCCGAACAAATGTCGCTAGGCATTGACGTATCTCTTTCTTTCCATTTCTGTAACCATGCAACTACTTTCGGCAAGCTTTTTGATGCCCTCATTTTCAAGACGCTTATGAAATCAAGGTATGTTACCTTTGGTTTACTCTTTAATCTCCTCATTTCTATCAGAAGTGCTTCCGGTATGTCTCCATTTAAACATATTATTTCTTTGCAATATTTAGCAATGAAGAAACTGGAGTCGATCTTTTCCAACGATATCAAAACATCTATTTGTTTTCCAGTTGATCTGGATTCCACTGTGGGATCAATAATGTAAGCATGATTTCGAACACTTAACATATCAACTAGCATGGTCCTTTGCAAAGAATTAGGCGAACGACTATATACGACAACAGAAGCTCTTTGTGGAACTAGATCAACAAGTATCCAACTTATTACAGAATAAAGGAGGAGACCAGGTTCATATCGTCCTCCTATTTCTTTCAAATGTACAAGACTGTTCTTTGGAACAGCCATTTTATGTTTTATCTCAGTAGGCCAGATACAAACATACTCCCATTCATTCTCAAAATTTGTTATTTCATCTTGAATCTTAGGAGTTCTGCAAGTTGTTTTTTTCTCCGGTATTGATAGATATCCAGTATATTCTAAGCCAAAGAGTTGATAACCGTCATTCATGGATTCTTCCCATGCATCCGGATCTTGTTTCAAGCCTTCTGCAGTTCGTGGGAATATCGTTAATGGATGGCAGCAGACTGACTTCACTTGTATGTTAATATGGTCAGTCCTGACTTTGTCAACACGAATGTCATCTTCAACTAAACATGAAAGTTGGGTTCCATCGGAACGTTGAGTTAGTACATTGTGGGAGGTGCTTAATTCCCTCGGTATCTTATGTTCTGCTCGCAGGACAGGAATTATGTGACATCTTGGATCTTTCGTAAATTGGCCTCCATATACCTGATCGGTATTTATCAAAATTTCCGGCTTTAGATGACGGATGTCCTGGAAAGTGTTTGATATCACTTGTAATAACGTATCTTTAGTTTCTTTGAGTGTAGGTTGAACATCTACCAAAGTAATTGGACCATGGATAAATTCTAGCTGTACTGAACGTACAAATCCCCAAAGTTCTTCACCAACTAAGTTAATGAACGGTGACGGAGTTGGGAACGTTGGTTGCGTATTTTGTGTCACAACAAACAATGGAATAGCTATATGTTTTTCTGTCATATACGTTACCAGGTCTTTCAATAGCATACAGTTGTACTTAATGAGGCGATGTAATTCGGTTGCAGCCACATAGTCTAGTTCTGTTGTTAGAGTAAATTCGTGAATTAGAAGTATCACTGACTCATATTTTTTCTCAGAAAAGGCTTCCTGGATAAACGTCGCATTTTCTTCATTTCTTGGTTGAAACAATGTAAGATTTTCCACGTTTTGGAACAGTTCGTTTATTGTGTTTTCGTAAGTGTTTGTCAACACAAGAATGCTGGGTGCATCAATTGTTTCAAGTCTTGGTATAGCCACTGGTTGCCATGTTAGTTGGTAACGCAATTCACAAGGAGCCATTGAATTGTTCCTTTTACCGTACATGGTATAATTTCGCAAATCAGCGATGACTTTGCCATATAAATTAACCAACAGAATGTTGTAATGAACTTGGAAGGCCGTATCTAAAACTGTAATATTTATCCTTCGAGTGTATGCAAACATTCTCTGTTCAGGTTTTTGTAGAATGCGAATTTCACCGATAGCTACGGGAAGGAAAGAGAGTTTTTCGTCTCTTATCAGTGTCAGTAGCTCTTCTGTGGTGGTGTTGATTGAAGTTTGTATCATGTTGTCGAGGATACACGCATGAATTGTTGTTCTGTTTAATTGGTCCATAACATCATCTGGCACCGATATGTCTGTTAAGCTTTCTACTCCATTCGTCAAAGACCCTTTCATCATACGAAAACATGGTCCGTGCTGAAATCCCATGAACTGCAAATTGTCATACATGTCATCTTCGCTTAGGGTCCTAAACCCACTGCTCGAAATCGCCACTTTCAATGTGTCAACGTCCATTTTGTGACTACATTGATCTTCTAACTTGATTGAGCGAACCCAACCTTTACACATTGTCATCTGTCCTTGCGTTAAATGAAACATGATGTTATCTTTTTGAACGATTGTTGATACATTAAGTGTAGACGTCACACCCTTGTCCACATTTACTGGTCTCAGAAATTCCAACGAAATCGAAACTTCTGTTTCTGGCAGTCCAAGAAGGGACCGTCCAATTTCAAACCCAATATCTGCATATGTTGCTCCTGGAACAATATAAAACCCGTTTACTTTGTGTTCAAATACAAATGATGTTGCTGTCTCATTGACGTCGATGCTAAAGTACGCTCTATCACCTATAGGTTTTAAATGTTTTATGTACAAATGAGTGGAATCTTGTCTCTCAGCTCCTTGCATCCTCATAATAACATTATTGCTCATATATAACTGTTTATATTTTCGACTTTGATACACAGGTACATCTGTCATGGTATTAACCTGTGGCGATATTTCACGCCACTTCAAATCAATTCCCAATTCGTATAAGCTACATATGGTCCCAACCAATGTCTTAGTGTCATCTTGTTTCTTCAACGAGGGCAAAACTGTGTAGATGTTTTTTTTGGTCAATATTCTTTCAATATGCGCTTTTAACACTGGTGAAGGTCCAATTTCAACAAAAATTACATGGTCGTTTCCTTCTGCAGCCTCCTTAATTGCTGTTGAAAAAGCTACGGGTTTTTCAACATTTTTCTTCCAATAATCTGGGGTATTAAAAAGCTCATTTACTTCTTTAGCACCTGTAACTGTAGAAATCATCGGTATTTTACCTGTCTGCTTTTCGATGTTCGTAAGTTTCATTGCTAATTCTTTAGCAGCCTCCTCGACAAACTGGCTATGATATGCACATTTAACATCAATATCAATGATGTCGGCGTCGGTTGTCTTAAGCGTATCTTTCAGCTGTTGTATCGACCTTTCATCTCCGGATACGGTGCATGAAGAATCGCTCGTGAAAACAGCTACACACATTGCCCCTATGGATTCACAGTGTTCTTGAACCAACTTAGTATCAAGGTTCCGCACAACTGCCATCCTACCTTTGTTCACAGAAGCCAATAATTTTGATCGAAAATAAATTATCTTTACTGCGTCTTTTAGGGTCAGGAAACCAGATGCAAGAGCTGCTGCAACTTCACCAACCGACTGACCTACTACTGACATCGGCTGTATTCCGAATATTTTCCAAAGTGCCGTCAAGCCTACCTGGCAGGCAAATATTGCCAAGTGTGAAACAAAAGGGTCAGTCAATACATCACTGGATTCCGTGAATTTGTTCGCAATTTTCCATTTGGTAAGAGGTTCTAAATACTTGTCAATTTGATCAATAGCATCTCTAAATGCAGGTAATTTCATAAGGGAAGCGCACATTCCATTCCATGCCGTTCCTACTCCACAATAAACAAATACGATATATTTGGTCTTCGAGGTTGATGAATCTTCATGTGCATTGAGATAATTTCTCAGCGATAATTTAACCTCATTTACTGTCTGTCCGTGCACTGCTTTGCGTATTGGTCTGTGATCTCTTCTGCAAGTGGACGTGTATGAAAGCGCATCTAAATCGCATTCATCGATTTCATCCAAGGTAGCACAGAGAACTTGGGCATTATTGACTAGACTCGATTTATCAAATGCTGAAATTGTGACTATACGATGCGTCAGTATTTGAATGTTTGTTGTAGTTTGTGACATTTCTTTTTTGTCTGTATACTGTTCAATAATCGCGTGTGCGTTTGTTCCACCGAATCCAAAACTGTTAACACATGCTATTCGACCTTTTCCATTTGGCGCTTCCCATAGGGCACATTCTGTTGGTACACGGAAACCTAACGCGGACAATTTCAGTTTCGGATTTTCGTTTTCCTTCGAGTACCACAGCGAGGGAACCACCGTTTCATATTTCATCATTAGGAGAACTTTTATGAGGCCAGCAACACCTGCTGCAGCCTCTGTATGTCCTATATTTGTCTTCACTGAGCCAATCAACACATCTGATGGAGCACACGAGCTTCTTCCAAAATGAGCACCTAATGCGCTTACTTCTGTAGGGTCACCAACTGGCGTTCCAGTTCCTACAATATATAATAGATAAAACTTGGTGTATGTATCGGTTTCTGTCTTACATTTCTCTGTGGTTGATACATTAATATTATCAAGCATTTTATGATATATTGTGATTCTTCCTAATCATGACGGTCAAGTATAAGTAACACAAAATCAATGTTTTGTCAACAAGAATCCTATGAGGGCCTGACACTCTACTGGCTACATTTGTTAATCGCTATATAACTCTATAGACAACATGTGATCCGAGGGTGACGTCGGTGTTGACACAATGCGTATGATATGAACAATTTGGTAGGGTGGAAATAATGCTACATACTCAAAACTAATGCCCTGAGCTGTAGATTTTCAAAGAAGCTTTTCAAAGATCCCCGATATAAGTATATAGAATGATTAAGATGACGTAGAGAACGCCACAAACACACACACAACAATGTCCCTATACAGATCCCAGGGAAACACCCGCTTACGAAACATTAGTGATTGACGAGGTGTAATATCTATGGGAATGGAAAAGTGAGGATTTGAGTGGCTGACTATAAAAACATGGATAATTTAAGGGGTCGACAAAGGGGAAAGTGGATGAACGTATTGAATACACAACAGGACAAGCTAAGAAAGCCAGTGGCCACAGGTGGAATCGGGGAAAAGAACACTTACATTATATAAAATCAACAAACTGGTTTTGGGCAAGAAGTTGTTCAAATCTTCAATTTTAAAATCTATTTTATCCCCTGCGTCGTTTGAATGACCGGTGTAAGGTTAGCGGTAATAGCTGTAACAAGAGTAATACTGCTGGAAGAGGTAGCTGTATTAATGCTGTAAATAAATGATACTAGCAGTAAAAAGTATCAATGCTGATAATAATGCTAGCAGTAAGAGAATTGTCATATTCAGATTTATTGTAGATACTACAAGCAATAAGAGGGATATGAGTGAAAGGGGTGTACTCGAACTAGCAATACCATTAAATGGTAATACTGCTTTTTAGTCATAACATTACAAAATAGGCCCATAACTGCACATTAACAATAACCTCCTAACTGTTTTTGATAACAAGTTTTAGAGAATCCAAGGTTCGGAAGAATTACATGTTATTACTGCTACAACCGTTCAGCAGTAACTGTAGTAACATAGTAACACTGCTATTACTAAAATAAGAAATGACAGTATTTTAGTAAGATGTACGTTTCATGTAAAAGGTTCACCCGAGGAAGCAATGTGTCTTTTATCACCACCACGGAATTTCAAAACGCCGACGGCAGACATTCAAATATCGGCACAAACTTTATTTTTTTCAATTTTTAATCCTCGTTACTGCTGTATTTTACAGTATACATATCGAGGGCTCAACGCAACACTGTCGTAACTCCTATGTACTTATATAGGAGTTACGACAGTGTTGCGATGAGCCCTCGATAATACATCAAGCCAAAATGACATATTTCGCCGACAGCGTTCGAATTTTCAGAAATGTACATGAAATGAAAAGGTCGATAAGGTGGTGAAAGTAATGTTCTACTGCTGAGTAAAACGCGCGATCATTAATAAATGTACGATTTCATGCTAACAGGATGTTCGCTAAAATAAATGTATGTTTTGTTATCCCGACAGAATGTGAATACGCCATCGGCGGTAACTTCCATCAACGAGTAGAGACGGTTGAGACAAATAATTGGGCTAAATGGGTGTTCAAACATGCAGTCAGGTTTCCGGACCGTTGAAACTGGGACTCTACAAAGGAGCTGCTCAGGCAAACTGATACTAATCCTCCTACTGCAAATACTGTAGATGAGCAAATTGATATTGATGTCCAATATTGATGTGGTCAATGCCCAAATGATAACACGCAGACGAATAATGTATTGAAAACAGTTTGCTGGAATATTGAGGGAATATCAAATAAACTTGATGACTCTTCTGTTAAATCATACCTGACTAATTTTGATGTATTCTGCTTAGTGGAGACATAGATAGATGAGATTAAACGACTTGAGAATGTTTTCACAAATTAAAAAAATGTTTATGTGTAATGCTTTTAAGTCTAATAGACGTGGGCGAACTAAGGGTGGTGTAATTGTAGCAGTAAAGGATTCTTTTTGTGAATTTGTTTCACATGTTTGTTCTTCCTTTAAGTTTGGTGTAATTCTACAAATACGTAAGAATTGAATTAATATTAATGAAAAATATATTCTACTTGTATGTATTATAATCCACCCGACTTATCACCAGTATTTGATGCAATAGACACCAGTTCTACAACAATTAGAAAATGAACTTTGTATAAATAGTAATGCATTGTTGAATAATGAAATAATACTATGTGGTGATTTTAATGCAAAACCAGCAGAAGTGCAAGAGTTTAATGAAAATGTTTTAATCATACCTGAATTATTTGAATACTCTGATATTTGAGTAATGGTAATATTATCAATAGATGTGATACCGTTGTCAATAGAAGAGGTAGAGAGTTGATGCAAAATTTTAAATACATACAGCTTATATATTATAAATGGTAGGCGTGGAGAAGACTTTCAGAAAGGTGAATTTACATATGCTGATATTACAGGTTGTAGTGTCATTGATTAGTATATTTTTTACAGACAATGGGTTCCAACAAATTTTATTGTGTGTGATAACGGAGACACGAAGCATTTTCCACTTTCTTTAAGCCTTGTCTTATTTCAAAATGTATCAGGTGTGGAGAGTGATGCTAACTTCAAAGCCATGCATGTAAAATACTGTCTCGACTCTGATGATAACCTACTAGAATATAACTGTAATAGTATACTAGACTAGATTATATCAAAGGTGTGTCTGGTTTCTATCTTCTTTTTTTCCACATACAAACCTTTTTTGTCATATTGTCACATTTCATCTTTTTTTACTGTGAATATATGAACTAGCAATATAATAGATATAGAAATACCTACAATGTAGTATATATTTAAACAACTGCCACGTTTATTATGCATTTATATGTACATGTATATGATAAGCTCTTATATGTTATGTATGTATGTTTAAAAAAAAAAAAAAAAAAAAAAAAGAATATAAGAGCATTGTTGCTGAAATGATTGTTGATGAGGAATTTGATAGTTTTTATGAACACACTTTTGATAGCAATGTTGATATTAATGCATTACTTTCAGTTTTTTGTGACAATATTATGAAGGTTATTACTAAAGGTAATAAGTCCTCAGATAAGTCAAAGTGGTTTGATGCAGTAAATTGAAATGATGTCGAAACAAACTACTAAGACAAGGTCTGAAGCCGACTTACAAGAATAACTAGAAAGTAAGCGGGTGTATAAAGATACCATTAAGAGCAAAAAGCTTGCATATTATAGGAACAAAGCAAATCTGACCAATGAAGCAATAAAATATCCGAAACTCTTTTGGAAGAAAATGAAACAATTGACATACACACATATTTCTTCTATTAATGTAACAATTGGTATACACATTTCTTTCACCTTTTTAATGATGGTTTTGGGATGAATGAAGGTCTTCATAATAACAATATCGACATGAATCATACATTCCTTTGTCTGAGATTGAATATTTCTTGTTTGATAGTGATATTACAAATGAGGAGGTAACACAGTCTGTTAAAGCATTGAATTAATCTAAGGTGATATAAAAATCCCTTGCATATTACTTCCTGTATTGATCTTAAACTGCCGTTTTTAACACGTCTTTTCAAATGGGTTTTTTTCAAGAATTAAGTCTATAGTTATTCCTATTTTCAAAAAAGATGACAGAAGAAACCCTGACAAATTACTGGAAACTTTAAGCAAAGTATATATTAGTATTCTCAACAAACGCCATACATTCTTTGTTAATGCTTCTTGTGGCGATGTAAACATTCGCCCCGTACTTCATCCAAAGTGTAGTATACCTTAATCATAAATTTATGTATGATAAATCTACACAAAAATGACGTCAGGTCGCTGTGGTGTAGCGGTTAGCATAACGGACCGGCAATCCGTAGACCTGGGTTAGATTCCCGGTAGCGCCATTGACCGAGTTTTCGTGTTTCTCAAACATGACTTTATTTTTCTAATAAACTTTCGGAATCACAGGGTGGTTTTCGCCAAGGTTATTCCACAATTAATAATGCTTTTATTTTACAATCTGTAGTCAGTAAATACACAGGTCGAAGAGGCAGGAAATTTTATGTAGCCTTTATAGACAAAAAAGTATTTGATACTGTTAGTAGGATAAAACGTTTTGATATTTAGAGGAAAGCTGGGATAAAGGGCCAACTGTTGAAGTCAATAGTTAATATATATCACTCTGTCAAAGGTGCAACGATTCTTAGACAAGTTCTTATTCAGAAATGTTCAATTGTCCGATTGGGTTGAAGCAAGGATATTGTCTCAGTCCGATTTTATTTTCGTTATTTATTTATGACTTAAGTAAAATAATTGAATCCATACATAGAAATATACAGAAATGTCCGAGATTCTTTTACTCATGTTCGCTGATGACGTTGCACTAACATGTGATATTGTTAATGATCTTCAAAACCAGTTGAATATTTAAGAAAGACTTTTTCTAAGACTTTTGTATTGAAGTAAATAGTTCTAAATCCAAAGTTATGTTCTTTCGTAATGGAGGTAGATTGTCTAACTATGAAAAATGGTTCTACAAGAATACCAAAATAGATATTGTAAAGGAGTTTAGCTATGTTGGGGTTTATTTTACTCCAAAGTTATCTCACTATATGATGTCTAATGCTTGCAGTAGTAAAGCTAAATGAGTTTTAGCTTCTGTTCTATCTTCTGTAAATATGTACATGCCATTATCATGTAAGTCTTATGTCGAAATTTGTGATAGCAAATAGCACCTATACTTTATACGGAAGCGAAACATGGGGTATCGAATATAGACAGTGTATTGAGTATGTACACATATATGCATGTAAATGGCTTGTTACAATGCTGTGCTGGGAGTCTGCGCTCGTTTCCGACTACATTCAGGCCAGGAAACGTGTGATTAAATACTGGCTAAGCATGATAAAATTACCAAGTTATAGATAGGTATTTAACTGTTATCAAATGTTTAAGCATTATGACTCTTTGAAGCTGATTTACTGGGTTACAAAAATCAGGCAGAATATATATGCCAACGGGTTTGGGTATGTATGGGAACAGCAGGGTGCTAACAATGACAATATGTTGTCTCTCAATATGTACAAAACCTCAAAGATCAATGCTTATAGTCGTGGTGGTTAAAATGTACTAATTCATCTAAATTATATACATATTCACAAATTAAGTCCGAACTTTCTGTTGAGCTATATCTAAATATTTTTGATGTAAGGAAATGTCGCTATGCCATAGCATCCTTTAGAAGCTCTTGCCATTCACTAATGTTTGAAAAAGAACGACATTGAGGTTTAGACAGAGAAATGCGTGTTTGCCCTTCCTGTAAAGATTGCATCGAAGATGAAATACATTTTATTTTGTTATGTCCTCTATATCACCAATTACGCAATTTGTACATTTCTCCATTCTATTTTATTTTTCCTTCCATATATAAACTGAAATTACTTTTTTATTATAAAGAAGAGAAATCACTATGCCTTTGTAAAAAGAGAAAAGTTCATTAAATCAGATCAAATGTATCATTATAGTTTTAGGGACGGATGTCAAGTTTGATATATAAATCATACATTAAGCAACAAAGACTAGCATGATTCCACATTATTACAAGTTCAGATTGGTCATTGTAATATTTAAATAATTGTGTAATTGTCTTTTATAGATATGTGACTGGCGTTTTTTTCTGATTTTTTTTATTGAAACATGAACATTATAGGTAGAAAAGAAATAAATATTACAGACTGAATTATTTGAACTAGAAATTAATATGTTGCAGTAACTAAATAACCTATCACTTTGGTTTTCTTGTATATACTTCGGCTGTTTATTTGTTATACGAGGTGCATTCAAAAAGTATGTCACTAATATCACTGATATTATTATTATAAACACTCATATACAGTGGCAATATTTCATTAAAGCCCGAGTTTCTTGCGGGTATCTCCAAAAGAGATTGTTTCTGATTGTGTCGCATACATGGTAGCTCTACGGTGACATTAAGAACAGTTTTTCGCTGGGTTAAAACAATTAAAGGGGGTATATATAGCCTGCAAGACAGTAACCGTCCTGGTAGGCCTGTTGGTGCAGAAACAAAGGGAAACATTGCTGCTGTTAGAGCTATGGTAGATAAAGATGGCCGATTTACTATTTCCCTGATATTCTAGGCATTTCAGAAGGGACTGACCATCATATGTTGACTGTTTGAAATTAAAGAAGCTTTGTGCTAGATGGATCCCCCACTAATTGACACCAAACCAGAAGACAAAGCGTTTCGATTGTGCCGAACAACTTTTGAAAAAATATAAAAAAATGTATTCCTAGTAAATTGTCTGAGTTGCTCACTGAGGATGAAACTTGGGTGTTTTATTTTGAGCCCCAGCGAGAATTTTAAACATACGAAGACCAGTGACATAGTTTATTGAATGCTCCTCGTAAGCCAGTGTATTAGTCTTTTACATATTTCTATGTCACTCAACACACATTATGTACATATGTTTTGTTACATGTTTATGTGAATGGGCCGTTGGCCATTATCACAAATAAACTTTGAAACGGCAGGCAGTCAAATATAGTCAAAATATGGTCATTTTCACCATTTTATATCTGTATGTTTACTGCTGTATTTTACGGCACGAACGTAACATAAATCCAAATATTTAAACATAGTACATAGCCAAATGGTCGGTATTTGAAAGTTCTCCTTAATGCAAATAACTTCCACGGCATAGAAATATTCCGCCGACAGCGAGAAAAAGTTATGACAAATTTCGAGTTTTTTTTTAAATTATACGAAATGAAATCATCGCAGAGGTGGTGATAGAAATGTTCTACTGTACATAAAGTGTGGTCAGATTATTAATAAGTGTCTAATTTCAAGTTGACAAGATGTTTGCGAAAAGAAATGTATGTTTGTTATCTCGACGGAATTTTTATACATCATGGCAGGCAGTCAAATATCATCACAAACTATTTTTTCAGTTTTACTTCCTTGTTACGGCTGTATTTTACAGTATGCACTTTAACATCAATCCAAAAGTGAGTGTTTTGCCTGTGTGGTGGTGTTTTAATGTTCTATTACAAATAGCACCCACGTCTTAGACCTATTTCGCCGAAAGTGCGATTTCAAAGTTGCGAGAACAATAGAAATTTCAGAAATTTATATGAACTAGAAACGTCGAAGAGGTGGTGAAATGTTCTACTGCCGAGTATAAGGTATCGCCAGGTCATTAGCAAGTGTGTTAGTTCAAGTTGATAAGATGTTTGCGAAAACAAATGTATCTTTTGTTATTCCGACGGAATTTTAATACACCAAGCAGTCAAATAATGTAAAAATGTTCAATTTTGTCTGGTTTATATACTATATATTGCTGTATTTCTTAACAAATATTTCTTCTATATCGGGAAAATATTTATTAAGTTATAGTTTGTTCACAAAACCGTATTTCTCCTTATTTGGTTATCATACACGCATACATTTCTATGAACCATTGTATATTTATTTCATTTGAACATGATGAAACCCGGTCTAATAAATGTTCTACTGCAGGTTATGATAACCCACCATACTCTCAGTTTTAATTCAGTTGTTTGTTAAAGCCCCGTTCTTACAGCCAATCTGAGTACCTCGATCTCCCCGATCGGCCAAATTCCGCGACCAAGCTCGACCAAGTGTTTGGTCGGGGGTCGACACGACGGAAGGGGACCTCTGTAAGAGCTTAAGTGGACCATACTAGATCAACCCTTCATGGCCACTTCAATACCACCTTCTCGATCGTCCCGACCCCTTCCCGATCAACACGACGAGTCCGACATTTTCTCGACCTCTACCCGACCATTTAATATCGGGCAAAATAGCAGCACAATAGCAGCAGACTAGGTATAAAACTGAAGTATTTTGTTCGGTATTCAGTTGACAAAAGACTATCGAAGAGGCAACATCATGGAAGTTGAGCAGCAGGTATTATATAGACGTTGTTTAGAGGTTGACATACAGTTGGCCACTATTCTAGCCGAGGAAGAAGAACAGAAAGAGGCTCTGGCTGAGCTTCAACACAGAGGAATAAGACGTACAATGTAGGCGTGTACAGCGTCGCAAGCATATCTGGTGTAGGCAGTTCTTGGCACGTAAGCCACTGTATGGACAGTATATATTTGCAATTTGTGTATATTTTTATGGTCATGTGATAAAGTGAAAAGACATGAAATTTAATTTCAATAAAAACCTGTAAGATACGCAAAAAAATGGATTTATAGTTTTGTTAAATTGCATTTATACCAGTAACACACATATTACTTCAACTGTAGCAACGTATTCTCTCTCTGTCAATGTATATATCTCCTCTATACACGGACACGTAGAATACACAAATATTGAGTGGGCCACATGGACAAATTGGACAAACATGTCCTGTATGTCATTCGGAAGAGGTAGGAAACAAAAACAAACGTTCGAATACATCATTGCCACAATTATTTACGTTTGACGTTAAAAGCATGAAAACCAATATGCAAAACGTGACATTTACTAAAAAACTTTGAAATACCGACAAACTGGTTAAACACTCATGTTCGTGTCATAAAATACAGCAGTAGCAATGATGTAAACTTGATAAAAAAAGTTCTTGACGATATTTGACTGCCTGCCGTCAACGTAAACAAATTTCGCCGGGATAACTAAACATAAATTTGTTTTTGCAAACGTCTTGTTAACTTGCTCTAATGCTCTAATGCTCTCGCGATGCGTTATACTCAGCAGTAGAACATTGCTATCACCACCACTTCGACCTTGTCGTTTTATATACATTTCTGACAATGCGAACGTAGTCGCTACTTTGAAATCGCGCTATCGGCGGTATATGTCCAAGCCCCGGATGTTATTGGTTTAAAATTGAACTTAAAATCACCACCATACAGGCAATATGCTCATTTTTTGGATTGATGATATGTGCATGCAGTAAAATACAGCAGTAACAAGGATGGCATTTACAAATTCAGTCGGGATAACAAAATAAACATTTGTTTTCTCCAAGATCTTGAGAACTTGAAATGACACATTGATCAATGATCTGACGATATCGTATGTACAGCAGTAGAACATTTCTATCACCACCTAATATGCAATATTTTCAGTTCGTGTAATTTTAAAAAAATTGAAATTTGTCGCAATTTTTAAATCCTCCTGTCGGCGGAATATGTCTATAAAATAGAACTTTGAAATATCGACAAACTGGATATAAACTAACATTTTGGTTGATTTTACGTTCGTGCCGTAAAATACAGCAGTACCAAGGATGTAAAATTGGAGACAATGGCCATATGTTGGCTAAATGTGACTGCCTGGTGTCGTCTTATTGAAATTCCGTCGCAGTAATAAAACACACAATGCTTCCTCGTGTGAACCTTTTACATGAAACATACGTTTTACTAAAGTACTGTCATTACTTATGGCAATACTAACAGCAATACGTTGTTATTGCTCTTACCGCTGTTACTGCTGAAGTTGTAGCAGTAATAATATGTACATGTAATTGTTCCGGACCTTGGATTCTCTAAAACTTGTTATCGAATATACAGTTAGGTATTTCTAATGTACAGTGATATGAATATTCTGTAATGTAATTACTAGTAGTAAAAGGCAGTATTACACATCTATGTTATTGCTAGCACAAGAAAACCCCTCTAATTCATATCCCGCTTATTACTTGTAGTATCAACAAAAATCTGAATCTGACAATTTTCTTATTGCTAGCAATATTATCTGCATTGGTGCTCATTATTGCTAGTATCATTGGTTATCAGCAGTAATACTGCTACCTCATCCAACAGTATAACTGCTGCAACTACTGCTATTACTGCTAACTTCACGCCGGTGTTTGAATGATACATTAACAGACAGTTGCGTGGACGTACTTTCGCACGCATAGACGAATAGACGCAAGCACACACGATGGACATTTAGTCATGATGTAAGCTCAATGTCATTTGACCTAATTTTTGTTAATGTTAAATGACAGTTAGAAAAGGCAGCGCAAGAACACAAGGAATGTCACAAGGCAGGTAATGCGTTCTAATACCACATATGGGCGTCGTTGAACCGATGACTTCTCAATCCTTGAATTCGGTGGGGGTAATGGTTACTAACCCAGGAATCAGTTTGATTAATATAAGTTGTACAAATGTTGCAAAATGGATGTATTTTATCAGTTTAAATTAACAAAGAAAATAAAGTCTAATTTTAAATCATTGTAGAAAGTATATATTATGTTCAATGTATGTGTATAATATCTTAATCAAATGCATAACGTTGGTACTCATCAACATAATACTTACCATGTGCCTCAATTCGTGAAATATTGCCTTTGTTCATATCAACACGACTATACAATTGTTCTATCATTTTCTTTTGTTGTTCTTCTGAAGGAGATGTGATTGGTTTGGCTATATTTCCATCTTGGTTGCTTCCTGTTTTGATCGTTCCCCAGATCTTGTTGCCATCTCTCAGTGCCTGGTGAAGTAACATGACATCATATTACAATAACTGTAATAAGAATGACTTCTGTATGCCTATATGTTTGCCTCCGTGTACTTTTTGAGTGCACTTCGTATGTGATATTCCCTACTCGTCTTCTTTATTCATTATATAATTAAAACTTCTACTAATGCTTTTTATAGTGAATATATATATATATATATATATATATATATATATATAGATTATTATTTCCAACACCTTTTACTAAAATTCAGTGTCAATAAAACTTTTTAACGATGTCTTACATCTTTGAATGTTTTCAGTATCACGATTCCACAGCCTTCTCCTCTTGCATAACCATTAGCATTAGCAGAAAATGTTTGACATTGTCCTGTTGGTGACAGCATTCGAGCTTTGGCCAAAGCAATAAATACATGGGGATCAAGAAGAACATTCACACCACCACATATTGCTGCTGTGCATTTGCCTGAAATTGAAGTATTATGTTGATGTAATATATCCAAGTGAAAACAAAATACAACAGTTCAAAAAGCTCTGTCGTGAGAGAGATTTCACTGTCTTCGTAAGTACTCATTCAAAATATGTGTTGATATGCTACACGTTAACAATATGCCACATTCCTTCAATTTTCTTCTTCGTTACAGAGACTATTGGAAATGCCCATGTTTGATGAAAACCAATTAGAAGAAGACGTCTCATATATGATTCACAACCAGCTCTTGATTTAAAAAGGTATTATTTCGATGTCATATCCCTTTTAATTATCCATGACTTGGTATAGTCACAGTCCTAATGTTTGACAATACCTGCTGCAATCGCCTGCGAAGCAACATCAATGACTACCAATGATGATGAACACGCTGTATCGATCGTTAGAGCGGGCCCATGGAGATTGTAGACGTAAGAGACTCGTGCGCTTATGATGCTGTTATGTGTGCCGGTCACCGTGTACGCACTAGCAATCGTGTTATCACCCATCCCGCAACTCTTATAGTCGTCTGTCGTCGAGCCTGTAATTAATTTCACTGTTTTAAAATATACTGTGTATAATTATATATAAATGAATCCTTCGTTATGTGCCTCACCACGAATTAGGTGTAAAGTATAAAAGCTACTACAAACATTCATTATCTTTCACTCTCTAATGAGTTTGGTAATGTCCCTTCAATATATACGCTAACTTATAATTGATATACAAACCATATTAAGACATTAACAATGTAAAATCTTTAATTCCTATATACTTTCAAAATTCAGAACTACCTATTACATGTATTTCATATAAATACAATAAACCTATACGCAATGAAGTCGTTAACTTTAACAATATTACATCTGATCTCAATATCTCTGATAACAATTCTGGTCAAGATGGAAGGAATTATTGAGACTGTTCAAATTGTAAATATCTATAAAAACCTGCAGAACATATAATCACAGGCAACCTTAAAATAATTTATGATAAAAGGGGTAGAAATTTAATTTCTAAGGTCCCCAAATATAAAAACCCTAACAAGAAAGATTGTTATAAACGTGAAGAACACATATTTTGCTCTTTTAACTATTATGCCAATAAATGGTGTAAAATTGAGCATGCAGATGTCAATGCCCTTACTTCCTGGAAGAATAAAATTATACAAATCATGGATCAGAGAATTAAGTTTTATCAATCTAATCTAGCTCTCCTGCCTAAAGATCCGAAAGTGTCCTTCCGTAATTTCAAAAATAAATTCAAGAATTATACAACAAATTTGTAATTGTGCAAGCTAATAAAGCATCTAACAACACAGCCATTGTATGACGGGTTTATTATACGGAAGTCCTAAATAATGAACTTAACTGTACTGCAGCATACAGTCTTATTCCATCGTTTACAGATGATATAATTGACAAACATAGCTCAGAATTGTCTGAATTCACATACAAATGTAATAATTTACCAACTATGTATTGGTTACCTGAACTACACAAAAAACATATAAAGCTAGATTCATTGGTAATGCGAGCTTCAATACTACTACACTACTTTCTAAACTTCTCACTAGTTGTTTAACAGCTATTCAAGCTGACGTTGTAAAATATTGCAATAAAACTTTTGAAAAATCCGGTATAAACCTTTACTGGGGTATAAACAAATTCTAAGGAAGTTTTGAATAAATTTCAGTCTTTACATTTTAGAGCTACTCGTATCTCTTACCTATGATTTCTCCACTCTTCATACTTCACTGCCTCAGTTTTCAATTAAAACCAAACTTGTATATTAAATCGAAAAAACATTTGGATGCAATCAACATGTATATGTGGCATGCAATGGTGAAATGGCTTTTTTACTTCTTATGTTTACAATAACTTTACCATCTGGTATTCTCTTAATTGTTCACTGAATAATATCTTTATTCATTTTGATAACTCAGTCTACCAACATAAAGTTGGTATTACCTTGGGTACTAACTGTACTTCACTTATAGCCGACTTATTCTTATTATGTTATGAAAGAGACTTTATGTTATCCTTATCCAAAGCAAATAAGATGGATGTAATTGACGCTTTCTATAATACCTCCCGTTATATAGACGATATTTGGAACATTGATGAGTTGTTCCAACCATGATAAATAAAATATATTCAAGAGAGCTACAACTTTCGAAAGTTAACACCTTGGATACACATGACTCGTTTCTTGACTGGGACATTTCTATAGAAAATGGTATTATTACTACAAAATATTATGATAAACGTGATGATTATGACTTTCATATTATAAACTTTCACTCAATCGATAGTGATATACATAGGAGTCCAACTTCGGGATATATGTATCTCAACTTATACGAGGCCAGAGAACAAATAATAATCAAGAGGACTTTAATAAGCGTAACCTTCTACTTACAGGTAAACTTCTAAAAGAAGGCTATGGTTATAATAAATTATGTAAGACGTTTCGTAAGTTTTGCCATAAATATCCCGATATTATTTTAAAACGTGTCAAATCTATGTTAGAGAAAGGAATTACTAGACCCAATTTCTATGGAGATATGTTGCATGAAATTCGCAAAATTCATAACAGTGGTTGCTTTGATCAGTTATTTGTGAAACTAATTAATAAATTCATAAGGAAGGGTTATAATCCTGACATAATGAGAACAACTGCATATAAGAGTTTTAATAAATCAATACTTGATAGATTTTCACACCTGGTTTTACTGCACGACGTACACTAATGTTTTGAGACTGTGTAGTGGTTAGCATAACGGACCGGCAATCCGTAGACCCGGGTTCGATTCCCGGTAGCGCCATTGACCGTTTTTTCGTGTTCCACAAACATGACTTTATTTAGATGAAGATATATCTGTAAACTGTACTTGATATGGCCGGATATGACATTGATAATGTCTTTAGGGATTATGTTCGGGACTTTGAAGGCATTATCTTTTGCTCTGGAAACAACAGGATGAGTTCCATGGAGCATCTTAAAACTATCGACCAGTCCATTTGGGATTGTGTTGTGTTGTCTCTGATGTTTCGGGTTTACGTTGGTGTTGAGCTTGTTTCATTTTGTTCTGTGGCGTTCCCTGTAGCAACTTAATTTTTATCTCGTATATTTATCAGTTTTGTGACGTCATTAACATTTTATGACGTCATCGATATTGTATTATACATATGACCTCATATTCGACTTTCATACTCTGAATTAAATTATTAATTTGATAGTTTTAAGTTATTTTGATGTTAATAATTTAGTTACAGGGAGCGAGGTCAGTATAAGGCTGCTTGTTCCTTGGTACTGGATTAATTACAGTGTGTCTGGTTAATTGCTTTTAAAGATTAGTTACTGCCTACGTAGTCAATTTATGTATATATACTCAGCGTCACTGAAAAGTTACCACCCTATTGACCGTATATAAATGAAACAAGGGCAACACCATCGTCAACCCGAAAAAACAGAGACAACACAACACAATCCCAAATGAGGTGGTCGATAGTTTAAGATACTCTATGGAACACATCCTGTTGGTTCCAGAGCAATATTTAATGCCTACAAAGTCCAGAACATAATCCATAAATACATTGTATTCCGTTATATCCTGTCATATCAAGTACGGTTTACAGATGTAACTTCGTTTCGGTACTGAAAATGATTTGTGTTGTTGTAATATACCACCAGAAGATTCAAACATACAAAATAACAATCGTTCACCTTTATTTTTAATTCGATTTTCACAACTTATTACATAATGATATTATTAGATATAGTAACACAGGAGACGTATTTCTACCTATTGATGTCTCTCCGTGTGATATTCCAGTATGGTCTTCCTATGATATCCGAATGAATAGTTTTGGAAAGAAATTGATAACATTATGCAAACAAACTGGCATATGCATTGTAAATGGTCGCATTGAGCCAGGATTATACACTTGTTATAAGTTACTAGTACCTTTGCCGCTAGTGAAGTCGATAATAGTTTTTACTATACTGACGAGAAAAAGAAACGCCTCATTCTAACTCATTGTACACTATTCTGTTAACTGTGATTCAAAATTAGAAAAGAACAATTCTATTCGCAAATTTGATCATCTAAGAGAATTGATGATTAATTAGACAGCATTTCTTGGTCACATTATGCTTCAAATCTTGAATTTCAATTGAGAGGTCAGAGCAATTTCACTGACACAATCAGAAGCGCGTGTGGCCACCTCTACTGACAACCACAACAGCAAGACGTCGCCCAATGGAACCGTGGACCAGACGTCAATATTGCTAGTCTGTAAAACGTTCCTGGTGATACGTGCTACGTGTGGTCCATACCATGACGTTGGCGAAATAAAGTGACAACCACAGGATGTAATATCTGGTTGTGAGATTACATTGGCACACGGCGATTTGGGACTTAAACCTATGGTTGATGGCTGCACATACCATAACTATGCCCCCATCTCAACGGTTGTGCTGCAGAAATCAATCGTAAGCGAAGCGTTCATTACGTCGTCTGTATACACGGATACGTCCGACGGCATTCGACAAGTTGAAACGTGACTCGTCACTAAACACTACGTTCTGCCAACGCTGTCTGCGATGGTTGCGGGCCCCAATCATACGTTGGCGACGATGACGTCGCGTAAGAACAAGACCGCGGTAGGGCCTGCGGCAGCTTATTCCTTGTTCTCTTAGCCGATTTCTGACTGTATGTCGCATTACAGGGCGTCCACTAAACGTGACGTGGATTCAGCCGTCACAAATCTGTCACGCAGATGGCGTTGGCGTATGTAATTATCCTGCCGTATTGACGTTACACGCGGTCTACCTGAAAGTGGCCTATCGGCAAACGTTCCCGTGTCTCTAGCGACTTGTTCTTGCGTTTGCCCTCATTCAAGCATGGCCAAAATCTCGGACCCTCTTCAAAATTTAGCCTCGGCATTATCAGAAACAATTGAATTTAGCTTATCTCTAGAAAAATGAAACCTATAGATAGATAGTAAATCTTCACACTGTGATCAAATTCCGACACGGATAAGCTTATAATATACTAAACAAAAATAATTTTTAATATGAATGTAAATTACTTAAACAAAGACTTCGGCACCAATATGTGCAAACATGGAGTGATAACCAGTCCAAAATGTTTTAGTACAGGAAGTTCAAAACAGATGATACATTTGAAAAATACCTGGAAATTATTAAAAATGAATACATAAGAAAAGAGCTAACGCGTTTAGATTAGGTCACCTAGCTTAGATATCGAAAATGGAAGATACAATGGAAGTGTTAGAGAAAATCGTACATGTAAACTTTGTTCCCATAATACAATAGAAAATGAATATCATTTTTTCATGTGCTGTCAAACATTTAATGAACTCCGTACAAACTTCCTTAAACGCACTTCCTGGCCTTCATTGAATAAATGTTATAATTTTATGTCCAATAAGAATAGCACAGTTATTGTAAACTCTGCTAAATTAGTCTTAATGCAATGAAACTGAGACAAGACAAACTTACATTAATTGTTCCATAGTAAGATTTTCTGTTCATAAAATATCTTCTCCTGTTCACGTAAAGTTATGTATATTTACTATTATGTAAAAATAAGACACTAAAATATTACTCCATTGCTGCTTATATTTAATATCTAATCTTATACACAAATATCTTTTATTCTGTTCTGTATTTGCTTATATTACATGTTTGGTATTGTATTTGTAACATGTGTATTTATTGGCCATCACATATTTATCTTTATTTTGTTAATGGTCAAAGGCACTGTACATATGTGCTGATTGTAACAATAAACGTATAGTATAGTTAATATGCAATACTTTGAGATTTTTTTTAATTTGTCACAAGAAATTAATTTATGCACGTACACAATGAACAGATAAACCAAATATAAACACGTTTCCATATTTCATGTTATAATATGGTTCGAAATCTTCGAAAGGTAGCATCAGTCTCTTAGTATAAAAACGTTACAATGTATGCTTACAATGAACGGAAATATTTTCCGCGTTAGAATACAAAGGTATGCAATTTAGGGGAATAGTTGTAAGTAGTATGAATGACTCAAACAAGTCATTTATCATGGTAATGATCGAATACGCAATGCAGTACTCAAGGCAGATTTAATAATGTTATCAGTAAGATTATTTCTTCAATATATCAAACTTGAACACGGTTAATTGCTTAGAAAATAGTTCACTTTACAGGATTGGTGTTCCCATTTTTCAACTGAGGTAGGCCCCAATGTAATACATTACCAACCTATATACACAGCAGTGTCTGTTTTCTCAATGTTATTCTTTGTGATACCACCATCTTCTAGAGCCATATGTACACAGTCTAGTACAATACGTTGTTGAGGGTCCACTAACTCCGCCTCCTTGTCATTGATGCCATAGCAACGGTGGTCCCATTCGTCAATTCTATAAACATAAGACATACTTTGAACTAAGTCAGTTTCTTCCAAAACTTGGAAGTCATATTTTTTTTCAACTAAAATTTTAAACTTCTTATATTGAGTCATACAATGTATGCGTTCAATCAATTAAGTTTGTACAAACAGACGATTTGTTTGCAAGAACATTACAAATTGGGTGGTTTCGTTGCTTTACTTTTCAGGACAAGTGTATTGAAACGGTTCTAGAGATTCATAAAACTATGCACATTTGCCACTTCGCCTTTTGTAAACAGATGTTATATGAACAATTGAGCAATAAATAGATTAATCAGTTCACATAGATTCACTTCCTAGTATAACAAAATAAAAAGCAAAGCTTCCCGATCGTATATTCCCCGTGACAGCTGGGCTGAAGGTAATGTATCCAAAGTCATTTATACTCCACCGAGAGATTTAACTTTATAGGCAAGTTTATGTTTTCAGTAATTTGCTGAAAGATTAACTCATGAGTCAAAACTATTTGATGAATATTTATTTTCTCACATATCTCATGTATTAGCAAATAAAACTTGCTTTCAGCATAATTATATTGGAACTGATATTTAACCCTTTTTCAAAAAATCGGCGTATTGTTACCAGCAGTCTTGACTTGTACTGTGATGTATTCCATTCATTAAATCCCCCCTATTTTTGGTCATCATTACTTCTCATTAGTTCTCCTTAATGGTCGGCCAAGCCATTCTATGCACGCCTGTTCCCTTGTTTATTTGCCCTTGCACCTCCTCAAATGTTATATGGAGTGTTTCTTTCTGGAGGCATTGTCTTGTGTATGTGGCGTTCCATGTAGCAACTTGTTATCTCTTTTATTCTTACCACAAGGTTAGGAAAAAAAGTAGTTATCGCGTTTTAATTGCGCAACTATGAATACAAAGCGACTTGCAAGTTTTATTCCTGTAAATGTCTGTTACACCATAAAGTCATAATTTCTTACTGCATATTTTATCCAACTCACCGGCTGAATTTAAACGTTATCGTTATGTGTTGTTTTTGCATCTGGTTACAGATAATCGTGGCTTTCTGATAACTTTGACACATTTATGTATCAGTATTTAGTTTAATTGCAATGTTAGATAAAATATCTAGATTTAGCGCTCGTCTATAAAGTGACGAGGAATATATCATATTTGGTTATTATAATTACGCACAATTATATGGAACATAATGCCCCAGTTTGTTCATTTATGTAACTTAGTTTTACCATAATTAGTTTGTGACTTTAATCTTGCTAATTCCGGATTTAATAAGTTGGTAAATATAAGCAATTCAATATTTCAAAATTGACAAGTTATCATGCACTTCATTATCAGCCGATAATAATGAATTAAAATTGCTGTTTTATGAGTCATGAGCAATTGAGAACTTCGTTTCATACGGGGTTAGATTTAACATTAAATTAACACTTGAGCGCCACTGTACCTCCTCTTTAAGTGACGTCATTTCCAGAAAGCGTCACATGTGACGTCACCACGTACTGACAGTAAGCAATATTTTCAGCATATGGCATATGAAAACGAAGTGACCATAATTATGGTATAACTATTGTTTTCTGGTTGCAAATAGTGATATCTCATATTGCATATCTTGAAATGACTTCTCATTAGAGGTTCTAAATGCCACAGCAGCTCTCATTTGTAAAATGTTATTATGTTGCTGGCTACTGAGTTGTTTTTAGTATAATGTCATACCCCAAATGTTTCTCATTGTCACGTGTGAAATTAGTTTAACAGATTTATTTGTCTAAATTGTCACGTAATATACAGTAAATGACAAGATAACAAAGTGCATGTAAAAGACATGTAGATAGAATTGGAAGCACAAGCTTATTGAAATTCACACCCCTGCATACTACCTATAAGTACAGGATTATGGCGACTTAATTACAGAAATTGATCAGATAGGGCTGTATAATTTGTATAATTAGTTTGTTCATGCGTAAAATTATAAATAAATCATACTTTTGAAAGCAATAAGCAAAATTGCAAATTCCAGTTAAATCTTGCGTTGGTCAAATTAAGGAAGTGTTCTGTTCAAAATGAAATTTTGCAAACAAAACTAATTTGGATATAGCTCATGTTAAATGTTATAAATGATTTTCATTGAAGATAATTTGATGCCTAACTGAAAATTCGATTTCCTAACAAAGTAAATATGTGTATGTTCAAAGGAAATATTCCTTTTTTAAATATTTTATGACACAAATGTCCCGTCCAAAAAAAGTCGTTTTGATTCATTTAAAATATATCTGACTTTTCTTAAATTTGCAACTCAGTTTAGTACACAGAACTCGTTATATTTTAAAAAGGGACTGTACGCTCTACTCCCAATTTTACCCCATGTTTTAAGACTTTTTCATCGTGTATAATGCACATAAAAATGAAAATGAAGACGGAAAAGTACGGAAGGTTTACAAAATCTCTTTATGTTCTAAATATTTTTAGTAAATTTACACATAATTTCATTAGCAAAACACCTAAACATGGAATATTGTAGCATATTCAGCTTCTCGTTTCGCAAATTCGCTACACTATTTGTAGTACGTGTCAGTTCAATCCGCGATCTAAGAACGAAACATTGCCTTCTGTGAATGGAAAACCGATTAGCTAGATAGTAAAATTTCCCTCGGCACGAAAGGCTATACAATATGTACACATTTCATTGGTTATAACACCCATCTATTATAATCTCAGTAGTCACATGACCGTGCCGACCAATGAAATTTAGTATCATGAACGAACGGTGATTTCGTTTACTGCGACTAAATCATTGGTTATTTCAGAAAGATTTAGGACAAATATCAAAATATACTCGGTAATGCAGTAGCGTATGAATGTAACGGTAGTGGAATCTAAGCGCTGTGTGGGAGCATATCAGAAACCGTTCAGGGTATAGCTTTGTATGGTGGCATATTTCTGCCACCAGTTAACTACTTAATTAACTAGATAATTATGTGGGGTCCAAAAAAATTGTTTTGTTGTGGGTTGGGATGAAAACGAAAGTCTTCAGGCAGGGGCTATTTCCAACACCACCCCACCCCCTTCCCCCCAAAACAAATATTTTTACCTTTTTATTTATTTCATTTCTAAACTCACAACAACAACAAGTCATCAAATTCTTACGTTAATCACCATGGCAATTTCTCTTCAACCGAACATCGTGTGTAACCTGGACGCGGATTGGTGAACTTTTCGATAAAGGGTACGTTACCTTACCGAAATCCATTTTGGATCTGGAGTGAACAGCAATTGTTACATCTCGGCATTTCTTATGTTGCACAACACATCTTCACCTTCACATTGCACTGACCATCTTTTTTCAAGATATTTCTTGTTTTATTTTTCATTTTGTTATTTTGAAACTCACAACCACAACAAAAGTCTTCGGGTGTGTCCCAACAATTCTTTTTTTACATTCTTCGGGGGACCCCCTCCACAAAAACATTATTTGGGACCGAATGCCCATCCCTCCCTCTTTTTTTCATTTTCATTTTATTTATTTCTAAACACACAACAACACTTTCGTCAGGACCCCCCTCCCTCCAAAATAGTACACAGTCGAAACTGTTCAAGGTATACCTTTGAAACTAAACGGACGAGCGTCAGCCACCCGCATGCGATGCTCTGGTTAGTCTTAAGATATTTATCTTACCGAAAATGTATCATGAATATTAACAAGAGAACTAAATAATTTTCGCGATATTTAATCATGTTAAATGGTGGCAGTAAGGCCTAAAAATATGTTTGTTTCAGGTTTCATACCGAAACAAAATAAGGTAGGTAGGTCGGAAAGTTTTGGATTTTTTTATATCTCCAAATGAAGCAAATTAAACCTAAATTTGAATTAATTTATGTGAATGTAATGCTCTATAGCTGGAATATTCGTAAAGCGTCTAATAACTGGGTAGAAATATGAACCTAAGAAAGCAAAATTTACATAATTTTTTTTTAACAAAACGAAAAAGTAATGTTAACACGCGAAAAAATGTTCTAGGCTAAACAAAATATGGGAGATCGGGAAACCTGAAACAAACATATTTTTACGCCAAATATGCCACCATACGTTCAACCTACGATACAACTAATTGTCACGTTTATGTATACCTTTGAATGTTTCGAATTGCCATTCATTATCGTATAATTAATGACGAGCATAAACTTCAACGTTATTCAACATATTCAAAGTGAAGAATTATTTCTGCATAATCTCTCTAGCATTATTTACGAGCGCTTGAAACGATGCACAATGTAAATGTAGATAAAATGAACTATCACCATCATATAATTAATCTGAAAACCAAATGAAAAATAAATGTTTTCCTTCTCTTAAAATTTATTTTTCATTTGGTATTCAAAATGATTATATGATAGTTTATATTATAATCCAAAAGCCTCCAAAAGATACTTGAAATTAGGCGACAATAAAACAACAGACATAATTCTTTAAAATAAAACCTGTACTCACCCTTGTATAAAGCCCGCCTTCCTAACATAGGTTTTCCCTGGTGCACCCGGGTCTGGATCATAGAAAGCGTCAATATTCCATCTTTCTTTTGGGACTTCTTTAACATGATTTTCCCCTTTACTAAGCACTCGCCAAAATTCCTTTAGATTGTTGGCGCCTGGAAACTTGCACCCGACGCCAACTATAACAATGTCATCATCTTTAGGCATTATTTCAAAATAATAATATTTAAATATCAGCTAAGCATGATTTGCCGATGTAACATGCTCCAAAACGAAATTATTAAAACTAAATCGCAAAATCGGTGAATTTTATAACCTTCTGTCACGTGACCTCATTTCTGTTTGTAGCATGCCGTTGTTGCTAAGAGTTACGTCATTTCGGGGATTTTACACAGAGATGCTTTAAGCATTTCTATTGGTCAACGGGTAAGTTCTGGATGCGCATGGGGTTGAATTCATTCGTACAATTTCAAGTCACCGCCTCCTAACGATTCAAGTTGACATAATCTGGGCTTTAAGTTTATCAAGCGCGGAGCGATAATTCCTTAAAGCGAACGTGATAAATCGATAGTTTCTACCGCGCAGTTTACAGACAGAAGTCGACACACTATTATACGTTCAGTGTGGTTTTGTGAAATTGGATTAGCTTTCTACACACTGCTGTAAGTACTGCGTTATATAGTTCTTCATTAGTAGTGTAGATAGATGCCGGTGAAGAAAAGTATTTGATTGGCGGTGGTAACGAATCTGTTAAATATTTAACAATTGATAGTTGAATCGATTAATTCAACTAACATTTCGTATAATCTACTTACTATTTCGAGTGATGCTTAAAACAGTGGAGAGGCGACGTAATTACTATTAATATAATGTTTTGGGTAAAATCATTTATATTTATATTGATATATATATATGTTAATACAAATAATTTGACCAAAATATATACAGGTATATATATTGTATTTGCTATTTAAAGCAAAAGTGGAGAAATGTATTCTAAATTGGTTCTTTATTTTTTTTAGAAAGATTATTGAAACTGCAAATAACAGTAACCTAAAACATTTACTATTGGTTGGAACGAAAATTCCAATTCTACCAAAATCTTAATGTAAAGTCTAATTATATTCAACAAACTTGCCACGTATCTAATAATAGAGATCCGTAGCATTGCTAATCAAAAATTGGAAAACTTACCATTTCAGTTATAAGATGATCACGCCTTATGCTTGAAATAATGGCCTAGTTTTTTTTGGCATATACATGTAAAATAATTCTATAATCGTCCCCAGTTCCCATCGCAAAATAAAAATAGCAATATACTTGCATTAAGTCAATAATGGCGTTACCTTTGCAGAAAAATCAAAATAATCATAGAAACCAACACACGAGTATGATAAAAAGGCCTTTGTAAACATAAAACACTTGATCAGACGTTTACACATAGCCATGAATGTTATCACTGATAAGTCCTGGTCACGTGTACATTAGTTGTACATTTATAACCTCCCATGTCGACATGAGGTTTTATATACCTAATAAAAGTTATATTGGCCGCGAGCTTATCTCAGTTATTGACGGAAGATTCTTGTTAAAATGTATAAATTTAGTCATCGGATGTTCTTCAAAAGTTTTTTAGAATTGTGTGGGGAGGCACTGTCTTGTATGTGGCGTTCCCTGTAGCAACTTATTTTCTCTCCTGTTTCTTAACTTTCTTTCTCGGTATTAACAATGCCCGGTCTTTGAGTTTTACAGTTCTATGATTGATAGACAACAAACACACTTTGTTTACCAATGTTATATATGATATCATTGTTGATCTCTAGCATGATATCAATGCCTTGCACTAGCGTACATATTTGCAAAATGAATAGGTGGTAAATATTTACGTCAGTTAATTCACAATTGTTCCTTAACATTTGTAGATTCAAGACCTGAAACTAATTATTTACTTCCGTGTATGAATACATAACACCAACAAGTAGCTATAATATCCAGTGATATTTTATAATTCAAACTCCATCCAATATTCCTTTGATTGGTTCTGAAGAAAGTCGGTCTAAGTTGTGAGGTTATATTTATCGAGTTAAATGTAGAAGACAAATTAATAATAAGTACTGGTCCATGAACTGACGTTCTTATTAATTTTAATTTGGAGGTAGTTTTTAAGTGAGGTTTTACTATCCTTGTAGTTTCTGCTACGTATATTGTTCTGTTTTTATTTATATTTGTATTCGGTATTACAATACAGTAAAACGTCACTTAACGGCCACCTCTATAATAAGACCACCCTCAAATTAAGACCACAATTTTCAAGTCCATTTTCGTTTAGCTCTTTAGTCAACCTCAGTATTAAGACCACCTCAATTAGAAGACCAGTTTTCAAGGGCCCCAAGGGTGGTCTTATTATTGAGGTTTTACTGTATTTCATAATTATCAGTTTTAGGAAAGTGATAATTACATAAGTATTTAAATACGCATGTTTGTGATTATACAAATCCAATTTAATATCAGACTGTCCGCGTATTCTCCTTTAAAGTGAAAAACGTCTAAACTGTACGTAATTTAGATTGTACATTGTACCGAAATACTGAAATTAATGTGCATTTTTAATTTTAATTGTTTGTTACTAATCGATTAATTGTCTGTGGAATTACTATCATCATTGAGTATATTTTGTTGATAATTGCAGAATTTTAATGATGACAAACTCAAATTGTGGTAATACGTGCTACGAAATTGTTGAAAAGAAGATAGGCAACGTTTTCTCTGCATATGGTAGATTCGTAGCTAGGCATCCATGGAATGTGATATTAATTGGCGTCCTTGTCAATGGGTTGCTGGGCATTGGTATGCTGAGATTGAATGTTGTAATTGACGTTGAGAGGGTGTATACACCAATTGGTAGTGAAGCAAGCAAAGATGCTGATAAGATTAGAGAACTATTTCCGGACATGAGTGGGTCTAACTTTGTAGCCTACCAAATGGCTGATCTTGGAAGATACGGAGACGTGATCGTCATTCCAAAAGGAGGGAACATTCTTGATGGCGTATTTCTTACCAAACTTATCGACTTGTATAATTACATTCTGGCAATAGGGACCACTGATGAAGAAGGAACATCTGTGACTCTCAATGACATCTGCGCTAAGAGCTATGGGGCATGTGCTGTTGATGGAAATCTTTTCGTTGATACATATTTTATCTCTAATGTGAATGGCAGTGTGTCGATTCCATTTCCTTTATACACGCTTCCAACGCATGTTCAAATCTACTATGAGCAGTTGATTGGCGGTGCTACTGTCTCTTCATCTAACACTTTATCCTCTGCAAACATGCTAATACTGCGAGTAAATCTTCGCACCGATTCGGATTACTACACACAGGCTGCAAAAAACTGGCAAGACTCTTTTTTGAGTAAGATAAAAGACTATTCCTCAGCAGATTTTGACATTGTTTACTCTCATACAGATTCTTTAAGTGAGGAACTGAACGACAATGTTTCTGGGGACATCACACTCTTTTCCATAACGTTTACTATAATTATCACGTACGCTTGTATTGCCACAATGACGGCAAGATGTGATGTTGTTGGCCAGAAGTCATTGCTGCTGGTCTTGCAATTGTAGCAGCCTTTGGACTCGGGAGTGCTTGCGGTGTAGAGTTTGTCAGCATTGTTGGTGTGGTGCCTTTCCTAATTATAGGTATGTAACATTTTTTTACTCTATATTAGTTTTAATCATTTAAAGTGCTTTTGAAACTAGCCAGTATTTGTTGACATTCAGTTGCATGTATAATGCAACGTTCCTTCAAACACTTGGCGAAGTGGGCTCTTAATTGCATTATATTTGGGGATAATTGAATACATCAATCATAATCACAATAATTATATTATATTTTGTTATTTTAACAAAAAGTAATGAAAATTCCATAATATGTTCGGTTCAATTACACTAACTCGCATGTATAAATAAATAAGTGATAATTTTAAGTTGACTTGCATGTGTTCAAACACGTTTGTTATAATGGTACAAACTGTGCTTCTTTTTCAGGAATTGGTGTTGATGATATGTTTATGCTAATGTCAGGAATCACACATGCTGACTATAACTCTGATGTTGAAACTCGTCTAGGTGAAACTATGAGAACAAGTGGTGTTTCTATCACTATCACTTCTCTCACAGACCTGTTTGCATTCGCTGCTGGTGCCTCTTCAGTGTTCCTTAGTGTCCGCAACTTCTGTATCTATTGTGGTAAGTACCAACACTTTGCTTACATCTCCTTTCAGTCTCTTTTTCTTTGCCCTTCTGCTGTTTAGTTTGAACATATTTTGTACATCCTGGGAATAACATTCTAACAAATTCTACACAAAGCATTTGGTTACTAGAAAATGTGAAACAGATTGGAACGAAATCCAAAGAATGTTTAAACTCTATAAATGTTATTAAGAATAGTGAGCAATTAAGTAAGCGGAAGCAGAGTGCAATGTGTTACGAACGTTCGATGTTCTACGGAATACTGACAGTGATTATCTGATGTTTAGTGTTTTGGGGTTCACGTTGAATGCATGATAATTAACCATACATAGTGTAATGCTTGTAATCTACTGTTATGTACTTTACAGCGATCGCTGTGATATTCTGCTATATCAACCAAGCCACCATATTTATTGCATGCATTGCTATAAACGAGAAAAGAACGGAAGACAATCGACACTTTGCCACATGTTTCAAGGTCAAGGATTCGGACACAGTGGATACAACTGAGTATTCAAAGTGTTCCTTAATGTGTTGCAGTGGTCGCAAGCCAAAAGAAGTGCGTGAGTCAGAGAGTCTGCTAGACAAAGTCCCAAAATGGTTGATTCCAAAGGTCACAATGCCGCTGCCTGCTAAAGTTGTAATTCTTGTCGTATTTGCTGTATATCTAGGGGTGTCTATCTGGGGTTGTACCCGTTTGGAGCAAGGTCTGATATTGAAAGACCTTGTGTCCAAAAACTCGTACTATTACGAGTATAGAGAATATTTTGATACACATTTTCCAGGAGGAACGGCTGTTTCTCTTGTTGTTAAAGAAGCACAGACATACTCTGATATAAATGTTCAAAACAAAATTGACTCACTCCTGACAGCCTTAAAGGCGGAGGATACGGTGAAAGATTCAATCACAGTAAACTGGCTTACAGCATTTAAAGGAAGTCCCCTTTATGATATAACTTCAGAGACGGCCTTCATTTCTGGTCTCAAAACATTTCTAGATCAGCCCCAAAATGCTCGATATAGGTACGATATGGTTATCAATAACAGTAATACCAGTATCACAGCATCAAGGTTTCATGTTTTGTCTGAAAGCATAAAAGATTCACAGGATCAAGGAGATTTTATGTTACGAATGCGAGAACTGGTATCTAATAGTTCCCTTCCGGTGTTTGCCTTCTCCCCTGCCTTCCTGTTTTATGAACAATATGTTATTATCTTGTCTCAAACACTCCAGACACTTGGAATTGCATTGGCAATGGTATTTGTGGTCACGTGTATATTTATGCCCCAACCACTTCTACTATTGTACATTACGGCAACGGTTGCTATGATAACGGTTGGGATCTTTGGCTTCATTTCGTTTCTGGGTTTGACTTTAAGCGCTATAACAATGATACATGTCATTATGAGTATAGGGTTCTCTGTTGATTTTGCTGCCCATATTTGTCATGGTTACATGATTTCAAGTGGGTCTAACAGGAATGAAAGGATGCAATCTGGCATCGATAGGTCTGGGGCACCTATATTTCACGGTGCAATATCGTCAATTCTCGGAGTTGTCATTTTGGCTTTTGCCAAATCTTTCATTTTTTATTCGTTTTTTCAAGTTATGAGTTTGGTAATTACTTTTGGAATTCTCCATGCGCTCCTCCTTCTTCCAGTTATCTTGTGTCTGATTGGTCCATCAACTGCAGGAGGTGGGTCGAAAGTGGATTTGCATGTTGATGATATAGTTTCAAACGGAGTTTCGAGAAGTCAACAAGAACTAAAGACAATTCCAAACGTATGAGTGCACTTAACGATTACCAAGCAGAACCTCATTTGAAGAGTTTATTTGAATGAAACTAGGTGTAGTATGTACATATTTAGTGTGCTATCTATTCATAAATGTGCCATATAATGACAATGGAGAAAAGACATTTCCTGTGTTGAAGTTAGACTTGTGATATATGCTACTACATTGTAGTATTGTATATTGCATGTACATATTTACTGCCTATTTTATAGAATTATTATGTATAAATCATTGCTAATATATAAGAAAATGTTTACTTTTGAATGACCTTGATGTGTACAATATATACCCAGCAAACACATAACGTTGTCACAACCAATACATAACCTTTATATATATAAATATAAACTAAAACTGTATCACTTCTCGCCACGCACCGTTACTCTATTTAAGTCTTACTTATTAAATAGAACACAGACTATCAAGAATGCAAATATAACATCTGAAACAATGGAGATAATGTCTGGAGTTCCCCACTGTTCAATCCTCGGCTCTCTATTATTTCTTCTTGATCTAAATGATATTGCATATGAAATACCAACTGCCAATATCCATCTTTATGCTGACGAGTCCACCCTGTATACACCTGGCACTGATATCAAAACTATACAGGCCACTCTTCAAACAAATATAAATGCAATCATTTCTTGGTGCCAAATAAATAACATGTCTTTACATCCTAATAAATCTACATGTATGATTCTATGGTCGAATAACCGTTTCAAAAACCTTGATATTGAACTAACGCTGTATATAAATAAAACTAAATTGCAAAATGTAAATGTTCAAAAGGTACTTGGTATTTACATTGATAACACCTTATCATGGAATGCCCATCTTACAAAATTATGAACTTATATCAATTCAAAAATTGCACCTTTAAAAATAATTACGCCGTTTTTATCATTTGAAATGAAAATATTATTTTTAATGCATATATTCTCTCTACAATGGACTACTGTTGTACCGTTTGTGGTACTGGAAAAAATGTTATACATGTTTAGGTAAATTACAAGCGCGAGTAGCTAGATTAATACAAAAGGAGATTGCCAGCCTTGATGACTTAAAATTACTCAATAAATTAAATTGGATATCGTTTGAAAATAGATGTTTTTATCATTCTTCAGTCCTTGTTTACAAAGCTTACTACACTGAGAGTCCCCAGTATATTCGATCATTATAAAAATGTTCATCCAATAGTATATACAGTTTAAGATCAGTGGAAAACTATGACTTAGTCATGCCAACTTTCAAAACAAAATACATGATCAATTATTTTACAAATGTAAGTGCTGTTAATTGGAACAAAATTCACAACAATATAAAATCAGTCTCGTCAGTAAATACTTTCAAAAGTGCATTAAAATCGTTTTTATTATGAAAAGGTTTACATTCTATTATGTTTGTTATGAAATTACTATTATATTGATATACATGTACTATTTACAATATCTGATGAGTGATTGTCTTGAATGGACGAATGTGTGTTATATAATTATTGTGTTTCCATTTATGTTATTTTCTGTTAGAAGGCCATGTTTTATTTAAGAATTGTACAACTGTTTCTGTATACATCTTTACATGTCACCTTCTATAAATCAAGATATTATTATTATACAACGTTGTGGCAACGTTAAGAAAACCATACATTTTTTTAACGCTGTGACAACGTTATACATAATTTTACGACAAAGTTAGCAGTAACGTTGCCATAAAGTTGTCACAACGTAATGCGTTTGCTGGGAAATGCGAATTTAAGATTATATGATTGTTATAAACATGAGTTTGTGTATTTATTTATGGTATGCGCCTTGTTCGTTTTGTCTACGATGTCCTTTTATTGATAATAGACGGCATTGATATAAGGTTTGTACTCAAATGATTCTATGATTAATCATTTCTTATATTGCCATACGTTTTCAAAATATATAGTAACATATAAATTAATGTATTTGTTGAAACTTGAAATAAACATGTGTAAAATATTGTTGAAGTGTTTCCTTGTAAAGTAAGTACATTGTATTCTGAAATTCTATGCCCACCAAACAATGCAAGTTGTTTATGTTTACGTAATGTAGTACACCTGTAATGTACGAAAGCCTGGTGGTGACATTTTGGCTTCAAGAACTCTCGAATTCACAAATTCATCATTTCAACTTCATAAATTCACTAGTTCAACTTCATAAATTCATGATCGCAAATTCTTGAATCTGTAATGACCCACACAGTCTCTCATACTAAAGCATAATATTGATTCCCTTTACCGGCAATATGCTCAGTTTTGCTGTGATCGTTGTGTGCAGTAGCTTTTCATCTTTGAAACACATTTTAAATCACTAAATGAAACATTTAAAAAAATCACTCAATGGAACACTGTTTAAAGTCACAAAATGTGAATAGTCAAAACTGTTAATAATGTAAATACAGACGTACTTCTTTTCGACTACAATGTAGCCCGTTTTAGTATTTAACCTGTATTCTAATGAATTCGGTTTCACCATATTCATATACTTTTATGAATTATTAGTGTACTTCATTTGTGATGACAACATGAGAGGTGAATGTATTCGTCCAACAAAACGTGCTTAACATTGCCGAGCAAAACATGTGATTAGTTTATTAAGTACAAAAGGTACAAACATATTCTTGCAGAGTATTTAATGGACTTTGCATTTTTACATGAAATTACGGTAATTATTTATGCACTAGCCATTATACACACACACACTGGAGATTGGTTACTTCACATTTGTTGACATTGCCTTCATTGTGACAATTTCTGAATATTTTACATGTTCCAGGCGATATTCTCTCAATTATTAATACGCAATCATAAAAAAATATCGCTTCTCTAAACTTTTACAGTAAAACCTCACGTAAAGACCACCTCAGTAATAACACCACCTCAAAATTAAGAACAGAATGTTCACTGTTGTGCACGTTATTCAATCTCGATATTAAGACCACATCGATACGAAGACCAGTATTCAGGGGTCCCAAGGGTGTTCTTATTATTTATTGTTATACACAGTATCAGAAATGAACATAAGACCGAAGACGTGGTTTAAACTATTCCTAAAAAAGAGTGGACTGAGGAACAAAATGACGAAAGGGTTCGAGAAGGGGTAAAATGAAAATCCAATCGAGGGAAATGGACAATTCAACTAAACAATCGGATGGGATATACAATGAACTTAAAACAGGATAGGATTGAAAAACAGTGCATAACGGCGCATTATTTGCTTATGGAAAACCATAGCCACACAAACGTATATAAGTCTAAGAATAGTCTGGATAAATTCCGGACTGAATCTGTTTGGTGGCATGATAACCTCTTATCTAACCGTTGTATAGAGAATAATACGTGGAATGAGAAAGTTTATCAGACAAGGCGGAGGAATTTATCAGGTGAAATATTTGGACATTTGGAGATGAACGTTTTATTGTACTCATTTTACAAAAGAGATGAAATGTGTGATTGTATTCAATTGAAAAATCCATTGTTTAGTAAGTCCGGCAAAAATATAACATCGCGATACTTTGCTAAAAATAGACTAGTCACGTGGTCATGTAACGTGAGATAAAGGTCATGTGACCAAGTGACCTGATAACGCAAAAATTAGGCACCCTGTTATCGGGTCGAAATTACTGCAAGGTGACAGGATAAATGTCGTATTATTCCAAATGCAAACACAATTGACAAATATTTATAAGGCATCCTTATGAATACTTTTAGGTTAAAATGTATACATCAGACCACACAAAATGTCATCAAATATAGTGTAATGTTAATCAGATAAATCCTTGACATAAAGTTTCAAGCACACGTTCATTGCAATAATAAACAAGACAGTCACAATGACATTGAATCGATCACATGAGTTTGATAGCTCAGACAACATGATGTTTGGAAGTTTTTACTATATACATGTAGGGGGTGTGACCGTACCACTTTGAGATTATGTTATTTGATTAATATGCATAATTTGAACAATCGTGGTAATGGTCACCTATTCAAGTGAAATTCTATCAAATCAGACAAGGAAATCCTAACAAGAAAGTCTTCCTTTAATTTGACCTACTAACCTAGTTTTTGCAGCCAATCAACTTTAAAGTGGATATTTGAGTAGAAGTTTATACCGTGGAGCTTTCGATCTGTCCTTGTGGTCCTCCACGTGTAGACCTCCTGGTCCGTTTGTTCATGTCTGTGTGTCTCTCCATGTGTAGACCTCATGGTCCGTTTGTTCTTGTCTGTGTGTCCCTCTATGTGTAGGCCTCCTGGTCCATTTGTTTTTGTCCTTGTGTCTCTTCCTGTGTAGACCCCCTTGTCCGTTTGTTCTTGTCTTTGTGTATCACCCTGTGTAGACCCCCTGGTCCGTTTGTTCTTGTCTTTGTGTATCACCATGTCTTGTCCTCCTGGTCAGGTCATGTCTTAGTCATCATCAGGTGGTGTAAGTGGGTCAAGCTTATCTGGTGTAAGGTCCTATCTACGTCATCTAGGTAATATTGTAGTCAGAGTCGAGGTCAGTTCAAGGTCTTGATGACATTTTGCGATTAAGTCAAACCATACTTCACCTGCTAAAGACAAGCACTGTTAACCGCGCGAGATTGGTTATGCAACAGAATCATTTTGTATATTACATTGTACTTATTTGCATATTTGAATATTTATGATGTTGGTGATAACGTATTATGTTTTAATACATACCTCTGTATTGATTATACAATTTTTACAGTTATGAATAAATGCTCTATTGAAATCATATTCTCTGTTTTTATTGTACAGGTTGCATTGTTGTTTACTTTGTGGTCAAGACAACTTTACCTTAGAAAGAATTTCTCGCTTGAGTCATTGATATTGATAGTGGCAGTTCCAGTCCCATATTTAATTCGGGTCAGTCCTCACAAGGCGCGGTGGTGGCGCAATTTCCTTATATGGTACAACAGTCTCAAATCTGGTTCAATACCATAGACATACCTCAGTTCTAGGTCACCACCTGTGATCAGTCAGCTTGATGTCAATCAGATTCGATTCACACGGACAGCTCTAACATAACAAACATTACATAACCGTTGATCTCAAAGCGTGTGTCATTATTAACCCCGCTAAGTCAATAGATAAACTTCAGCTGAAGGTTAATACTGGTGTAAATATTATCATCTTTGGAATGTTTACATTATGATTTGTGTTGAAACATTCTCTCAAGGTTATATCAAAGTCACCTCAACATTCGCGCCTTTCAATCGGTGACCTAAAACATACCAGCAGACAAATCTAGTCAACAATTTAATCCTGGAGTAAACATTGCATAACCCAGCTGCTCAGATCATATCGCTACATTGACAATCTAAACAACATTGTAGACAATTACAACACCACATCACACCAAGTTTGAACAACACACCCCCTAAAGATGTGAATGAACAAAATGAAGCTGATAAATTTGCATACATGTATCTAAGAAAACCGAAAAATATTCAAAGAAAAATCCCATTTCAATTTAAAAAGGGAGATTTTGTACGCATTTCACGTAGATCCTAACAACAACAGTTTACGAGAGAAGTGTTTAAAATCAGCAATCGTCAGTTTAAAGACGGACTTCCAATGTATTCACTAAAAGATTTGAACAACGAGTTAATATCTGGATTATTTTATAATTCGAAGCAACAAAAAGTGGAAAAGAAGAAAATAGTTAATGGTACATGTATATTGATAAAATTTTGAAAAAAAAAGAAATACAAAAAACAGAGCATTTTGTGTCTTGGGAAGGGTTTCCATATCCTCATTTAGTTATTGGATATCTAGCGACGAAGTCAAGACACATGATTGTCTATCTTAGAAGTGATGAAAGTAATAATTATTTTCCCGACAATAAACCGTGGCGTTTCAAGATACATTTAAAAACTCCGCTTATATTTGAAGGAAATTGGAAAGTGGCAATATTAGAATGTCAAGCATCAGCTCCGAAAACCAAAAATGTATATAGTTCAAATCAAACATTGTTGGGTTCCGATATATGTGAGGAAAGTATTTTAAACGGTGAAAAAGTGCAGTTTTACGGTGCGTTACGTCAATGAGAAACAATCGATGGGATGTGCGTTTTGATACACCCATTTATTTGGAGGTGAGACAAACAGAATTGCTCGAATTTGAAATCTATATAAATGATTTGAAAGGTCGGGAGGCTTCATTCTTGCAAGAACCAGTGTTGTTGACACTACAAGTTGTAAGTACATAATGAATTTTACATCCATCTGATTGATCACAGATGGGGACCTAGAACTGACGTATGTCTATGGTATTGAACCAGATTTGAGACTGTTGTACCATATAAGGAAATTGCGCCACCACCGCGCCTTGTGAGGACTGACCAGACTTAAATATGGGACCGGAACTGCCACAGTGTATTTGTTTAATTACACTGACCCAATATCAATGACTCAAGCGAGAAATTCTTTCTAAGGTAAAGTTGTCTTGACCACAAAGTAAACAACAATGCAACCTGTACAATAAAAACAGAGAATATGATTTCAATAGAACATTTATTCATTACTGTACAAATTTGATAATCAATACAGAGGTATGTATTAAAACATAATACGTTATCACCAACATCATAAATATTCAAATATGCAAATAAGTACAATGTAATATACAAAATGATTCTGTTGCATAACCAATCTCGCGCGGTTAACAGTGCTTGTCTTTAGCAGGTGAAGTATGGTTTGACTTAATCGCAAAATGTCATCAATACCTTGAACTGACCTCGACTCTGACTACAATATGACCTAGATGACGTAGATAGGACCTTGAACCAGATAAGCTTGACCCACTTACACCACCTGATGATGACTTAGACATGACCTGACCTGGATCTGGGGCTTGAACCGCTTCAACGAACCCTAGTTTGCTACTACTCCCCTACTTGTGTCGATATGTGTATTCCTCCAGGTCCGTTTGTACTTGTTTTACCTCGCTGTGTCGGCCTACTGGTCCTTCACTGACTTTCCATGCTCAACATATCTCTTCACTGTCATAACAACCGACGCCCATTGTTATTTTGAAACACTTGTATTTTTACTTTAATTTGTGCACACTTATCTTAAGTCGTGCTATTTACCACTTTAAGTAGGGTATTATCGTTTAATCAGTTTGCTGTTTATGATACACTGCATGTCACAAATCTGTTAGATTAACGCATTCTAATAAATGTACTGATAAGTTGAATAATGGCTGATAAATCAATATGGTTTAACAGATTCGACAATAAAGTATAAGTTAATTGCCTCCTTTAATTAATGTTTATTTCAATAAACGTTAAAACGGCATAACCAAAATTAAAATACAAAATAATTGTTTTTCATGTTTGATGAAGAATGACTTTCTTGCCGACGAAAACATATTTTTAATCTGATTAGTTTGCAAGTGATGTCATACTGCATTCAACCAGGTAAATATTGTCGCGTACTTGTACAGCGGGTGGGGCGGCTTTTAATAACGATTGGCATTACTTTCTTGATAAGAATAAAAACACAAGCGTTTCTTTTAATTTCGTAATTTATTTGAAAGTTAACAAATCTGCATTGCAATCCCGACATATCTAGAACCAAAACGAATGTCAGACCAGGGTACCATTTTCGTATAACATGTCAAGATAAATGTATATCAAACGATCTGTTTTTCGGAGTGTTTTTGCTTCGCGTATAAATCGGTCTGTTTTAGTTGCCATGAATTAACAATGGCCTTTGTTGATATACGTGATTTACAACACTCAAACAAAGATAACAATTCACCTATTTTGTGGTCCAACAAAGAGATAAGAAGGCACACAATATAAACTCAACTAACGAATACCGCCCTGTGCCAATTTTCATTAAGTATGTCCTTGAAACGAAAAAATAATCAGAAATTGCGACCTAAAAACGTGAAAAGCTGACATTATAACGTGCAGAAAGTTTGTAAACACAACTTTGTGTATACTCTGTTATGTAACAAGAGATATGAGTGTATAAGGTTTGATTTGTCAATAGAAAATTAAAAAAACAACACAAACCATTTCCGTCAATCTTCAATTCGCGACAGAGGCAAGACGTGAATTCATAATTTGGCGATATAATTCTGGGCAAGACTTTCGCAAAATTTAATGTCGTGAAATAAAGTGATTTACATTATCCCACTCATGTAAAAGCTTTAAATCGATTTCAACTGAAGAAAAATATTCTTTATAGCTCTATAGTGTAACAATATAAAGTTGTTTATATTTACAGCTATTTTCAGTATTGATTATAATGTGTTTGTTATCATATACTTATTTTAGTTTATGGACCTGGAGGGCTCATTGTAACCGTTCCGGTACTTTTCACCTTTGTGTTAATTACACCGTTTGGTTAATTATTTATCTTTCCACTCATTTACATCTGTCCTGGATCAACAACGCTGAGTTGGTGATTGTTTCAGAGAAGTTCATATTTGCATTTTTCACCACTTTCCTCCCCTCCGCCCTCCATGTACCACCATTCATGATCTCTGTATTATATTTTAGTTTTGTTTGTTATTGGGACTTTTGTAGTCCAACTTTATGTCATATATTTTGGTCATTACTAGTCATTGTTTTTATTTTGATTTAGTTCCTTTTAATCTCAGATAAAATTTCATAGTAGGGACAAATAATATTCTGTTATTATTTAATATTTCGCCTAAAAAGGCTTTATCCTACGCAGTGATCTCCCCATATATTTATTGCTGTACTGCAAAGGAAGATAACCTCTGCGTGGAGTTTGACAATCGTAACAACTCGGCGGTATCCGGCAGAGCTCGGAATACAGACCTCGTAAGTAAGTGGATGGATACACCCAATGTGATGTGTCCCCGGCGAATAACGCCGAGTAGATAATGCACTGTAAATAAGTGCCAGAACGTAAACAATCATGGCCGACGATATAACTTCGATAAATTGGCAAAAATGCAAGTAATTCGAATATGAGAAATTCTAATATAGCGGTATGCAGCTAACATGGCAACGTTCGATGAATGCATTGGATTTGGTAAACAGATCTTAAATATCAACTACAAATTAAAACCAGAACAGGTTGACACTGTAAAGAATATTTAAATGGATGTTATTTCATTATCAGGGAAATATTTCTTTGTCGTTCCAAATTTATTTGATGTTGGTTTCCCAGAAATATCGTATATGTCTCGATTCCATAATAGACAGGTACAGCATATCTCGGAGGCGGCCATCTTTCGGACTACTTTCTTACCATAATATCTCCGAGGTTATTTATATCTCCGAGGAAAAAAAAATAGCGTCACGTCATAACAACATAACAATATGGCGCAACGTCAAAATATATGAGGTCATAAAATACATGAGGTCATAAAATATTGACGTCAACATACAAAGTTGCGCCAAAACTTTCCATTATTGAATACATATATAACCACACACAAAATTTCACATAAGTGCATTGACGATTAATAATGATAACATAATATAATGACCACATTAATAACACTACCAAATTAATAATGCTAATAATAATAATCCTGATATCACCAATAGTAATATCATTACAATTTAGATAATACTTATAATGTTTTTTACTATAATATTAAGAATGAATAATAAACTAACTAACGTATAACTGACATAATTATCAAACACATATACAATTAATGCATTCAATTAAATGCGATTATCACTAAGTCTTGTGTCATTATTAAATTATTTGTATTCGTGCCATAAAACACCCACTTTTGCATTCACATTCAGACCATTTGGCGTTTCCGTGTTCAGTTTCTGGATACAATCAAGTTCGCGTATCTTTCCATACCACTTTGATCTGTCTTTCACCCTCTCTATGACACTCACTCCCATATCGCCTGTTCTGTGGTTGTCCGCACAAAAATGTTCAGCAACCGGTTTTCTTCTCCTCAATCGTACATCCGCCTCATGCTCCTTTAGTCTTTCTTTCAGTGATCTTCCTGTTTCACCTACGTACATGATTGTTTTGCATTTCAAACATTTTATCCCATATACCACATTCCAGACTTCACACTCTTGTTTTCTATCAAATGTATTATCAGTCGTACCATTCTCTGTCAATCATGTCACATACTACACATTTCTTAAGGCACCTCTGTCTCGCTGTCATTCGTCCGTTAGTAGCCAGTACTTTATTTGTTTTGCCATGTACTAGGACATCTCCCAAATTCCTGCCTCTCCTATATGCCACAATAGGTATTTCATTAAAGACGTCTTTCATATGGTTAGATTTGTACAGTTCCGGTAAGTGTTGTTTGATGATAGTATGCACATTCGGGAGTTGCTTGGAGTAAGTCATGACAATTGGAACACGTTCTATTTTTTTGTTACTTAAATGTGGTTGTAGCAGGTTTACCCGTTCAATATTGTCAACTCTCTTCAACTGATTTCCCAAACAATATCCACTATAGAAGCGTATTCTGAGGTGTTGTTTTAGCTGTTTGTGGTAGTGCTTGTAGTCTACGTTTGTAGAGTATATCCTCTTTAGCCTGACTCCAAGACCATATGGTATTGCTTTCTTGACTTTTGTTGGATGGTTAGACTTGAAGTTGATATACATGTGCTTGTCGGTTGGCTTCGTAAAGAGATCTGTTGAGATGATGCCATTTCTTTCATTAACCAGTGTATCCCGGTATTCAATCTTTTTTTCATTCCATCTCAATTCTACGTAAATGTTCTTGTTTATATTGTTTGCCTTTTAGGAATTTATGTAGCTCATCACTTCCATGTGTCCAAAGGCCAAACCCGTCATCAATGAACCGCTTATAGAACAGTGGTAGCTTGTCACTGTTCTGTAATTTTTTTTACCCATTTACGCATATAGCTGCATGCAAAGTTTCTTCCAATTTCGATCCAATTGCCACTCCTTTAATATCTAATATTGTCTTGATTATTTCTGTAACCGCTTCGTATGGGATTGATTTGTATGTTCTAGTTTGAAGGGCCTCTTCACATGCAGCTAGCCCTTCTTGTCTTGGAATAGATGGGTATAATTTGACAACATTCAAAACAAAATAGAATAGTATCATCTGGTAATGGTGTTAAGTTTTCTTGCAACTTGTTCAGGAAATCTGTTGTATCACGAATGTAGCTTGGAGAGTTTTCCACAAATTCAATTAGTTCCTTTTCTGCTATTTCGGCCATATTCTCTGTTGCTGTACCTATACCATTAACAATTGTTCGGTATGGATGATCTTTATTGTGAACTTTGGGATTTCCTTTCAATGTTCCTCGTTCTGGGTGTTTTCGGACTAAGTATTTTTTTCAATTCAGTATCAATGTGACATTCTTTGTGTTATCTAGCTGCAACCTTTTTGACTGATTTTTGTGCGTTTTGTTTTCCAGCACCATCTGATTGACTATAGTAGTTATTGTCATTGATTTCCATTTCAATGTTTTCAATGTAATCCTTTGCATCAACCACCACTATACCCGATCCCTTGTCTGCAGGTCTAATCACAATGCTTGAATCATTCAATTAATTTCGTACCGCCTTCTGTTCTCATTTGTTCATATTCGAGACTACCGATTCTTTTAGAACAGTAATGATTTCATTTTTACTCCATCTAAGTATCTTTCTTCTGCCATGGTTTCTTATCTCGCCAGTCATCATTTTGATCTCCGTTGAAATATTCTTTCAATCTCATACGTCTTTCCCATTCTGTAAGATCACTATGTAGCTTGGTCATATCACTTTAGTTTGTTGTTGGAATAAATTTCTATCCCTTGGATAAAACCGACACCTCTTCTTTTGTCAATTCTTTTGAAGATAAATTGATAACAGTTGAATTATTTTTTAACTCATTTTTCTGATTTTCCTGTTTCACTATCTTTTTATTGTTTCTGACATTATTATTATTATTGTTATCTCGATCTGATGTTGTCATCTTGTTATGTTCATGTATGATAGAAGTAGGTTTCTCTTCCATAGTGTTTTTCTGTTCGTTCATATACTCTGTTCTTGGAGTATTTGTCACATTGAATTTCATATCAAACCAATCATATTCACTTTGAGCCCTTGTGTTTAAATCATATTCACTATCAAGAATGTTTTACAAGAATGTTACTTTTGTTTGTAAATAGATTGTCTTTCTTGTTTTGAATTACCGCTAAAATATTTTTTCACGAATCGACTTAAGACTTGAAACTATTTTTAATAACTTGAAAGATAACAAGTTGCACTTTGTAAATCTACCTGTATATTTAGATATTTTGAAAAATAAGGAAGCTGTAGCGAAGAATATGAACATTTATCCATATCTTCTATACTTCCGTCTGTCTCCATTTTAGACCTTTCGTGTACTGTATACAAAGAATTGGTATAGACAGTCATTTTGATGGATGCACAGCCAATTTATGTCTTCCACATCTACAAACCATGCATCATGGTACTTGTATTATCAAACTGTATTGTAATCCCTTGCACACTAAAGAAGTTGTTAGCCACACAAACTACATATATTGTATAGTGGACAGAACAGCCAATCGACCGACCTACAGGCAGGATGGCAATAAAACAAAAAATATGATTCCGTAAATCGTCGATATTCAACGGAACGATGGCGTAAAATTGCATTTCCCATGCTTTCAATATACATATAATTGTTCGTTGGATATATTATATGTTGCACCGTTTTCTTGTATACGTATCTTTGCCTACTGCTATCGTCCGCAGAGTTATTTGTTGAATACGTATCTCTGCCTCTACTGCTATCGTCCGTCGAGTTATTTGCCTCATGTACACGATCATATACTATGGTCTGCTAGCTTGTTTACAGTGCACTTCACGCGTGATACGGCTGCGGCATGGGCAGACATTTTTTCTGTAATTTGCAATATTTAACCAGCAAGTTTCTTTGTGGTTCTTTCTTTTGCATAAGTGATGTCAGTTCAAATCCGCTTACTGCTATTGTTAGATTACTTTTATACTTTGGCGGTTCAGAATGACCGACTTGGGATGACTCATCTGATGAGTGTCCGCGGATTTCGCCTACTATAGCAATTGACTCTGACGAGCCCCTTGCTAAAAAGCGGCAATTCGAGTTAATATATGTCATAAACAATTCATACTAGCAATTAGAGGAGCTATCCTATGCAGGAAACAAATAATAAAATCGGCAATTAGAGCTTGTCTCAGCATAAAGCAATCAAGACAAAAGTTATAAGGTCCGCTCGAGCACCTAAAGTCTGGAGTTTTTACATCGATTGATATCAACGATAGACTGATCCATCTCACTGCATTATTCAATAAACTCATAAATTAGATGAAGGTAATAGATAGGTCTTGATCGCCTTAATGAGTCGTTTATGCAATTACTGACGTATGTTTTAGTGGTATGTGTATATATCTAGTATTTGAAGTATCACGTACCGAATGCTGCGCATTAATCATGTCCTGTCCTTGTGGATAGTTTTAATTTTCTTTTAAAAGATCAGTAACAATTAATGAAGTGTATTTTTGCATATACATGTATAACCAAATCCGAAGGTCTTCGTCATGTTGTTCAATACGTACAGCCTTAAGTGTACAACCTTAAGGAATTCTCAGGCGTTCTAAGGTCCTGAAATTCTAAAATGCATTTGACAAGAAACAATGCTATCATCTTAAATTTAGACAGACATCAAGTCGTATAATTATAACATCGCTAAACTGACAATCTGTACATGAATGACAACTGCTAGCCACATTTCAGATTATATTAACATCGAAATTGTTTTACAAGAATGTTTAGTTTAATCATGTTTTATTTGCTCTTTATGTTATTACAATGTCTACAGTTATACAATAATTTATTAGTACAACTTTTCTGACATATTAATATACATTGACACCGGGTGAAACAAGCGACAGATCAACAGAAACAATCCTAAAATTAAAGTTAAACTAGATATGACCATGGGACACGGATGCCCCCTCCCGTACGTGCTTGCTAAGCTTATATTTGGGAAACAAAATTTAAGTCAAAAAGGGCCAAAACTCCTCCATGAATTGGTGTATTGTAACCGAAATAAAACTTCATCCGTACTTAACTATCGCAGGCGTTTGTACCCAATATTAATTGAATCCATCCATCCTGTCAAGAATTATTGATCGGAAACCAATGCTTCGGACGGACAGGGGTAACACTATATATGTGGCATAGAAAACAAAACAACATGAATATATGCTATGGTCTCTTCGAAACAAAGTGACCAATTAGCGCTCGGCGCATATACATGTATACCCACAACTAGTTATCAAGACAGACGATGATTCCTTCACCAGGTTGAAGTTTAATATTCTTTATTTTTTGTTCAACAACAGATGTTGTAAAAAACACTCGCGTTCCTTTGTTGACGTTTGCAGTGTTAAAGTTGACTCGTATTGTCGCACATTGATTGCGACAACAAAACTTGAATGTGCGTCATATCGTCTGTATAGCAACACTATGTTCGTGGTATTGAAGAATTCTAAAATGAACAAGATTCGGATACATTAATTTCGGATATAGTTAAGCTATAAGTGACAGACAAACGATTCATTATTCGAACATTTTTTCTTAAACACGCAATACATCAAACATTAATTATGTATATTTACAAACTTCATGCACAGAAGAAGGTAAAAAGTAGATACTTGGAGTAATACGCACTGGAAAAGGTACTTATTCACAGGAAAAAATAACATATATTTATTGTATTGTTATAGATTCACAAAAGTTATTCATAGTATTATAATACCAAGAGTGACTTTTCCTTCATCCGAAACTGATTGCTAGATTCCATGCCGCGCTCTTAATTTAAAAGCCCAAAACCTTATCGTTGTTCCAATATTTGGAGTGTCGTTTAGAGGGAGAGAACTTGAGTAACAAAACAACAGTAATACAGTTTAGGTTATCCCCAAATGTAATGGGCGCTATCATCGACCTCCAACACTTCTCCGGTAAAGAAGCACTAATGCTAATTACGTAGGGAAACTATTGTCAGATAATTCTGCCTTTGAATTGTGCACCTTTTTTCAAAACTATCTCAGTTATGTACAGTGGTCAGTCTGCGTTACCAACCATTACCAAACTGTCCTTCCGCAAGCAACTGACATCACCCCTACATGAACCATAGGTAGAGGAAAAAATGACTAAGCATCTATAATCTTCGTTCAAATTGTTACCTCTCTCATCCAGGATTCGAACTTACCATCTCAATATTGTGTTTACAACATTCACATTTAATATCGACATGAGTCTTTGAATGGAGCAAACTGAAGTTTTCGGAATTTATAACATAGTTGACATCAATAATCAGTATAATATACTATATTTATCTATTTCACATTTGTCATTTTCATGGAACTATAATGCTTAAAAATATTTATTGGCGCCGCCCATGAGAAATTTTTGAGACTATGGTAGGAGCATCTATTTATAACTGAATCTATTTTTTTATTAAGGGTTAAACTGCAGTAAATATTACACGTTACTTTTTGTATTGTTATGATTTAGAAATAACATATTTTTAATGCATTTGTATTGTCGAATAAATGTCTTTTACAAAGTTAAAACGATATGTTTATGATAGATACTTGCTGATCCCCGAAAAATAGGACGATTCTACATAAACAGCATGTGTGTTAAGTGTCGAAGATAAAATAATAATAAAATAATTATAACAATCTTCATTTTCACTTTACTTAAATCAATATTAACACAGTGGTACTTGTAACGTGGATATTTATGCAAGTTACAGTGTTAAAAAGGAAATACACCAATGATAGTGTGAAAATGGACTATTCCAAAACGGACGATTCTACATAAACAGCATGTGTGTTAGGTGTCGAAGATAAAATAAAAAATAATTAATTATAAAAAACTTCATTTTTCATATTTAGTTATATCAATATTAACACATTGGTACTTGTAACGTGGATATGTATGCAAGTTACGGTGTTTAAAAGGAAACACACGCCAATGATAGTATTAAAATGGACTATTCCTAACATTTTTCCGCCATTACGCTATTCTAAAACATTGTGCACCAGTTTTGCGGCGCCCTTGGATGCTTTGCATCAATGCATTTCTTGTATGTTAATCAAACCGTGCATGAACAAATCATTTCATCAATATATTTCTTTCTTGATTTAGGAAAACTCACGAGATTCAGAAAGAGACCCAATGCAATGGAATACATACACGAACGCTGGATTGACTACCGCCGCTAAACCATGGTTAATCAAAACTAATAACACAGACTACACACATGTTAATGCAGAGGTGAGAATAAGTCTGGAAGGTATTAGTATGGTGGCCGGTTAGTGACTTGTTCCCGATTTTTATGTCGTTACTGGAACAAACACCAATAACTCAAATTTACACATTTCGGTGTGTATTCATTGTGACGTCACTCGGTCTATATAAACAATAAATACCGCGTTAGCTTCGATTCATCTGATATTACATCTTCTGCACTGTCTATCACTCCGGTTCATATATTATTTCTTAAAATGACACACAGATTGTATCAGACCTTGTTGTGAATAGGCTGTGCGTGATAGGTCCGATTGTTTTTATCTTAATTGCATTACCGAATTATTGATGTTAGGCAGAACAAGTGAACACTGGTGCAAATTGCTTTTAAAATCTTCAAGTGGTGATTTTCCTCCAGTGTAGTATTTCATTTAATTAACAATGAACATTATACAACAGTCATATTATCACCATTGACTTTGATACTTGTAAATCTAAAATTAGTTCAAATATCAGCTTTTGTGTAACACAAAATGCAAGTTCTTAAACATTTCAATGTGGGATCGTTCTCAATTGAGATATTTGTGAAATTGCATCATGGTCTCGATCACAGGAGATTGTTACGAGTTTTCTCTCTTTATCCCTTCTGGATTTCCATGCCTTTATCACTTATTTAGTGTACATACATAAGACAGAACTCTAGAAGGGATAAAGGGAGACATTCACATGTGGTCACGATTTCACAATGATCTCAATGAATCTCAAATGCTGAAGAATTTATATTTTTAGCTATGGAATGATCATAAGACTTGGTATTAGACATACTTTGTCTCACTAATTAAGCATCGTGAGACTGTTTGTAGAACGATTTCCATTAAGCAGGAAATGAAATATTTGATTTGGAAATAGTCTTAAATTAGGAAGTTATGTTGTTGTGCTAGAGATTTTCGCCTCGATCAGTCATTAATGTGAACCATTGTAAGTTATCAAGCAGTAGTAACCTGTGACATCCACAAGCACCGGAAAATAATAAATCAGAGGTAAAAGACTTAACGTCTGTCCAATTGTCACTGAGAACTTACGTTCGAATTCTCTAGATTGACAGACTAGTGGTATACGGATCGGGGTAACCATGCGAGCGAGATGTTTTGTCAAATACATGCCTGTTCTCCATTGCGGACACACGATTTACATTCACAGTATCATCTACGCTCCCACACAGCGCTTTGATTCCACTACCGTTACATTCACTCGCTGCTGTAGTACCCAGTATATTTTGATATGATTTGACCTCGAAATCACCGGTCGTTCCTGATACTAAATTTCTTAGGTCGGCACGATCACGTGACCACTGAGTGTATAATAGATGGGTATTTTCTAGCCCCGCATACGTGTCTCTGTACTCCGACTTTTACACGCGTCGTTCGTAACAGAGCCACGCACAAGCCTATAGTAAAAACCTGGGATTATGCCGCATGATTTTAACGGCACTATTATGGCGTCTTTATTATCGACCGAACAGACTTTTGAGGGTGCGGAAAAACTGTAGCAATCTTTCACGAGTAGAAGCAAACCATAATCGATTTTTTAGCGCATCTGAGTGCCTCACAATCACTTCGACAAGAAGACAGGGGTCAAATGTTTATGACTGCAAACATTGTCGCTAAAATATCTGTCAATCAAACGTAACTCCGCCCACGGTGCGCAAGTAAACTATTCACCTAACAAACTGTATGTTGACATTCGCGCTCTCGCCAATTTCGCCCGTCAAAGTAGCAATACAAGATGGATTTTAACGTTGAAACAACTTTTGATCGAATTCGTGATATATATCACTTTCACTATTGGCTCAAGAAGGAGCAAATAATAGCAATATCGACAATGATCTTAGTAGGGTAATAACTATGTCTCTCATCTTCTTATTTAACAGGTGATTGATTCACAATTTTTTTTACAAAACAAGTCGTATCCATGAAAATATTGTGTCGAAAAGACAAATAAATCAACGAAAAGCTACAATTTTATGTCGTACAGTTTTTTATTGCACGCAAAGCATATATCTGTTCACGAAAATAAGAGTAAATGCAGTGGAAAGACCGACGGTGTCCAACTTCTATTTACTTTTGTGAATGGTTTAGCAGGACGTTGTACAGCGACAGTATAGAGACGTAACGTCCGTGGCTGGACTAGGTATTTTCCAGTGTTATAGCCAATCAAATGTGTACACAATGTATAGCCTTTCGTGTCGTGGGAAATTTTGACTATCTAGCTAATCGGTTTTCCATTTACAGAAGACATTGTTTCGTTCCTTCATCGAGGATTGTACTGAAACGTATTACAAATAGTATGGCGAATTTATAAACTACTCTCCTTTAGCATCGGGCGCTTATTCCGATACCTTCATATTCACCCTCTGCTTTATAACTCCCACACAGCTGGTAGTTCTATATTTAGGCAGTCGAGACGACATGCGTTCACAGCCATTCAGCGAGCCGCTAATGTCCCAAATGTAGGACAGTAAACATGTGTAGATAAAGCTTATGCGAGTGTGCATTGAATAAACAACTTTCACTGTCATAGAAATGCCGCTGTGACTATGGAAATTGCTAGAACAACTAAATAAATCGAACGTAAGTGACTATCGTTTCGTCGGCATGCCAAAATTAATCCGATGCCTGTAAATGTGTAGTGATTTAAGGTCAGTTAAACAACTGTACGGGCGGAATCCGCGTATATTTTAAAATCCGTCATATCGTTACTTGGCATCTCGTTACTCAGATTCGCCACGCTATTTAATTCATATCAGAACAATCCTCGATGAATCTTCTGTAAATGCTACACTTTAAATGACATGAAATAAAACCAATTAGCTAGATAGTCAACATTTCCTTCGACGCGTACACATTTTATTGGTTTAACATTGGAAAATACCCATCTATTATAAACTCAGTAGTCACGTGATCGTGCCGACCAATGGCCAATCGGTCAAATATCAAAATATACTTGGTAATACGGCAGCGTGTGAATGTAACGTTAGTGGAATCAAAGGGCTGTGTGGGAGCGTAAGTATAAACGAGATGACGCATTTTAAATTTACGCAGATTCCGCGTCGACAGCTGTTTAAATGACCTTAAATCACTACACATTTACAGGCATCGGAATAATTTTGGCATGCCGACAAAACGACAGTCACTTACGTTAGATTTATTTCGGTTTTCTAACAATTTTCATTGTCACGGCGCCATTTCTATGACAGGGAAAGCTGTCTATTCAATGCACACTCGCATTTGTTAAATAAAAGAGAGAGAATACGTAACTACAGGGAAAGCCACATACATAAGACAATGCCTCCCCACGCAGATCTCCGGAACAAAAAATCCACAAAACATAAGGCACTAAAGGAGGTCAAACGGTACACATATTAAGGAACTGAGGCGCAAGGAATGGCCCAGCAGACCACAAGGAATAACTAGGAGAATCAAAGTGGACAGTAAGGGAAGGGGAGGTGGGAATTAATGGATGGAAAAGATCACAGGACAAGTCAAGACAACTGGCCTTAATAGGCCAAAAATGGGCAGGAAACAATCTGAACACTGTATAAAGTGACAGAATTGCATAGGGGAAAGGGAAATACAAAACACATTCATAACATAAACAATCATATAGCGAATTACAGCCTTGGAACTGTCAGCATGAAATGCTAGGGGTTTAAATCGATTTAACAGCTAGTTAACCTCACCCTTAATCGCTATATGGTCCTTGAATTCCAACGTATATACATAAATTGACTAAGTAGGCAGTAACTAATCATTAAAATCAACCAACCATCACGTACACAACAACCGACACTGTAATTAATCCAGTACGAAGGAACAAGCAGCCACAGTCTGACCTTGCTCCCAGTAACTAAACCAAATTAATAATGCAGTTTAAAGTAAGGTCAACTCGATAATGTAGTTAATAATTAAACAATTCTAAAATATTTATGATAGGGAATTTAAAACTAAAATAAATAAGCCTTATTTACACATGTTTACTGTCCTACTTTTTGGGACATTAGCGAGTCTTTACACGCGGCTCGCTGAATGACTGTGGACACATGTCGATTCGCCTGTCTGAATATAGAAAAAACCAGTTATGCGGGAGTTATAAAGCAGATGGTGAATACGAAGGTATCGGAATAAGCGCCCGATGCTAAAGGAGAGTAAGAGTGAATATGAATGTATCGGAATAAGCGCCCGATGCTAAAGGAGAGTAAGTATCATCTTGAAGACCAGAATTACACCAACTCTTAGTATTTGATTTAAGTTCAGATTGTTCAGGTTATGAAACAATCCAATACGTCAATGATGAACATATATAGAAGAGGTGAGACGACAAGCAGCTTTCCAGACAACGAATATAAGTATGTATAGTCCGAATATTGGTATGTTCACTTTGAGGATATTTTAACTATAACCCTAGTAAATTCGTTATAATTTGATATTTATAAATATTTTTTCTTGGAAATGGGACTTTGTATATAGTCATGATTTGAGGAACACGAAATATCGGTCAATGGCGCTACCGGGGTTGTATGCCTCTACACATGATACGTATTTCCGGTAAAGTTATTTTCAATTGGTTAACAAAACACATAAAATTTAACAAATTATAAGCACCAGTGTAAAATCGGACATCACGATTAAGAAAGACAATGACCGCAGAAAAGTGTTGCAGGTCGATGATAGCGCCCGTCACCATGGGCGATAACCTAAACTGTATTATAGTTTTTTTGTATCTCAAGTTCTCTCCCTCTAATCGACGCTCCAAATATTGGACCAACGATAAGGTTTGGGCTTTAAAGATAGGACCGCGGCATGGAATGTAGCAATTCAGTGCGAGGGAAACGTCACTCTTGAAATAATAATAATATGAATAACTTTTATCAGTCTATAACAATAAAAGAAACATATGTTATTGTTCCTGAGGATAAGTACATTTTCCAATGTGTAATGTTCCAAGAATCTACTTCATTTTTTCTTCTGTGCATGAAGTTTGTAAATATACATAATTAATGTTTGATGTATTGCGTGATTCAGAATTTGTTTGAATAACCAAATGTTTGTCTGCAACTTATTGCTTAACTATATTCGAAATGTATGTATCCGAATATTGTTTATTTTAGAATTCTTCACTACCACGAACCAGCTATTGATGTACAGACGATATGGCGCACATACAAGTGTTGTTGTCGCAATCAATCTGCAACAACATCAACTTTCAAAACTGTCAACAAAGGAACATGAGTGTTCTCTACAAAATATGTTGTTGAACAACAAATAGAATTTTAGACCATTAAACTTCAACCTGATGAAGGAATCATCGTTCATCTTGATAACTAGTTGTGGATATACATGTATACGCACTGAGCGCTAATTGGTCACTTTCCTTTTTTTTCGAAGATACCATAGTATAGCATACTCGTTGTTCTGTTTTCTATGCCACATATAGTGTTATCCTGTCTGTCCGTCCGTGCGAATACTTGGTTTCCGATCAATAACTCTGAAATGACGGATGGATTCAATTCATAGATTGGAATGTTTTACTTTAATTTTAGGATTGTTTCTGTTGATATGTCGTTAATTTCACCCGAGGGTTAAAGTAGATTAATATTTTAGAAAAGTAATACGACATATTTATTTATATGATGCCACGTTATTATTCATTATTGAATTTTCATTCTTTCCTTGAAAAAATATCAATAAAACCAAATTGACCATTTAGAGAGATTGTTCAATGTATATCATAATTAGGAAATACATCCGTATGTCCGTCTGTTCGTCTGTCTGTAGTATTTGTCTATTCACATTGAACTATGTTGGAAATCGTGTGAGTAGATCTAAATGTTATGATCCTAGTTAATTCCTATGACTGTTTGTCTACTTCTTTAATTCAAATAACAATACCACTTTGATACGATAAGAAAGGGGAAAACTGAAATGAAACGATAGATTTTTATAGATTGATATTATATTTTTAAACTGTGTATAGATAGAATTTAATTGCGTAGATCTAAATCACCAAAAAATGTTGACTTTCCCGACAGACTTGTATAATAATAAGTTTTGTGTTGCAATATTTATTTCAATGCTTAGTTATATAAATGTATAATGCAAAAGTGTTTCTCAAATACACGGGTGAATGCGAAAATAGGTTTCCCTTCTCTTTATTAATATGTAGATAGACTTGTGCTGCTTTCACATATTTTAGATGTATGCATTGTTTATTATAATGACTTGCTATCGGTACCAGTGAGTTTGAAGTTAGCAGTTGTAGCAGTCACGAACTTTACACCGATTCAAAAGCAGAACTTGATCTTTTTATTAACAAATATGTCCCTCTGTCACCGATCGCTTATTTGAATGCTGTTATGTCCAACTTTTAACATTACGGTAGTCAACAAAATTTATCTGTACAGCATAATTTAGATCTATGAATATTGTTTTACATTATCGATCGTTTATTTGAATGCTTTTATGTCCAACTGTTATTTTGTACAACAATATTTAGATCTATGAAGATATGTTTATACATTCCACGATAAATGTATCTGTTTTTGTTGACTACTTGTATTCATCTTATGTTCTTAGATAAAAGATAATATTCAGATACAAAATATAATATACATATTTTCAGTGGTTGTTTTCATTTCTGGTTATTACTTATATCTGTCAGTTAGGCCTTTCTTTTTATGACGTCATCAACATGTTGTGATACACATGACGTCATTTGGCGCTACCAAGAAAACTTTTCTCTCTATAATGCTGTTTTATAACACATCTTAATAATCACTGGGTACAGTCGTATATTTTTTTGTTTTAGTTTTCTTAATAGATATATTTTATATTTATCTTTATTTTAAATTCCATTTCCAAATCACTATTATCTAAGAATTATTTAATTATTTACTACATTATCCGGTTGACTTTACTTAACTTTACGTTAAGTTATTAATTTGATATTTAATGGTTATTTCACATTCTGATATTAAAAAATTAGTTACTGGGAGCAAGGTCAGTATAAGGCTGATTGTTCCTTCGTACTGGATTAATTACAGTGTGTCTGTTGTTATGTACGTAATGGTCAATTGCTTTAATAATTAGTTACTGCCTACTTAGTCAATTTATGTATAAATGTTGGAAATCAATGACCATATAGCGATTAAGTGTGAGGTTAGATAGCTCTCAAATCGATTTAAACCCTCAGTTTTTTACTGATAGTTTAAGTCCGTATGGTTATTATTTCTGTTTGTGTTTATATGTAATGTTAAATTACCCTTTCCCCATGTGCAGTTCTTCCACTTGAGTGTTCCTGCCCCCCCCCCTTTGGCCTGTTGTTGCCAGCTGTCTAGACTTGTCATGTTATGTATTACATCCATTAAATTCCCCCTCCACTGTTTGTCCTCATTATTTATCCTTAGGTGTCCATTATGGTCGGCCAGACTATTCCTTGCGCCCCTGTTCCCTTGCGTATGTACCCTAACTCCTCACAAAATGCCTGATGTTTTATAGACTGTTGTTTTCCCGGAGGTCTGTGTGGAGAGATAGTGTCTTATGTATGTGGCGTTCCCTGTAGCAACTTAATCTCTCTTTTACGTTGTGTTTCAACAGTATTTCTATACCTCTCCTGGAATACCATCCGGCAGTAACAACATGTTCTACAACAAGCCTCTGACAAAATGATTCCGTGATGGGATACATTATATACTTTCATTCCACAGAGATAATATAGACAATAAAACAAATCAACAAATTATGAGCAGATATAGTGTTCAATGTAGAAATTTAAAAAATAACAGTTTCTGATAATTTATCACAGTGAAATATTTCTCGTATTTTATGTAAAGTTGGTACGATAAACAAATCATTCAAACACAACAAAGTACAATTGTAAATCAATATACAATACAATGCTATGGTTTATATATGCATAACTTCTTTTACAATTAAATACATGTCGTAATAATAAATAGCCTATCGGGTCCACTGGTATCAGCGTAATACAAAACTTTTGTACAGACTTTTCATGATACACTACCATCGATTTATATGATTGTATCACAAAATACTCATGTTCATGTTTACCGTTTCTTAGTGTCTACTATACATATCAACATCATGAAGGGCTTCTGAGGTTGAGTGGTGATTGTTGTTTGACTTAAAATCAAATGCCCCGCACCGCTGGGATACCACCTGGGATATAGAACTTGTAACTGAGGAAGCCATCCAGCTAGCATACGGACATACGGTGTTTCTACCCAGGTGTACTCCTGGGGTTTTCTCCACCTTAAAAGCTGGAAATTTCGAGACATGACCCTGGTTGTTTATGTTACTTAAAACCCCATTACAAAATAAAAGAAACAGTGAACAACAACCTGTGTATTTCGTAGTAAAATCATTACAGGTTATTGTGCTTGTACAGTGATTGTTCTAGGCGTTAAGGACACAGTGGAGTTGCGCTTGTTATTCTCTGACATATTTGTTCGAATAAGATGGCTCCATCCTGTGGAATAGTATTGAGCCATTCTAATGCAAAATTGATAATGACTTAAGATCTTAGAAGAACAAATTTCGTGGATATTTTGTAAGAATTGTAACTTATTTTTCACAACTGAATATCAAAACACTCGAAAAGACTTTCAAAAGATATGAATATTGTCATTTATAATTGGCATCCTGTTCTGTGTATTGCTTAACTATGTTTTGATGCAAAACTAATGTTGTCTTTATTACTAAACAACATTCAACTGGCATTCATTTTAAATCTTTGCCACTCTCTCCGTTAACAATCGCTGTTCTCCTCGAACAGGCACATACTACGTACACGTATAGATAACTTATTGAAAATCACTCTTCATACTTCGCCGGAAATATTTTACGGACTTGTAGGAATATGTAAAATAATTATTGTCTGCTTATACATGAAAGTCAGATTGTGCAAGGAAGGTCAGCAAACGGGACATAAAGCATGACATTTGTCTTACATTAATAATATTATATTAATGAAAATTATAAACAATTACTACGGAATTCGTCATTTATCAGGCAAAAGCTATTAATGTGAAAATTCATAATTAAAATACACACTTTAAAAAAGAAAACATCATTTGTAAAAGCAACAGCAACAAACAACAAAGGTAACAATCTTTCAACAATAATGAACACAGATTACGTGTATATGTACTTTGTGTTTTCACAATAACATGAACTTTAATTATTTAGGAGTTTTTTTTTTATTTGATTGTTCCACTTTCGTTACGAATTACAATTTTACACTAAGCGTAACATTTTCGTACTTCAATAAATAAGGATATAATATGTGTTATCAACAATAATATGTTGTACTGATTAAATAAGCAATATTATGTAGCAATAATCATTTGAATAAAACACTCGTGACAGCAACAACAACAGCTGCAAAACGTTAGCAACACGCAAATATGACAGTGGAGCCTAAGGTTCGCTAAACATTCTTATTAAAACTGCATGTCTGAATTCATTGAACTATGATTCATAAATTTCAATATGTGTGGATAATTGTTTCCAATATGAATATACACTACACTACAAAGTGAAATAAATGAACTTATAAACATACACATTGCGCCTGTCATGGATTTCGTAGATGTCAAAAATAATCGTTATGCTCATTCTTTGACATAGTTAAGCATGTGCCACGCAATTTTCATGTTTTGAACACATTTAAAAATACACTTCATACCAACTAAAGTCATGTGAATAAAGGACTTTTTATGCCGTGGGCTGCAAATTCGTGTAAATTACTGCGACATCTGATGTCAGTTGCCAATTGGCGCTATTTTCACGAGCGAATTGATTTGTCGCGCACTGTTCAAAGTGATATTTTATCTATAATAAGCAGTGAAATGATGACAAATAATTTCTGTGAGGCCTGTGAAAATATAATCTTATTCACGAAAATTACAGAAAAGTATATGCTCGAACCTAAACGTTCTTTTTGTCAGTAACAGTGTCTTACAGTAGGGTTTGTACTGCTTTAGCTATGCATAAATTCTTATCACAATCATTAACTTTTTTGTAATTAACAAAGAAAATAGTAACTGTTTTTATGTCACTGATACCACTGGTACAATTTGATACTACTAAAATATCAAACTGCTTTATGGGTTAAATCTTGAAAATACCAAATTTCTATGCCAATATTTGTAGAAAGTGTATAGCATAGCGATCATACATGTATATGTATACATAAAAATAAAACTTATTTATTCTTCTTTAAATGTATGTTAAATATGACTATATAGCAATTTTAGTTACGTACAAATAGTAACAACGTTATGCCATGGTATTTTGCACTCATCTAAATTATTTTCAAACAACGTCTGTTTAATGATTCTTCTTAACTTACGATTAGCGAAAGCACATCCCTTGACAATGGATATTTGATGTTAATTTAAACTAATTGGTTAAAACAGAAGAGGTTGTGCATGATATGAAACAATTTCCAACCATTCATGATAAGTTAGTAAACGATTTAAGTTTAGGTGTTGAATGAAATGAATCAGGCAAATATGTCCCAAACCCCTTACTGTACCAATAATGAGTCACTTTAATCATAAAAATAATATTGGCATACGTAAAACCACGTGGCCGGCAGATACAACGGCTTTCATTTCACCTGATTGTGTGCGCGTCGCGGATGAAAGAAAAAAAATCAAAATCTTTCAACTAAACTACATACTCTAAGAAAGTCAAAGGAGCCAGTTATCACACATCCAAAAGATGTGCCATATAAACCCATCGTTATTGTATATTTACCAGAGTAAAATAGATGCAGCATAGGCATACATGTATGACATGCCATTCTCGTTATAGTTAAACAGTGAAACAGTCATCTTCACTCGCAAACTTCTGCCACGAAATATGTATCGTCTACATACGTCCTGATTCAACCAGCGAGCTGTCTTGATATCCATCTTGTGTTGACTCATTTGAATTTTCAGCATCTACAAACAGCCCTTTAAACAGTTCCTGAATCAAATCATCATACGTATAATTAGAGTCTACCATGAAGTTTGCAGCAATTTGATATCCTGTAATTGTTCGTACGAGATTGATGAATGTGACTTTCGACATTGAATCGAATCCTATCTCGTCTAATGTAGATTTTCCTTTGACGTGGTGTGTATCACCTCCTATGACTTTACTAACAATTGTATGAACAACCTGATATAATGCTCGCTTCTGTATTTCCTCCCCGGCGACTTTTAGTGCATCGACATCGAACGATACAGCGAGTATCTCGTTATTTTCGGAGCCTACTATAGAAGTCGTGACTTGTTCAAACAAAACATCCATTTGCAACTTTGGACGCGCCATATTTGGATTTTCGTAATCTTTCGCTGCTATATCCCAATTAACTTTGGTGTAAATGACGGACGTACTGTTTTGCATAAGTACTTCTTGCAAACAACTTCGTATTTCCAATTTCGTCAACAAATTGAATCCGCGCTTCTCGAAATTTTCTACAAATTCCTTTCTAGATGCCATTCCAACACACAGAGCTCCCCAATTTATTGCTTGGCCTGGTAGTCCCCTTCTGCGTCTCCATTCAATAAATGCATCCATAAATGAATTGGCTGCTCCGTAACTGCTTTGACCGGGTGATCCAATCAAACTGTTTATAGATGATGGGGCAACGAAGAAATCCAAATCACATTCTCTTGTAGCAATGTGCATATTGATTGTGCCTATAACCTTTGGATTCAATACTTCTTCAAGTTGACTTTCCTCTAAATTCACTAGTAGCTTACCATTTAACACACCAGCACCATGGAACACGCCTTTAATATCACAATCTTTTACTCGGGTCCCTATTTCTTTAACTGCAGATTGAACGGATGCGTATTTAGTAACATCTGCACTAATGCAAAATATTCTAGTATATGTTCTAGTTTCAAGATTAGTTATGTCTTTCAACTGCTCTGACAACGCATGCCTGCGGGACAGAAGCACGATGACACCAGCACCCATTTCGGCAAAGAGCTGCGCCATTTCCCATCCCAAACCAGTCAATCCGCCAGTAATAATATAAATACCAGACTTAACAAACAGTTGATTTAACGGGCGTCTTGCAGGTAATTTCATTACACCATTTGGCATCAGTTCTTGGGCTGGACAAATGCCGCTGGGCATTGATATAACTCTTGCTTTCCACGTTTGTAACCATGAAACTGCTTTTGACAAGATTTTTGGTGCCTTCGTCTTCAAAAGGCTTATTAAATCAAGGGATGTTATCTTTGGTTTACTGTCTAATCTCGTCATTTCTATCAAAAGCGTTTCCGGTACATCTCCATTTAAGCATATTATGTCTTTGCAATATTTTGCGAAGTAGAAACTGGAGTCGACCTTTTCAAACGATATCAAAACATCTATTTGCTTTCCAGCTGATCTGGATTCCACTGTGGGATCAATAATATACGCATGTTTTCGAACGCCTAACATATCAACTAGTATTGTCCTTTGCAATGATTTAGGCGAACGACTATATACGACAACAGAAGCTGTTTGTGGAACAAAATCAACAATTAACCAACTTATAACAGAATAAAGGAGGAGACCAGGTTCATATCGTCCTCCTATTTCTTTCAAATTTACAAGACTGCTCTTTGGAACAGTCATTTTATGTTTTATCTCAGTAGGCCAGATACAAACATACTCCCATTCATTCTCTAGACATGTTATTTCATCTTGAACCTTAGGAGTTCTGCAAGTTACCTTTTTCGTCGGTATTGATGGATATCCAGTATATTCTAGGCCAAAGAGTTGATAACCCTCATTCATGGATTCTTCCCATGCATCCAGATCTTGTTTCAAGCCCTCTGTAGTTCGTGGGAACATTGTTGATGGATGGCTACAGACAGACTTCACGTGTATGTTAATATGGTCAGACCTAACTTTGTCAACAGGAATGTCATCTTGAACTAAACATGACAGTTGAATTCCATCGGAACGATGAGTTAGGACCTTGTGGGGCGTGACTAATTTCCTCGGTATTTTATGTTCTGCTCGAAGGAAGGGAGTCATGTGACATCTTGGATATTTCGTAAATTGACCACCATATACTTGATCGGTGTCTATCAAAATCTCCGGCTTTAGATTACTGATGTTCTTGAAAGTGTTTGATATCAATTGTAATAACGTGCCTTTAGTTTCTTTGATTGTAGGTCGAACATCTACCAAAGTAATTGGACCATAAATAAATTCAAGATGTACTGAACGAACTAATCCCCAAAGTTCTTCACCTACTAGGTTAATTAACGGTGACTGGGTTGGGAACGTTGGTTGCGTATTTTGTGTCACAACAAACAATGGAATAACTATCCGTTTTTCTGTCATATACGTTACCAGTTCTTTCAATAGCATACAGTTGTACTTAATGAGGCGATGTAATTCTGTTGCAGCCACAGAATCTACTTCTTTGGTTAGAATAAATTCGTGAATTAGAAGTATCACTGAATCATAGTTTTTCTCAGAAAAGGCTTTCTGGATAAACGTTTCATTTTCTTCATTTCTTGGTTGAAACAATGTTAGATTATCCATGTGTTGGAAAACTTCTTTCGTCGATATTTCGTAAGTGTTTGTTAACACAAGAACGCTGGGTAAATCAATTGTTTCAACTCTTGGTACAGCTACTGGTTGCCATGTTAGATGGTAACGCAATTCACAAGGAGCCATTGAATTGTTCCTTTTACCGTACGTGGTATAATTTCGCAAATCAGCGATGACTCTGCCATATAAATCAAACAACAAAATGTTGTAATGAACTTGGAAGACTGTATCTAAAACTGTAGTATTTATCCTTCGAGTGTACGCAAACATTCTCTGTTCAGGTTCTTGTAGAATGCGAATTTCACTGATAGCTACGGGAAGGAATGAGAGTTTTTCGTCTTTTATCTGTGTCAGCAGTTCTTCTGTTGTGGTGTTGATGGTAGTTTGCATCATGGTGTCGAGGATACACGCATGAATTGTTGTTCTGTTTAATTGGTCCATAACATCATTCGGCACCGATATATCTGTTAAACTTTCGACTCCATTTGTCAAACACTCTTTCATCATACGAAAACATGATCCGTGCTGAAATCCCATGGACTGCAAATTCCTATACATGTCATCTTCGCTCAGGGTCCTACACCCACTGCTCGAAATAGCCACTTTCAATTTGTCAACGTCCATTCTTTGACTACAATTATATTCTAACTTCATTGAGTGAACCCAGCCTTTACACATTGTCATCTGTCCTTGCTTTAAATGAAACATGATGCTTTCTTTTTGATCGATTGTCGATACATTAAGAGTAGACTTCACACCCTTGTCCACCTTTACTGGTCTCAGAAATTCCAACGAAATGGAAACATCTGTTGCTTGCAGTCCAAGAAGGGACCGTCCAATTTCGAACCCAATATCTGCATAGGTTGCTCCTGGAACAATATAAAACCCGGTTACTATGTGTTCAAACACAAATGGTGTTGCTGTCTCGTCGATGTCGATGCTGAAGTACGCTCTATCGTCTTTGGGTGCTAAATGTTTTATGTACAAATGAGTGGAACCTTGGCACTCAGCACCTTGCATCCGCATAATAGCATTATTGCTTATACGCAACTGTTTATATTTTCGACTTTGATATACAGGTACATCTGTCATAGTATTAACCCGTGGCGAAATTTCACTCCACGTCAAATCAATTCCCAATTCGTATAAGCTACATATGGTCCCAGCCAATGTCTTAGTGTCATCTTGTTTCTTCAACGAGGGCAAAACTGTGTAGATGCTTTTTTCGGTCAATATTCTTTCAATATGCGCTTTTAACACTGGTGAAGGTCCAATTTCAACAAAAATTACATGGTCCTTTCCTTCTACAGACTCCTTAATTGCTGTTGAAAAAGCTACGGGTTTTTCAACATTTTTCTTCCAATAATCTGGGGTGTTAAATAGCTCATTTGTTTCTTTAGCACCTGTAACTGTAGAAAACATTGGTATTTTTCCTGTCTGCTTATCGATGTTCCTAAGTTTCATTGCTAATTCTTTAGCAGCTTCTTCGACAAACTGGCTGTGGTATGCACATTTAACATCAATGTCAATTATGTCGGCGTCGGTTGTCTTCAGCATATCTTTCAGTTTTTGTATCGACCGTTCATCACCGGATACGGTGCATGAAGAATCGCTCGTGAAAACAGCTACACACATTGCCCCTATGGATTCACAGTGTTTTTGAACCAAATTAGTATCAAGGTTCCGCACAACTGCCATGCTCCCTTTGTTCACAGAAGCCAAGACTTTGGATCGAAAATATATTATGTTTACCGCGTCTTTCAGTGTCAGGAAACCAGATGCAAGAGCTGCAGCAACTTCACCAACCGACTGACCTACCATTGACATCGGTTGTATTCCGAATGTTTTCCAAAGTGCCGTCAAGCCTACCTGGCAGGCAAATATTGCCAAGTGTGAAACAAAAGGGTCAGCCAATACATCTCTCGATTCCTTGAATGTGTCCGCAATTCTCCATTTGGTAAGAGGTTCTAAATACTTGTCAATTTGATCAATAGTATCTCTAAATGCAGGCAATTTTATAAGGGAAGCACACATACCATTCCAGGCCGTTCCTACTCCACAATAAACAAATACGATATATTTGGTCTTCGAGGTTGATGAATCTTCAGGTGCATTGAGATAATTTCTCAGCGATAATTTAACCTCATTTACTGTCCGTCCGTGCACTGCTTTGCGTATTGGTCTGTGATCTCGTCTGCAAGTGGACGTGTATGAAAGCGCATCTAAATCGCATTCATCGACTTCATCTAAGACATCACAGAGAACCTCAGCATTATTGACTAGACTCGATCTATCAAATGCTGAAATCGTGACTATACGATACGGCAGTATTTGGTTGTTTGGTGTGGTGTGTGACATTTCTTTTTTGTTTGTATACTGTTCAACAATCGCGTGTGCGTTTGTTCCACCGAATCCAAAACTGTTAACACATGCTATTCTACCTTTTCCACTTGGCGCTTTCCATTGCACACATTCTGTTGGTACACGGAAACCTAACGCGGACAATTTCAGGTTCGGATTTTCGTTTTCCTCCGTGTACCACAAGGAGGGAACCACCGTTTCATATTTCATCATTAGGATAACTTTTATGAGCCCAGCAACACTTGCTGCAGCCTCTAAATGTCCTATATTGGTCTTCACTGAGCCAATAAACACATCTGATGGAGCACGCGAGCTTTTTCCAAACTGAGTACCTAATGCGCTAACTTCTGTAGGGTCACCAACTGGCGTTCCAGTTCCTTAAACATATGATAAATACCATTTGGTTTATTTTGCATTTTCTGTCGAACATTTCTCTGTGCATTTTTACTTTGATCAAGTATTCTATTGTGATTCTTCCTAATCTTAAATGTCAAGTGTATATTTTAATAAAAATAAGTGTACCAAGTCATTATTGTCATTTCTTACTCGATTTGAAACCGAGAAAAAATAAACGTATAATATAAAAAGATATGTCTAAAACAAAACAAATAAGCAACACAAAATCAATGTTATGTAATCCCATGGTCTTTTGGTTCGTGACAGGAATATTTTCGAAGATATTACCTATATAAACATGTGCACCCCAAGGCATGTCCCCATTGACATTATTCGAATAAACTAGGAAGACGACCATTATACATTGTTACATACTAAACTTGAAATCTCTGGGTCTGATGGTTCTGGACAAGCAGATTTTAGAAGTTTTCAATTTTAAAATCTCCTGAGACCTACTTATATAAAAGACCGTAACCATTTGGAATCCTTGAACGTTCCTATACAACTTAGTCAAAAGTTGCCAAAAGGAGATTTTTGTTGGAATGAGACATTAACTGACAGTTGCGTGGACATACTTACGCACGCATGGATGAACAGACGCAAGCACACACGATGGACAATTAACAATGACTTAAGCTCACTGTGTATTGGCCAATTTTACTATTATAAATAAAGAATTCCGGAAATAGTTTTTCTGAACGCTAAATGAACGTCAGAAAAAGCCGCTCAGCGAAAGGACTGTCACTTTCACAAGGCAAGTCATGCGTTCAAATACCACATATAGGCGAAACTGAACCGCTAACTATACGATCCTTTAATTTGACTGGGTACTGGTTTGTAACACGGTCTATGATAGTGATTAATATAATGTTATAAATCAGATAATTATTATGTCTTTTCAATGTATGTGTATAATATCTACATTAAATGAATAGTTAACATACAGATTGTTGGTACTTATTTTTGCATCATAAATACTTACCATGTGCCTCAATTAGTGAAATATTGCCTTTGTTCATATCAACACGTTTATACAATTGTTCTATCATGTTCTTTTGTTGTTCATATGAAGGAGCTGTGATTGGTTTGGCTATGTTTCCATCTTGGTTGGTTCCTGTTTTTATGGTTCCCCAGATCTTGTTGCCATCTCTCAGTGCCTGGTGAAGGAACATGAGATCAAATTACAATCTTTTAACAGTAATAAGAATGCCTATATGTTTGCCTCCGTGTACTTTTTGAGTGCACCTCGTATGTGATATTCCTTCTTCTTTATTCATTATATAACTACAACTTCTACTAATGATTTTTATAGTGAATATATACATATATATAGGTTATTAACTTTAACACCTTCGACAGAATCACCATCTGAGACATTTCTTATTACGTTAATGAAGTGTCAATGAAACTTTTAACGATATCTTACATCTTTAAATGTTTTCAGTATCACGATTCCACAGCCTTCTCCTCTTGCATAACCATCAGCATTAGCTGTAAATGTTTGACATTGTCCTGTTGGTGACAGCATCCGTGCTTTGGCCAAAGCAATAAATAATTGGGGATCAAGAAGAACATTCACACCACCACAAACTGCTGCTGCGCATTTGCCTGAAATTGAAGTATTATATTGATATAATATATCCAAGTGAGAACAAAATACAACAGTTCAAAAAGCTCTGACATGAGAGAGAATTCAGTGTCTTCGTAGGTACTCATTCAAAATATGTAGGTATGCTACACGTTAACAATATGCAATATTCCTTCAATTCTGCTTCGTTATAGAGACCATTAGAAATGCCCTTGTTTGATGAAAACCAATGATTCACAACCAACTCTTGATTAAAAAGGTATTATTTTGATGTCATATATCCCTTTTAATTATCCATGACTTGGTATAGTAACAGTCCTAATGTTTGACAATACCTGCTGCAATCGCCTGCGAAGCAACATCAATGGCTACCAATGATGATGAACACGCTGTATCGATCGTTAGGGCGGGTCCGAGGAGATTGTATACGTAAGAAACTCTTGCGCTTATGATGCTGTTGTGTGTGCCGGTCACCGTGTACGGACTAATAATCGTGTTATCACTCATCACATGACCCTTGTAGTCGTCTGTCATCGAGCCTGTAATTGATTTCGATAAAATATACTGTGCAGAATTATGTAAAAACAAATTATTCATGTGTATTACCACGGATATGATGTTAAGTAGTAAAACTACTTCAAATATTGATTATCGTTCACACTCTAATGAGTTTGTTAATTTCCCGTAACTAGATACGGTTACTAACATAACTGAAATATATGTCTAAATTTAATATGTTGAATGTTATTTCAAAGCGTTGCAACTTAATCGATGTTCTTGTAAATCATTACCAATTGATTTTTTAAGATGTGTGTTAATGCAAAAATGAAACAGTATGTTATTTTTGATAAATGGAGTACAGTAATTCACTAAAATACTTCATAATATTAAAAAATGTTTGCCATTCCCCTAGTAGCTGACAGTCATTGGCGGAGAACACATTACCATAACAGAATGTCACAGAAGGGCATGACCTACCCTGCATGGGACTCAAACCCAGATCTCTCCAGTGACAGCCCAGTGTTATACCAATTATGCAATCTGGAGGGACAACAGATAGATGACATTAATGCTCCAAAATAATACATAACCAACCTATGTATACAGCAGTGTCTGTTTTCTCAATGTTATGCTTTGTGATACCACCATCTTCTAGAGCCATATGTACACAGTCCAGTACAATACGTTGTTGAGGGTCCACTAACTCCGCCTCCATGTCATTGATGCCATAGCAGCGGTGGTCCCATTCGTCAATGCTATAAACAAAAGACAAACATGTACTTAATTTGAACTAAGTCAGTTTCTTTCAAAACTTTGAAGTCATATTTTGTTTGCAGCTCAAGTTTTAAAATTCTTATACTGAGTCATAATATGTATGCGTTAACTCAGTTATGTTTGTAAATACACAAGTTTTGTTTGAAAGAACACCCCAAACAAATTAGGTGGTGTCTTTTTAGTTTTCAGGACAAGTGTATTGAAACAGGTTTAGCGATTCATAGTCTTTGCCTATTGTACACGGTTGTTATATGAACAATTGAGCAATAAATGCATTATTCAGTTCACATATATTCACTTTCTCATATAACAAAAAAAAAACACTGCTTCTCCTTCATATATTCCCCGTGACAGTTTGACTGAAGGTAATGTACCCAAAGGCATGTGTTCTCCACCATGACGCATGAGAGATGATGCTTGCTGAAGAACAGGTTAGTACTGATTGGTAACCGAGAGACATTGATTAGGTCATCTAGGTCCTCTTTATGTTAAGATTCTCCTTAAAATGTTTTCCTTAAGGTTGTATAATTTCTTTGTCATATGTTAAGGTTTTCCTTATATATGTCAGTTTCCTTATATGCTTAAGCAGCTTCGTTCATCCTTAAATATCTAAAGCAGATCTCAACAATGTTGGACGCTTGAAGACTAGCGTCATAACTAACAAAAACCGTCAAGTTAATCCCATATTAGTTTTATGGACAAGTGTATTGAAACAGGTTCAATATATATATATCTAAAATTCACTTGTGCAGAGATCTGAACATTGTTTTTCTTTTCGTCCAAAAAAATGTTTATTATCGACGCTAGGACGCTAAGAAGGGAAACATATGGTAGGAACGGGTTTATTTCAATATATATTCTTGTTTCAATACACAAATTAAACAAGTTGATATAATTATTTTGTCTACAGTATACTAGTATGTGTTTGTATTGTGTGGTTAATTACTCATCTTCTGGTAAGAGTTTGATATAGTCACTCTATGCTTGCCATTGTGTATCTTGTTCAGTGAGATTTTCATGAAGTATGAATATGTAAATACATGTATAAATTATATATTATATATATCTTAAAAATGGCATCCAATACTTATGATTATCAATCAAATAGACTGAACTAAGAAATGTGACCTATAATCCGGTATTTTAACTTTCATTATTTTAAATTTAATAACTGGTGTTAGACAAGTTCATGCTCTCAGTTATTTGCTGTAAAATTAATGTATATATTAAAAATATCTAATCAATTTTTATTTTCTTCTCACAAATCCCTTGTATTAGCGAATTTCAGCATAGTAAATTTGTAACTGACATTTAAACATTTTTTTTCAAAAAGAGGGGCAAATGTAAATGTGTTATTCTTACCATGAGGTTAGGAAAGAAATAAACATTAGTTGCAACAGTATTGTCCCGCTTTAGTGCGTAACTATGAACGCAAAGTGACTTGCAAGTTTAAGTCCTGTATAGGTATGTTACAATAAATGAATTCAACAGTAAACTTCAGCGCAAAACTATGCTTCATGTATTTGTATGTGAGTGGTGGTGTTTTGGTATTAATTGCTCTCACATCTTAAAAGTTGTTCTGACAGGTTCAATCAATATGTTTTAATTATTATTTGTTCAATGCACACTTTTTAAAAACATATCCGGGAGTAGTTTGCTATTTTCTTTTAAGTTGCAATTTTTTTACTGAACTGTATAGAGTCACTAAGACCAATACAAATAATTATATTATTATGTTGAATTGAAGGATTTCATTATATTTTTGCAGTTTTCCTTCTTCTTTATTTTTCCATATACGTTATAACTTAAAAAAGGAAAATTGAATGATATTTAATGATGAAATTATAAAATGATCTTCAATAAATATTTAAAACTAAAACGTTTTATGAAAATGTAAAACGATAATGGGTTACCAAGTGTATTATGGGAAACTTTTCAACATTCACTTTCCATATATTTATATTAGAAGAACAATAAATCAATCTATGTCTTAAAATCAAGCAAGGCGACCTATTACGTTTAGTTCATATTTTCATTCAGACAGTTACTCTCATATAGTATACCAAGTCGTAAGGAAATCTCTGCGCTAGAAAAAATATACATGTAGTAAATTGTATCAATTCACTTCACAAGTTGACCACAAGGTACAACAGGATGAGTAACCACATAAGGAAATGTCGTATTAATAGGGTATAAGGCATGTTACAGAGATTACGAGTACAGTAAAACTTCACTTAAAGACCATCTCAATAAAAAGACCACATCAAAATTACGAACACAATTTTCGAGTCCACTTTGACTGTTTTGCTCTTTATTCAACCTCAATATTAAGACCATCTCAGTACTAAGACCAGTTTACTAGAGTCCCGATGGTGGTTTTTTTATTCAGGTTGTACTGTATTTGAAATCATCAAAGTCAAATCGGTCCATAATACAGCAGTTAACAATCGATATAATATAAATAAATTTGAACAAAAATAACAGCAACAATCTCATATAAAAATGTTCGGCGCACACCTTTTAATTAACCCCTCATTTGTTCTCCACCAATCGTGTGAGGGAAGTTGTTTGTGGAGGAACATGTAAGCAAATAATACGTGACCAAAGTAAAGTACAGCATACAATCCTAATTTGTAACTGGATATTTTCTCCAAACTCACCCGACAAATTAAATGTTATCGTAATATGTTGTTTTTGCATCTGGTTAACGATTATTCAGGCTTTCTGATAACTTTGACAAATTTATTTATCAGTATGTCGTAAAATTGCAATGTTAGATAGAATATCTAGATTCAGCGCACGTCTATTTAGTGACAAGGAAAATACCATATTAGGACATATGAGACATAATGTCCCAGTCTGCTGGTTTACCTGACTAAGTTTCATCGTAATTAGTTTGTGACTTCAATATTGCTAATTCCGGATTTAATAAGTTGGTATATATAAGCAATTAAATATTTCAAAATGTACAAGTTATCCAGCAGATAATTGATGGATTAAAATGGCTGTTTAATGAGGCATGAACAATGCAGAACTACTCGTACATTTCATACGGGGTTAGATTTATACTTAATTTAACATTTGAGCGCCGCTGTACGATTTCAGTGACGTCGTTTCCAGAAAACGTCACATGTGACGTCACCACGTACTGCCAGTAAGCAATACTACCCCATATGGCAATATGAAAACGAAGTGACCATAAGGTGTTATTTATATTGTTTCCTGGTTGCAAATAGTGACGCCACACATTCCGTTTTCTTGAAATGACGTCACAGCAGTGCTCATTGTAAACTTTTAATTATGTTGCTGGCTACTTTTAAGTTGTTACTTCTTAATATAATGTCATGCCCCAAAAGTTCTCATTGTTAGTTGTGAAAATAGTTAAATAAACATACTGATTTGTCTAAATAGTCACGTAATATACAGTAAATGACAAGATAACGAAGTGCATGTAATATACAAGTGGATAGAATTGGAAACACAAGCTTATTGAAATGCTCACCCCTGTATACTAAATATAAGTACAGGATATGGCGACGTGCCAGTGAAACTAGTTAATCTGCATACAAACAGGGCTAGTAGATACCGGGTTATGAATCGGACGCCTTGCCGTAATTTATCATGGCGGATCATCACGTGACTACACATCGGGCGCCATTTGCAAATAAATGTTTTGTTATAGTGTAATAGTACTCTTAAGTGCTTTTATTGTCTGAAAACTTATATTTTTTCTTTTGAAAGTTCACTGAATTTGCAATTGTTCGTTAATAAAAATGTCCGAACCTTTATGATGTGCGAACGTTAATTTAGTTATTTACGAGCTGATGCGGTGCTTGATTTTAATTAATAAAGACATTACATGATATTTGAAAGACTGACACGAGTCTAGTAATGTACCATATGCCATAATAGACGTTACCCGTGAATGCCATAAACATGTGAGGATTTCAATAACATTATACTGTCTTACTTAAGATGATTTTTTTTCTAAATCATCATTTCTTTGTTATATATATATAAAATATAGCAATTAATTGTCAGTATACAAATAATTACACATAAACACGAAGTGCAACAAGCCGTCTGCTAAGAGCGTGTTATCTACCATATCGTGAAGTTTACGCTGAGGTAAAATCGCGAGCCGAGGCAAGATAATCGATAAGATATAGCGTTATAGTCCGATTCATAACCCGATATCTACTAACTGTTTAACACAAAGTTCTAATTTGTAAAAATGTTACATTTAATTTCACAGCAGTTGCAAGTTATTTAATATTCTAGGTAGTCATTCAGTATATTAATTCTAAAAGGTGAATTTATTGCAAAAATGTATATTAATAAATGGAGGTAATTCACTAAAATGCTTTTTTTGTAATGTTAGTTTAAGTCATGGAAGTGACATACTTTGGTGACAATGCCAATTTTATACTGTTTTACAACTACAATGAACTTCATTTGCCAAATTATATCATACTTTTGAAAGAAATAAGCAAAATTGTAAATTTATTCCAATTTCATCATGCATTGGTATAAATTAGGCAGCATTCTGTTCAACATGGAATTTTCCAAATACTGGAAGGTAAATGTCCCTGAAATTTGGATTTAGTTCATATTATATGTTTATTAATATTTTTTATTGAAAATAATTTGTTGGCCAACTGATATTTGGGTTTCCTCACATAGTTAATATATGTATGTTCAAATGAAATATTCCTTTTTTTAGATAGCGTTGAAATAAACTAGAGCTATCACTGAAGGTGATTAATACCACCGGAATACCACACATATTGTTTGACAAAATCAAATACAGATATAAGTCGGTAACATTGAGCCCGCAATAAAACAATAATAAGCAAAATACTGCTACAAATGTTATGAATTATTTTTAAGTTTCTTAAAATTATGCAGCTAGTCGGCGATCCTGAACTTGGTTGAAAAATGACAATGTCACCCACTACTACGTGTAGATTAAATGCATGAAGTTTCATGAAAATCCTGCAAAAACTATAGAAGTAGTTTACTCTACAAGTCTTTCAGGCAATCAAAGATGGCTGCCATTCGGCAATCTTGATTTTAAAAAGAAAATAATTTACGTCACGCACTAAAATAGAAAGTTGTCACGTGATCCTCTGCATGTTTCGAAATGCCATTCATTATTATACAAAGAATGCCGAGAAATAACTTCACCATTGTAATTCAACGTGACATATTCGAAGTAAAGATTTATTTCTGCATAATCGTTCTAGCATTATTAATTGGCGGTTGAACGATGCACAATGTATATGTAGATGTATATCATAACATCATCTGACCGATAAGATAAATAGTGATTGTCATCTAAAAAAAGAAACTGACTATATTTACGGAAAACGTTTATTTCTGCTTAAATTGATATGATTTCTTCGAATAACACCGAGTGTTAAGAATAAAATTAATGCTGTATTTATATAACGGTTTAGGCCTGGGGCGTTACATTTCAAATGCTATGCATTTGATCCAATTTCCCTAAATTGCAAATTACTACGTTAAATATTTTAGCGGTAGTAGATTGTTTCAGTGATGATCACTTTGATCTTAATTGATTTTACCAGTATGTTAATTCGTATACACCCTAGTACCACGTAGGTGTGTTTGATAACGAATGTTCTTTGTTCTTCTAATTAGTGTTTTATATCAGTACATTGCGATGAATACAAATAATCATAATTGTGTAGTGTTTTCAAAACAGAGTCAAACTCGGAAATGAACAAATTATAATATTTAGTCTTCATGTTCCATTTTGGTGGAAGCGGTGCAATAATATCCACATAAAATAATATTCACCCATATTTGGCTTTTTAGAACTAAAACCGTTTGTTCACACATAAACAATTCAAGAAGTGTCGTTCACAGAAACATAGCAATCACAGTAGGTTTTGTCATTGAACTTTTTAAAAAAACGTGCGGAACTATTTCGTTATCATGGTCAGAAACAAACGCCAGTGTTGTCAAAAAGTGCTAATCACTCTTCATGAGTGCTTCGTGGTTTACTAAACGGAAATTCAGTAATTATGAAGTTCACGATCACGCCCCGCTCAAAGCGAGACTCTTAACATTTATGTTTCAATGGGTTTTCAAAGTTATTATATACTCAACTCAAGTTTATTGGCATATCGACAATAAGCATTGTCATTGGCCTAAACAATACAATATATACAACAGCACATGCAAAACATGGCTACAATATTCTCAAAGAGATTAAATACATATATACACAATTATTAGTGCAATTCAATAATATTACATTAACAATTTAACTACTTTCATCGTACATACATACATATACGATTTTAATTACATCAAAATATCATTGTGCAGACAGATAGAATATGTAAAAATAATGCATACATACAGTACATCAAATTTCTCCGTTGTTTCTAATGTTAAATGCGTTTTTTATAAATTTTGCTAAAGTCAATTGAACTTTTTTAGATTTAGAATTCAATAAATTAACAAATTTGTTTACCGTTGGAAAATTTCCACAATGTTTTAGAAAAATGGATCGTATATTTTGGTACTTAGGACAGATCATTAAAAAATGAAATTCTGTTTCAACTTGTTTATTGTTGCAATATAAACATAGTCTGTCCTCTCTTTGTACATTACTAAATCGTCCTGTTTCAATAGCTAGCATATGTGAACTAAGGCGTATTCTAGTTAAGCATTAAACTTGAGTTGAGTTGTTATTATATATGTATTTATGTATTTATTTAAGTCTCATTAATATACATTGTACATAATATTAACTACAACACTTATTTCGGTAAAAATGTATATCACTACTCAAATTGAGTTATAAGAGACTATACATTAAAAATAAAAACACACTATTTAACCATTGAAATAGTGACACAACTCTTAAAAACATAATATTATGTCATACAATGTATAAATATATATCGCACGTACCTACTATATACACATATAAAACCAAGGAGCAGTCGTTAATCTTTATTGTAAAAAAAATAGATAATAAAAAACTGAATTGATATTATATGATGATGATAGTTTATTTTATAATCCAATCAGCCTCCAATAGATGCGTGTAATTAGGCGAGAAAAGTGTGCCACAATAAAACAACAGACTTAATTATCTAAAATAAAACATGTACTCACCCTTGTATAAAGCCTGCCTTTCTGACATAGGTTTTCCCGGGTGCATCAGGGTCTGGATCATAGAAAGCGTCAATATTCCATCTTTCTTTTGGGACTTCTTTAACATGATTTTCCCCTTTACTAAGCACTCGCCAAAATTCCTTTAGATTGTTGGCGCCAGGAAACTTGCAACCGACGCCGACTATAACAATGTCATCGTCTTTCGGCATTATTTAAAAAAATAGTATTAAACATGTCCAACTTTCTGGCTCATCGCAAGATTCCCCAGATCTGATCGATATTGGCTCCATGCTATAACCGATTACATATACGCCACTTTTACGTCTCATGATCATTATCATTGGTGGCTTAATTAGCCACCCCGCTGTGTTTAGCCAGCATGATGAAATTGCCTTGGGCTGTAGCCTTTATCTTGATGTATCAGTATGTATGTGTATATTTTGCACGATATGGGATCTCTATATTTTCATTGACTGACTTTTAGGATACAATAAATTAACAACACGATATTATGACTCATAAATAAATTGTATTTGGAAGTCATTGACCCTTCCTCAGATATTTGATTGACAAGCCGACTAGTTATCTTTACACCTTTGATGTAAGTCAATTACTAAACACAAATATGTGAAAATACACATGGATGACAAACAGTTGGTTGAAATGTATCACATTTCACACCTTGTATTGAGACATAAATGTTTAATTGAAAGAAAAATGAAATTGGTAATGTAAATGTAATATTATATTATGTTATATTGGAATGTTAAGTACTTATACTACAATTCACATATTATTATACATATCTTTCACATAAAATATAATCAAGAAGTTTAAGTTAAAATCATGAAGAATTGCAATTGTAATACATCTTTTTCACAAATAAATTACCATACATTAAAGTGCTATTGTCATGTTTAAATTTTAATTTTTGGGTAGAAACGTCCTGGGGGAGAATGACGGGGAAACATCTGTAAACCTTAACATATCATTTTCATAACATATCAAACTGTAGACACGGCCTTACACTCTTTCAATAAGTTGATAAGTTTCTTCCGTTTTCTAACTTTTGTAACCACACCATTCTGTTTTAAGATTTCTTTCAATTCTTTATCACTAAGATCTTCATAGTTTACAATGTTTGATTCCTACACTAAGATCTCGCGGACAAATAAGTTATAACCTATTACACGAAGGTGAAAAGTTTAAATGCGAGAAGCTGCCAGCCACCCCAAAATATGTCGTTCTGGAAGACACTTACTACGTTGAGTCCCTTCTTAGTTCAATGTAAAAAAGTGGACCTTAAAAACCTCGAAAAAGGACAGTGATGTAGACATCACAGAAGCATACTATTTACACCATCATAAAGTAGAATGTTTGGTCACTAACATTTGTTTGCACACGAAAGAGATACCTTGAACAGATTTTGATTTATCGCGGTTTTAAGATATTTTCCTTCTATAATTCAATAGGAAGTGGGTCAGACCGCAGTGACACGAAAGTTGGATATGATATCAGCTATGCATTTTATGCTGATGTTACATGCTCCAAAAACAAATTGTTAAAACAACGAAACCGCAAAATCGGCGAATTTATAACCTTATATCACGTGACCTTGTTTCTGTTTATGTAGCATGCCGTTGTTGCTAAGAGTTACGTCATTTCAGGGATTTTACCCAGAGATGCTTTAAGCATTTCTATTCGTCAACCGGTGATTTCTGGATAGGTTGATATCATTCGAACAATTTCAAGTCACCACCTCCCAACCATTCAAGTTGACATTACCTTGGTTTTAAGTTCATCAAGCGCTGAGCGATAATTCGTCGAAGCGCACGTGAAACATTGATAGTGTCTACCGCGCAGTTTACAGAGAGAAGTCGACATACACACATTCTATACACGTTCGATGTGATTCTGTCGATGTGATTCGGTATTTCATGTCATCTAATTTGCATTGATTAGATGGGGAACGCTACGTATTTATTATGGTTGTTTCTTTATTTTTTAACATATTCATAAGTTTCTAGCAGATCTGGATACCTCAATGTAACGTCTTTTCAATCGTATAAAATATTGACATTTTATAGATGTTTAGACGGGGGAATTTACAGTTTCATTGAGCCACCCAGTTTCCTATTGAAATCAGTGTGAACGGTGCGTATTTCCTGGACGTCCGACGTGTTTAAACCACTATTTTTACTTATCCTTATGCGGGAATTCAAAGTTTCAAGCAGATTCTGTTAGGACATTTTATGCTTGTTCCCACGGTGTCAATTGATGTAATTTATTATGAAACAAATTGGGGGAAGTTAGAGATACATGAAGTACATCTTAAGATATTATCTCAATCAAACTGTTCACTGGACCATGGTTTATGGTGGTAAAGTTTAGACTGCATTTATATATAATTATGTTACTTGTATATAGTGTTGAGCTTCATGAAATTAATTTCTTCTAGAAGACCATATCGCGACTCTTGTGTCGTAGTATTTTCTTTAGCAGCAGTTTAATTTCAATTGTGATAAACATTTTGTTTTATTCAGCGCAAAGATATAGCCAGTGGTCATAAATTGAACATAATATATTATAGTACAGAAACATCGTTTTAAAATGTATGTGGTGTATACTTGATATTCCACAAATGCCATGAACTAATATAATGCATTTCTTATCATCATACAGAGGGATTTATAAATCTGTTTGAATGATTCTTAATAGCACGGACATATAAACCATATATATAACCGTGAGAGTTTACTGTGTGACTTATTTATAAAAAAAACATTTGCATTCCCGGAATTAGTACACCCACTCACAGTTTAAAATAATCTAACATAACAGAGAATCTAAAAAAATAAAACTCTTATGTTTGACTTTCTTCGAAATTCTTAACCTCATAAAATATCCCGAAATATGATTTTCCAAACATATGAAAATGGAGGACCGAAAATGTAAGATATCTCCATTCTTAAATTCAGTCAAGGTCAGCTAGGTCAAAAGAATCAAACCGGAAATAATGCTAAATGCAAAATAATTTATAACATTGAACTTAAAAAATACGGACACAATATTTTTAAGCACGTATAACACTTGTAAAACAGATGCAGATAAACTGAAATTTATTTTACATTTCTCTGCATCCTGGTGCTCAATCAAGCAACATTCAATAAGCAACCTTCCTAAAGAAATTATATGGAAAAAATCAAACATAAAACAGACAAATGGATATTTGTTTCTACATAAAAATTGGTTGGAAAGAGAATGCTTATATATCGAACATTTTTTGACTTCTTAACTAAATATTTCTTAACCTTTGAACAAATGCAGAACGTATATGCCATTGAAAATGGTGGCTTTCTTAAATATTTAACATTAATTAAAGCAATTAATAAAAAATGGGGAAACAACTAACGGAAGAGGAATTTACATCAGTTCTGTAGAATAAGTAAAACAAACAAATAAAACAAACTGATAAAACGAATAAATTGTTATATGAAAGACAAATCAAATTCTTCTTCAAAAGTGTCATTTTCCTACTACATGTGCAAAAAGGCTTCTTGCATACATTTTTTACATAAAATATATTAGCCGCTTTATGACATTCCATGATAATCACAATGTCACGGGTCATCGACGAGCGTGTCCTATATTTCATTTAAATTTATTGATCAATAAACAGGTGCTTAATAACCGGTATACATACCAATCACAATTATGGGTACTTATTTCTTTTTTTATGTGTAAGTTAGGTATATTCATGAGTTTGACAATCATCGTTCTGCAACAATGATTAAAGAAAATTATCGTCTTTATAGGCATGGGTGTTACTGGTTCAATAATAAAGTATTTTTTATATGTAACTCTTCAGTAAAAGGAGGCAGAAAAGTTGTATATACCAGGTCCGTAGCTATGTTGAGGCACAACGAGGCAGCTGCTTTTGTTAACATTTCCAAAGCATTCGTGGAGGACGATAGTCTTAATGGTTTAGTTTAAACATATTTTATTTACATACTATGAACATCATAATAATACAATATACAACATTTTACATTAAACAAGTTTGTTCAGTAGTAATGTGGAAAGGATGGGACCGAAAGCCAAAGACTTATATAGGTCTTCTCCTGTCTTAATGGTTTGGCACTTTGTTTGGTTTGCACACAAAACATGCCAATCGACTACTTGAACATTTTTCAGATGTGGGACGCTCCGTGACATTCAACATTGCCATTGCTTTCGATTCATATTATTAAAATAAAAGAACATTGCAATTGATAAATCACTTCACTGGTACATTATATAACCAGAAAATGCAGGTGAACCCTTCCGTACGCATTCCCCTGGGGGAGAACACTCCCATATCCGCCTTCATTGCCTCGGTTTAATTTTGCCTCAAGCTACGGGCTTGTATACATGCATACAATATATAACATAATATACCAACACTAAGTCATGGTTGATTCACATCTTTTTTCTAGGCTCATAGATCTACTGTGTTCAAGAACATAGCATCCATGAAAACATAATAATAATCATACATGTAGGACTTTATATTCTAGTTTTATTGTTGACTTTTTCTACCGTTTACGTCGTTGACTATACTAATGCCTGGTACTGACATTTTAAGGATTGAATAATATCATTTCAAATACTGAGCAAAGCACTGATATGATAATAAATAACTAGTAATTATTATGAAGAGTCATAAACGATAAGTTTTGCAAACAAATCGAGCTTCGCCCTTCTACGTTAACGATACGATATTGAAGCGAATTGTATACTTTGAGTATTTCGTGTGCATTATTAACGGCATGATTTCTCTTTTGCAGAAAAAAACAATATAAAATTTACAATATTGATATCAATTTAATGTTTTTCAATTTATTTCATATAAGTTATACAGGTGATTTTTCTAAACAATTGCAACATATGTACTACAGTATAAATAGCATTAATATAATAATTTAAAACAATTTAATAATGTCAACACAAAAAATATATTTATTGTACGCAAGGTGTCCTGTGGATAGGTTTTTTGCGTCAATGAAGAAACTGTACCACCGTACTGATTGTGACTCGTTGGAACAGCTTCAAAATGTTTGAGTAAAATAATTCATAATAATATCCTGTCTTCCGATTCGAAATAAAGCAATTATTAAACAGTGTGTATTCGAAATCTATTGCCTGAATTTCTTACATTTGAGATACTCTTCCATTGAACAACATAATATGCTTTCGGGAAATATAAAAGATAAAAAATACAAACATTATGGTTCTAATTTACAATGTAATTACACTTAATTCTGATAATTATGTGTGTTAATAAGTGTTCTCATCAAGTTGATATCGTAATTGTAAGAATATCAGTTTCAAAATTAAACAACTGTTAGTACTGTGTCTATAATTATCAGATTGTTTGTTTAAATGTCAATCAACACATATTAATAGATTACGTTATCTTTAAAACGTTATAAAATGAAAATGAAATAGTATAGAGTCAAAAGATGTTCAAGTCTTAATGTATGAGGCAACATAAAGTGTGAAGAGCTGAAAATCGAAAAAATTGTCATTAAGCCCCGTTTTCTTGGAGAACGACCCATATATATTGGTCCTAGGTTTCATCAACAAAATCGAATTCCAAATGTTTTTTCTTCATGATATTTATACAAAATGTTTTAACCGTTTATCGGATACATAGATTTAAGATAGTCCGAGGCTACATGTTAATGTGTTATACCAGTTATCAATCGGTGATCACTTACGGAAACTACCGACAGACCAATTGACTGCTGACCAAAAGCCCCATCGATATCAATCTGCATCGACAGGATTTATTTGATAAGCGATATAGTCGGGTGTGTTGAACAGAATGCTGCCTAAATTATACCAATACATGATGAAATTTGAATAAATTTACAATTTTTCTTATTTCTTTCAAAAGTATTATTCAATTTGGCAAATGAAGTTCATTGTAGTTGTAAAACAGTATAAAATTGGCATTGTCACCAAAGTATGTCACTTCCATGACTTAAACTAACATTAAAAAAAAGTATTCTAGTGAATTACCGACATTCATCAATATACATTTTTGCAATAAATTCACCTTTTAAAATAAATATACTTAATGACTAGAATATTAAATAACTTGCAACTGCTGTGAAATTAAATTTAACATTTTTACAAATTAGAACTTTATTTTGTGTTGAACGGAAATTACCCAACGTTATGGATGACGGCCGTATAGCGATTAAGTGTGAGGTAAGTTAGCTGTTAAATCGATTTAAACTCCCAGTATTTTACTGACATTTCCAATGCTGTAATTCGCCGTATGGTTTTAATATTATTTATTTTTGGTGTGTTTTGAATGTATGTTATATTTCCCTTTCCCCTCGGTTATATAGTGTGCAGGTTATTTTCTGCCCAGTTTCGGCCTATTGTTGCCAGCTGTCTTGACTTGTCTTGTGATCTTTTCTATCCAATAATCCCCCTCCCTTCAGTGTTTGTCCTCTTTGATTCTCCTAGTTATTCATTATGGTCTGCCAGTCCATTCCCTGCGTCTCTGTACCCTTTACCTTATCAAGTGCCGTATGTTTTATGGATTGTTGTTTTCCCGGAGGTATGTGTGGGGAGGCACTGTCTTGTGTATGTGGCGTTCCCTGTAGCAACTTATTCCTTCTTCTTTACCTTAACTTATGATATAAACAGCTTGAGTTTATTTAAAGAAAATATTATACTGGCATCTCAACAGAATCAGTATAATTATGTTTTACCGTTATGTAAGAATATATTCTTAAATTAAATACCTCCTAAGCAAAATAAAACACTCAACATCTTTTTTTGTCAAAAGGTATACTGATCGTTCAATATTGAACTAATTAAGTTCGTTCTTTGTTTATATAGGCACGAAATATTGAGTTTGTTTACATTGAGAAGTGTGTGGTATGATTAACGCTTCATTGACCGTTCTTAATCTATATGGTCCGTTGAAAGTCAATTTATTACTGCCGTCTTATTTGTTTACAAATGTTGATGAATCTGTCATAGTCAACTTCTGCATCCATTTGCTTTTGTTTCATGAATGGTATTTTAAGTATGCAAGTTTTTATTGCATGGTTCATGTTAATTCCACTTTGACATTAAAACAATGGTTTATTTACAGAAACAGTACTTTCAATATACGCACTACAGACTTCATTAATAATTGAACCGGATAAAGGTACACTCCCTGAAATGTCAATTTCTATAATTAATAATCCATTAAAAGATCACATGATAGATGCAGTGAGAGTTATTTTCAGATAAGGAAGACACGCTGGCGGTATATTATGTGTCTTGCTGACGTTTCATTGGATGATTTCGCGTGTGCTCGCGGTGAATGCATGTACCCGTAAATTAGTGTAAAGCATTGTAATAGTTGGTTCTGTTTACCGCAATTTGATTCTCGAGTGTTAAATGCGAAACAAGTCTGTCTAGCTTCCTTGTTTGTAACAGGGCTAGTAGAAACTGGGTTATGAATCGGACTATATAACGCTATCTCTTATTGCACGGCGTTGATACGCCGGGCATATTGAATTCTGTTAGCCTCGTTGTGCAATGGACTCGGTTCTGAAAATGGGAATAAATCGAACAGACACTAGTGTTGTCATGCGCTAATTTCGCAGACCGGCGGGAATCCATGTCGAGAAACGAACGATTGTGCGTTGTAACGTCATTATTGCTGTTGTAGGCTACAACAGCTAAATTAAGGTATGTGATTTTGTTGTATATTATGATTTATGTCATTAACGAATCTTTTCAACTGTATACTTATTTTATCGTTTCAACATTGTAGTTGACCCATAGCGTGGTTGACCTACATTTTGTTTGTTTTAGGAGGTTTTACTGTGACGTCACGTCCGGGAATTTTCCGTTACTAAAAATAGCGTGGCCGTCAAGCATATAGATTTCCGCCGTATTGTAAACAACGAATTCACCGCTAATGTACATCGAAATTAGCTGATTTAACCTGGTTTTTTATAAATAATTATATCATGGGGAAGGTGTGTGTGGTGTTTGGTTCCACAAATAGCGACACAGATAAGCAGCGGGGAGTGAAATTCAATCGAATTTTAAAGGATGAACCACGACGAGCCTTGTAGTTGAAGGCCACCCGCAGACAATATCTCGTGAGTGGAAAAGACTGGGTTCTTTGAGATAAAGGGGCAAGAGTTTGTAGTGATTTTATTGAAGGTAAGATTGTTTAGATACTGTCATTAATATTGTTTTTACCGTAATGCTGTCTGATGACCACCAACGATCTCGAACACACTACCCGGGATGGGAATCAAACCCAGGCTGGCGAGATTAATTGCTACTTTGCACTGAATGATTTATAGCAGCTGCACAGTCCAAAATTAATTTTGACTTTAGAAATGCCAACTCACTGCTAGTGTGACAGAGTATTATTTTTAACTGACTTAGGTGGATATATCAAGTAGCCATAGGTGATTTGGTGCATTTATAGAAATGTGAGGGACATTAATGTCATTATGCACATCACATGAAACAGACATTTTTTTGCTGTTTTCATTATACCTGTTCGGTCAATACTTTATGCTTCTCATAAACATTTTCAGGAAAGAGTGATAATACCAACAAACATTCATGATAATGTTCTATCTGTGTGGGGTATCAGACACCACGTCGATAGTTAGACCACTACAACAGAGCTAACAAGCGCAGCACCCAGAAAGCAGCTAAGCGACAGCTGGAATACCAGTCGTTTAATCAGGAAGAAGCTGCAGTGGCTCTGTTAGATCTAATGGAGTATCAACCTCAGATAGAGGAGAAAATAAATAAAGATGAAATGTATTTGCATGACACTCTTTAACAGTGTACAAATGAAATTCTCAGCCGCCTATTACTAGTACTTATATATGATGAATCACTTTAATGTTTATCACATGTAAGACCACTGTCTTCTGCATTATGTGTACTTTGTACATAGTATCAATAATAGAGACATAAGTGCCTCAAAATGCATAACCCTGCTGAAGTTTGATTACAAATTATCAACCCGGATACAAATTACTGTAATTATTAAAATATATATGTATAATTTGATATGCTTTTGCTGTAAGTGTTTAAACATGTACATAATCAGTTTAAAATTACTTGCTACATTTAATTAGGATGAACTTCAACATTTATTGAACCACTTCAATTAAATTCTGTATATGAATATGTAGTCTTTATTTCATGCTTTAAAGTGGTTTATCACAGAATAACAATGAATTGTTATTTGATTAACATGCAGTTAACTTTTCAAAGTTATAATGAAATGAGGGCATATAAAATATTGAGGCATTTTATGTGGGAAATTAAGGAGTAAAATATGAAAAATGAATTGTATGTTGCGGTTAAATATCTATTTATTTCACCACATGAAAATATGAGCGGCATAAGCTAAAATATTCCATCCACTGCTCCCTAGCTGAAGTAACTTTCGATCTTACACCAAATCATACAAATATCCTACATTGTATGTCTTCTCATTGTAAATGAAGCTGTTTGTTTCTTTCCTATATATACAGTGTCCTCCAATAGTCATGAGACTTGCGTGAAATTGCTGGCAGAGGCATCAGTGAGAGTGAAAAACCTGTTGAGGGAACTCGAGAGACTACAGCTGGGACACAAGGAACTTAAAATTGCTAAGGTGTCGCTAAGGGTTGTGAACTGTTCTGTGGGAGAGGTTGAGTTTTATACTGGATTGCCTTCTATGTCATGTTTTCAGTGGATTGCGAGATTTCTGAAAGATGACATACCTAATTCCTCTCTGTTGACTAATGATGGCAGTGTATTAATGACTTTCCAAAACTATGACTGATTTTAACTCACAAGGATCTTTGGTTTCGATTTGGTGCATTGTTATTCTTGTAATAATATGTATTATGTTTGTATAACTGTAGACATTGTGATAAAATAAAGAGAAAATAAAATATAATTAAACTGAACATTCTTGTAAAACAATATCAATATTCGATTAGCGCGAAAGGTCCGAAATGGAGACAGTCGACAGTATAGAAGATATAAATAACTGTTCATGTTTTCGCTACAGCTTCCTTACTTTTCAAAATATCTTAAATATACAGGTAGGTTTACAAAATGCAACTTGTTATCTTTCAAGTTATTAAAATATTCTCAAGTCTTAAGTCGACTGGTGGAAAAATATTTTATCGGTAATTTAAAAAAAGAAAACGTGTAACTATTTTTGAATAAAACCAATTCTTCAGTTGAAATTAGAGTTAAAGATTTTACATGAGCGGTATACTGTTAATCACTTTATTTCACGACATTAAATTTCGCGAAATTCATGCCCCGAACATTTCACGAAATGATGATTCGCGTCTTTCCTCTGTAGGCAATTGAAAATTGACGGAAATGGTTTGTGTGGTTGTTTGAACATTTATTTACAAATCAAATCGTTATACACCAAGATTGCTTGTTATACATAACATAGAATACACAAACTTGTGTTTCCAAACCTTCTACCCGGTATCATGTCAGTTTTAAACTTGACAAGGAAACACTTAATGAAAATGGGCACAGAGCGGTATGTGTTAGTTATTTGTATAAATGCTTTATGCTTTATATAGTATCAGTATGGCTACTTATCTCTGCCGGAGACTCTGGTCGGACCACACAATAGGTGATTAGGTTGTTTATATTTGTTCGAGAGTGTTGTAATTCACTTATATCAACAAAGGCCGCCGTTTAATATACATTTATCATATGACAAGTTATACGAAATTGGTTATCCTGATCCGACATCCGTATTGGTTATATAGATATGTCGTGATTGCAATAATTTGTGGTTTGTTAACTTGGCAAACTTATTACGAAATGAAAAGAAACGATTGTGTTTTATTCTTATCAGAAAAGTAACCCCAAGTGGTATTAAAAGCCCTCCCACCTCCTGTATAAGTATGAGATGCTACGTGACAATATTTACCTGGTTAAATGCATTATGACTATTGTACCGATGTTCGCCTTCGGAGAGGGAGTTCGAAGGTTCGAATCCCGGTGGGGTCCGTTCTGATATGGCAGGTTAGTGAGCCGCCAGCTAGTTAAATAATGGTTACCATGCACCTACCTACCAGGTACCTGGCATTAAAGGATAGGAATCGGGAAGTAAATGTGCTCAGAAAGTAGTTGTCTCATAAGTCAGACTTGACTAGCCCTTTCAACAGGGGTGACACTATAATAAATAAACACTTTGACAAATATTGATAATTCAATACATACTAAGAGTCACGGTATATACATAGAAGTATGTAATCTGCATTTACGTTTGACCATCATTTGACCAGTATATACTGCATGCACTGTTGTACATTGGTCAATTCTGACCTTTCACATATTTATATGAAATGTAAAATAAAGTTCTTCTTTGCAACGATTATATGATCGTTTAAGTTTGATTTACCACACGGTGTATTTTGATAATCTTATATCGGAGTGCGCAATTTCTCCGAAGAGAAGATAAAATAGAAAATCTATTTTTCATTTTGCGTCAACAAGACAGTTACAATAGAAACATAAGTTCTTGTGTTCGCCGTATTATATGTTCGAGAGTTTTCAACAGGGATTGTTTTATTTACACGCTTCGTTGTATTTGGGTGATGCGGGGGAAGCGTGAGGTTGGGTGCACCTTTATACCACCATTGGTATGTTTGCCACTGACCATTCCTATCTTCAACAATCATTTATATATGGCTGGTATCCCTATTGCTTTTGTCATACGTGTATAAAGGGGAATATTTTCTAGACATTCCCCCGTTTCTACATATCTCGAGACAGTAAAATAGCAAAGGACTGAATGTCCTGGTAGGCGCTTCCAAGACAAGACTGCACGTTTTCCATAACTATTATTATTCGACTAATCGGGTAAACTCATTTGCCTAAAATGACACAAATAATCCAGAAAAGCTGTTTAAATCTAGACTCCCGCCATTCCACAATTGATATATCTCTGACAAATCAGCCATTATACTCATCAAAATTATAATAAAATCAAAGGACTTTACAGGTACTATTTTCTTGAAACGATGAATATGGCTGTACTTCGAGTACGCCATCCGGTTGACGATGATAGCAATGAGACGCTAAAGCGCCTCAAAACACAACACTTCCTTACAAATAACACAATTAATGCACAAACAGATGTCGTATGTGATTATTTTCGTGTCTTCCTTTACTTTTTGCTTGAATGCTGTATTTGTATGGAGCACTTCCTGGCTCGATTTCATTATTCATTTTTGTTAAAGCGGCATTATATTTTTGTCTCTCTTCTCGGTATCGTTATTTCAAACCAATCAAAGCGGATTTCATTTTGCAAAAAGACAATTGTTCGGGTCGTAACCCCTCATAAAACTGGTGGATTGTAACCTTAATCTAACTTCACCAGTTTTTATTATCATATGTGCCCTAAAATAAATTGAATCCATCCATTCTTTCAAGAGTAATTGATCGGAAACCAATTTTTCGCACGGACGGACGGACAGGGGTAACACTATATGTGACATAGAAAACAAAACAACATGAATATATGATATGGTCTCTTCGATAGAAATAAAACACAGTGACCAATTAGCGCTTAGTGCATATACATGTATATCCACAACTAGTTACCAAGACGGAGATGATTCCTTCACTAGTCTGAATTTTAATGTTCATTAATTCTATTTTTGTTCATCAACTGATTTTGTAGAGAACACTCGTGTTCCTTTGTTGAAAGTAGACTCGTGTTGTCGCACATTGATTGCGACAACAAAACTTATATGTACGACATATCGTCTGTATATCAGCAGCTTGTTCGTGATATCGAAGAATTCTAAAATACTAACTATTCGGATACATTCATTTCGGATATAGTTAAGCGATAAGTGACAGACAAACGATTCGTTATTCGAACACTGTTTCTTAATCACACAATACATCAAACATTAATTATGTACATTTACAAACTTCATGCACAGAAGAAGATAAAAAGTAGATACTTGGAGTATTATGCACTGGAAATGGTACTTATCCACAGGAAAAAAATAACATATATTTCTTTTATTGTCATAAATTGACAAAAGGTTATCATATTATTATAACACCAAGAGTGACTTTTCCCTCACCCGAATTTATTGCTAGATTCCATGCCGCGGTCTTAACTTCAAAGCCCAAGCATTATCGTAGTTCCAATATTTTGAGTGTCGTTTAGAGGGAGACAACTTGAGATACAAAACAACTGTAATACAGTTTAGGTTATCTTCAAAGGTAACGGGCGCTATCATCGACCTGCAACACATTTCCGGTAAAGAAATATTTATGTTAATTACGTAGGGAAAATATGTTCAGCTTCACCTGCCTTTGAATTTGGAGTTTTACACCGTTTCGTTTTCAAAAATAGTTCAGTTAGGTACGGTGGTCAGTTGACCCACCAGTGTTTCTGCGTTATCAACCAGTATCAACCTATTCCTCCGCAAGCAACTGACAACACCCCTACATGAATCATAGGTAGAGGTCAAATGACTAAGGATCTATTATCGTCATTGAAATTGCAACAGAGAGCATACCTCTCTCATCCGGGATTCGAACATACGATCTCAATATCGTGTTTACAACATTCACATTTAATATCGACATGAGTCTTTGAATGGAGGAAAAATGACGTTTTGCGGTATTTATACCATAGTTGACATAACGAATCAGTATATTATAATATATTTATCTGTTTCATATTTGTCACTATGTGACCGATTCACATGTAATGTTTATAATGTTGTATGCATTGTATATGTCAATTGTCATATATTTACTTAGTGATCTTTACGCATTCACCAAAGAGATGGACTTGCCGACATTTTCATAGATCTGTAATAAAACTGATTTTTTGGTATTTATATAATAGCTGACATAAAGAATCAGTAGATTATAATATAATTTAGATGATATACTACTTTATTTAGAAATTAAGGCATAATGCCCCTGATTCTCAATTACAAGTTATCATATTTATCTATTTCATATTTGTCATTTTCTTAGAGCAATAATGCTTACAAATATGCTTATGTTAATCAAACCGTGCATGAATAAATCATTAAATTTTAATCAATATATTCCTTTCTTAATTGAGGAAAACTCTCGTGATTCAGAGAGAAATCCAATGCAGTAGAATACATCAACGAACGCTGGATTCATTTCCGCCGCTAAACCATGGTTACTCGTAACTAGTCACACTGACTACAAAAATGTAAATGAAGAGGTGAGAGTTAGTCTGGTAGGTATTTGTATGATGGCCTGTTAGTGATTGTTTGCGATTTTAATATCTTTGATGGAACAAACACCAATAACTCAAATTTACGTGTTTCTGTATGTATTCTTTGGACGTTACTCGGTCTATATAAAACAATGAAGACCGCCTTAGCTTCGATTCATCTGAAATTATATATTATGCGGTAATCATGCGTGCAATTACACAATTGATTTAAGTACTGATGTTTTAGGTTATGAAACAATCGCATACGTCAATCTTGAACTTATATTGAAGATTGGCAGAGTTGAGTCGACATCCAGCTTTCCAGACAACGAATATTTCCCTCATCGAGAGTGATTAAAATAATTGTAATCATATGCTTCACAATCGATGTAAAATAAATAAGTTTAAGCTATGTACCGGCCTATCTGTAATAATGCAAGGTGTGTAAATCGATTGAGCAGCTAGCTTACCGCGCAATTAACCGCTACGAGCCAGACGTCAAATATAACTGTTATTCTTATTATTGTGCCAGTAAACATTGTTTTATGTTGTTTATGTGGCAGCTTATTCTCTCTAGAATATTTATCAGTAAGGCCTTTCCTTTTATGACGTCAACATTGTGTGATACATATGACGTCATATGTCACTCCTGTTGTGTATTCCTATCTTAATATATGTAATATGACACTGTATGAATTGGGTTATAATTGCCACTCTGATAGTAGACAGACTCACTCGTTGTTTAGCTCTACATGTGAATAAATGTTCTTATAATAAAACTCTCTTGCTCTCTCGTTATATACTATAGTGGTTGATATTAAATATGTACAAAACATAAAAACTCTCAATTTTTTTTCTCTCTATAATGCTGTCTTATAACACATTGGTTAATTATTAACTACATAATCCGGTTGGCTGTACATTACATTCAGCTATTAATTCATGTTTTATGGTTATTTCACATTCTGATATTAATAATTTAGTTACTGGGAGCAAGGTCAGTATAAGGCTGCTTGTTCCTTTCTGGATTAATTACAGTGTGTAATGTGTATGTTGTAATGTACGTAATGGGTAATTGCTTTTAATGATTAGTTACTGCCCACTTATTCAATTTATGTATAAATGTTGAAAACAATGACCATATAGCGATTGAGTGTGAGGTTAGCTAGCTGTTAAATCGATTTAAACCCCCAGTATTTTTACGGACAGTTCCAAGTCTGTCAATAAATGAATAACTATTATTTATGTTTGTGTTTATATGTATGTTAAATTTTCCTTTCCCCATGTGCAATTCTTCCACTTGAGTGTTCATGTTCCCCCCCCCCCCTCTCGGCATATTGTTGCCAGCTGTCTAGACTTGTCATGTGAAGTATTCCACCCATTAAATTCACCCTCCCCTGTGTGTCCTCCTTAGTCTCCTTAGTTGTCCCTTATGGTCGACAAGGCCATTCCTTGCGCCCTAGTTCCATTGCGTATTTACCCTAGCGCCTCCCAAATGCCTGATATTGTTTAGACTGTTGTTTTGCGTTAGGTCTGTGTGGAGAGACAGTGTCTTATGTATGTGGCGTTTCCTGTAGCAACTTATTCTCTCTTTTACGTTGTGTTTCAACATTGTTTTTTTACCTCTCCTGGAATACCAGCCAGCAGTAACAACATATTCTACAATAGGCCTCTGACAAAATGCTTCCTTGATGGGATAGGAGAACAAATGAGTTGACAAAAAAGCGACTGGCATTTCCCCACTCTTGAAGTTTTGACCCATGGCATGTAATCGGAACGAGTGTGTTTTATTCCAGCATTCAAACATTATATACTTTCATTTCACAGAGATAAAACAAATCAACAAATTATGAGCAAATATAGTGTTTAATGTAGACATTTAAAATTAACAGTTTCTGATAATTTATCACAGTGAAATATGTCTCGTATTTTTATGTAAATTTGGCACGATAAACAATTCATTCAAACACAACAAAGTACAAATGTAAATCCATGTACAATACAATGCTATATTTTCTATATGCATAACTTCTTTTACAATTAAGTACATGTCTTAATAATAAATAGCATATCTGGTCCACATGTAACAGGGTAACAAATAAACATTAAAAACATTACAGACTTGTCATGATACACTAATATAGATTTTTTTATGATTGAATCACAAAATACTCATGTTTAATGATTGCCGTTTCTTGTTGTCTACTATACATATCAACATCATGAAGGGCTTCTATGGTTGAGTGGTGGATTATTGTTTGAATTCAAAGCAACTACCCCGCACCGCTGCGGTATCATCCGGCAACTTGTAACAGAGGAAGCCATCCAGCTAGCTTACGGAAATACCGTGTTTCTACCCAGGTGTACTCCTGGGTTTTCTCCACCTTAAAAGCTGGAAAAGTCGAGACATGACCCTGGTTGTTTATGTTACTTAAAACCCCATTACAAAATAAAAGAAACAGTGAACATCAACCTGTGTATTTCGTAGTAAAATCATTACAGGTTATTGTGCTAGTACAGTGATTGTTCTAGGCGTTAAGGACACAGTGGAGTTGCGGTTGTTATTCTCTGACATATTTGTTCGAATAAGATGGCGCCATCCTATGGAATAGTATTGAGCCATTCTAATGCAAAATTGATAATGACTTAAGATCTTAGAAGAATAAATTTCGTGGATATTTTGTAAGAATTGTAACTTATTTTTCACATCTGAATATCAAAACACTCGAAAAGACTTTCAAAAGCTATGAATATTTTCATTTATTATAGGCATCCTGATCCGTGTATTGCTTCATCATGTTTTGATACAAAATAATGTTTTCTCTATTACTAAACAACAAAAAATGGCATTCATTCAAAATCTTCGCCACTCTCTCTCTGTAAACAATTGCTGTTCTCCTCGAACAGGCACACATTATGTATATACAACTTATTGAAAAGCACTCTTCATACTTCGCCGGAAATTGTTTATGGACTTGTAGGAATATATAAAATAAATAGTGTCTGCATATACATGAAAGTTGAGATTGTGTAAGAAAGGTCACCAAACGGGACATAAAGCATGACATATATTCATAAATAATTATAAACAAATACTACGTAACTCGTCATAAATCAGGCAAAAGCTGTTAATGTGATAATTCATAATTAAAATACACACTTTAACAAATAAAACATCATTTTAAAAAGCAACAGCAACAAACAACAAAGGAAACAATCTTTTAACAATGATGAACACAGATTACGTGTACATGTGTTTTCACAAAACCATGAAGTTAAATTATTTCATTATTTATGTTTTTTTGTGTTCTTATTTGATTGTTCCACTTTTGTTACGAATTACAAAATTTACACAAAGTATAACATTTTCGTACTTCAATAAATGATGAAACAAACATTTTCTTTGTTATAATGCGTGTTATCAATAATAATAAAGTGTACCTATTAAATAAGCAGCATTATGAAATAATAAACATTTAGAATAAGAATTTTTTGTCAGCAACAACAAAAGCTGCAAAACATTAGCTACACGCAAATATGACGGTGGAGCCTATGGTACGCTGAACATTCTTATTAAATCTGCATGTCTTAATTCATTGAACTATGCTTTATAAATTTCCATATGTGTCAAAAATTGTTTCAAATATACACTACACTACAAAATGAAATAAATGAATTTATAAACATACACATTGCGCCTGTCATGGATTTCGTAGATGTCAACAATTATTGTTATGCTCATTCTTTGTCCTAGTAAAGCTCGTGCCACACAATTTTCATGTTTTGAACACATACACTTGCATACGAACTAGAGCCATGTGAATAATGGACATTTTATGCTGTGGTCTGCAAATTCGTGTAAATCACTGCGACATCTGATGTCAGTTGCCAATTGACACTATGTTCACGGGCGGCCTGATTTGTAGCGCACTGTTCAAAGTGAGATTTTATCTATAAATAGCAGTGAAATGATGACAAATAATTTCTGTGAGGCCTGTGTAAATTACATCTTATTCACGAAAATTAAAGAAAATTATATGCTAACTGATTTTCAAACAACGTCTGTTTAATGATTCTTCTTAACTTACGGTTAATGAATGTAAATCCCTTCACATTTGATATTTGATGTAAGTAAAGCAAATTGGTTAACACAGAATAGGCTGTGCATGATGTGCAACACATTTCAACCATATATGATAAGTTCGAACACGATTTTAGTTCAGGTTTTGAATGAAATGAATCAGGCACAAATGCCATAAACACCTATTGTACCAATAATGAGTCACTTTAATCATAACAAGAAATGTCTTGAACAAAGATGGTCGGCAGAATTTGAAGGTTAAAATTTGTTGTGCAACATAAAAAAAATGCCGAAATGTTACGAGTGTGGTCACTCCAGATCAAAAATGGATTTCGGTAAGTTAACAGAAATTCAGTGGATTTCGGTATAATAAAGTACCCTTTATCAAAAGGTTAATCAATCCGCGTCAAGGACACAAATGTTGTTCGTTTGAAGAAAAATTGCCTTGGTGGTTAACGTAAGATTTGATTGGTATACACAACACTGATATGCAATAAGCAAACCATGTTAGTACGGCTGCGCCGAAAAATAATATTGGCATAAGGTGGATGAATGTGACTTTTGACATTGAATCGAATCCTATCTCGTCCAATGTAGAGTGTCCCTTGACGTGGAGTGTATCACCTCCTATGACTTTACTAAAAATTGAATGAACAACCTGATATAATGTTTGTTTCTGTATTTCCTCCCCGGCAACTTTAAGTGCATTGAAATCAAACGATGCAGCAATTATCTCGGAGCAAACTACAGAAGTCGTGACTTGTTCAAACAAAACATCCATTTGCAACCTCGGGCGTACCATATTTGGATTTGCATATTGTTTGGCTGCTATATCCCAGTCAACATCGGTATAAATGAATGAAGTACTGTTGTTCATAAGTACTTCTTGCAAACAACTTCGTATTTCCAATTTTGTTAACAAATTAAATCCATACTTCTCGAAATATCCTGTAAATTCTTGCCAAGATGCCATTCCAACAGACAAAGCTCCCCAATTCATAGCCTGGGAGTCCTCGTCTGCGTCTCCATTCAATAAATGTATCCATAAAGGAATTGGCTGCTCCGTAGCTGCTTTGACCAAGTGAGCCAATCAAACTGGTTATGGATGATGAGACAACGAAGAAATCCAAATCAAAGTCTCTCGTAGCAATGTGCATATTTATTGTGCCAATAACCTTTGGGTTCAACACGTATTCAAGTTGGCTTTCCTCTAAATTCTCTGATAGCTTACCTTTTAACACACCAGCCCCATGAAACACGCCTTTTATATCACAATGTTGTACTTTGTTACGTATTTCGTGAATTGCAGATTGAACGGATGCGTAATTGGTAACATCTGCACTGATACAAATGATTCTAGTATCTGGTCTATTTTCAATATTATTTATGTCGATCAACTGCTCTGTCAACACATGCCTGCGGGACAGAAGCACGATATTACCAGCACCCATTTCGGCAAAGAGCTGCGTCATTTCCCATCCCAAACCAGTCAATCCACCAGTAATTAGGTAAACACCAGACTTTTTAAACAATTGATTTAACGAGCGTCTTACAGGTATTTTCAATGCACAGTTTTGCATCAGTTGATGGGCCGGACAAATGTCGCTAGGCATTGACATAACTCTCTCCTTCCATTTTTGTAACCATGTAACTGCTTTCGGCAAGATTGTTGATGTCCTCGTTTTCAAAACGCTTATGAAATCAAGGTAGGTTACCTTTGGTTTACTCTTTAATATCCTCATCTCTATCAAAAGAGTTTCCGGTATGTCTCCATTTGAACATATTATCTCTTTGCAATATTTAGCAACGAAGAAACTGGAGTCGATTTTTTCCAACGATATCAAAACATCTATTTGTTTTCCAGTTGATTTGGATTCCACCGTGGGATCAATAATATACGCATGCTTTCGAACGCTTAACATATCAACAAGCATGGTCCTTTGCAAAGAATTAGGCGAACGACTATATACGACAACCGAAGCTCTTTGTGGAACTAGATCAACAATTATCCAACTTATTACAGAATAAAGGAGGAGACCAGGTTCATATCGTCCTCCTATTTCTTTCAAATTTACAAGACTGTTCTTTGGAACAGCGATTTTATGTTTTATCTCAGTAGGCCAGATACAAACATACTCCCATTCATTCTCAAAAAGTCTTATTTCATCTTGGACCTTAGGAGTTCTGCAAGTTGGCTTTTTCGCCGGTATTGATGGATATCCAGTATATTCTAAGCCAAAGAGTTGATAACCGTCATTCATGGATTCTTCCCATGCATCCGGATCTTGTTTCAACCATTTTGCAGTTCGTGGGAATATCGTTAATGGATGGCAGCAGACTGACTTTACGTGTATGTTAATATGGTCAGTCCTGACTTTGTCAACACGAATGTCATCTTCAACTAAACATGAAAGTTGGGTTCCACCGGAACGTTGCGTTAGGACATTGTGGGGGGTGGTTAATTCTCTCGGTAGTTTATGTTCTGCTCGAAGGAAGGGAATCATGTGACATTTTGGATCTTTCGTAAATTGGCCACCATATACTTGATCGGTATCTATCAAAATTTCCGGCTTTAGATGACGGATGTCCTGGAAAGTGTTTGATATCACTTGTAGTAACGTGTCTTTAGTTTCTTTGATTGTAGGTCGAACATCTACCAAAGTAATTGGACCATGAATAAATTCTAGCTGTACTGAACGCACTAATCCCCAAAGTTCTTCACCTACTAAGTTAATGAACGGTGACTGAGTTGGGAACGCTGGTTGCGTATTTTGTGTCACAACATACAATGGAATAACTATTTGCTTTTCTGTCATATACGTTACCAGGTCTGTCAATAGCATACAGTTGTACTTAATGAGGCGATGTAATTCTGATGCAGCCACAGAGTCTACTACTGTTGTTAGAGTAAACTCGTGAATTAGAAGTATCACTGACTCATAGTTTTTCTCAGAAAAGGCTTTCTGGATAAACGTTGCATTTTCTTCATTTCTTGATTGAAACAGTGTAAGCTTTTCTATGTTTTGGAAATGTTCTTTTGTTGCGTTTTCGTAAGTGTTTGTCAACAAAAGAATGCTGGGTACATCAATTGTTTCAAGTCTTGGTATAGCCACTGGTTGCCATGTTAGTTGATACCGCAATTCACAAGGAGCCATTGAATTGTTCCTTTTACCGTACGTTGTATAATTTCGCAAATCAGCGATGACTTTGCCATATAAATCAAACAACAAAATGTTGTAATGAACTTGGAAGACTGTGTCTAATACTGTAGTATTTATCCTCCTAGTGTATGCAAACATTCTCTGTTCTGGTTTTTGTAGAATGCGAATTTCACCGATAGCTACGGGAAGGAAAGAGAGTTTTTCGTCTTTTATCAGTGTCAGCAATTCGTCTGTGATGGTGTTGATGGAAGTTTGTATCATGGTGTCGAGGACACACGCATGAATTGTTGTTCTGTTCAATTGGTCCATAACATCATCCGGCACCGATATGTCTGTTAAGCTTTCGACTCCATTCGTCAAAGACCCTCTCATCATACGAAAACATAGTCCGTGCTGAAATCCCAATGACTGCAAATTGCCATACATGTCATCTTCGCTCATGGTCCTACACCCACTGCTCGAAATGGCCACCTTTAATTTGTCAACGTCTATTTTTTGACAACATTTATCTGGTATTTTACCTGTCTGCTTTTCGATGTTCGTAAGTTTCATTGCTAATTCTTTAGCAGCCTCCTCGACAAACTGGCTATGATATGCACATTTAACATCAATGTCAATAATGTCTGTGTCGGTTGTCTTAAGCTTATCTTTCAGCTTTTGTATCGACCTTTCATCTCCGGATACGGTGCATGAAGAATCGCTACACATATTGCCCCTATGGATTCACAGTGTTCTTGAACCAACTTAGTATCAAGGTTCCGCACAACTGCCATCCTCCCTTTGTTCACAACAGCCAATAATTTGGATCGAAAATATATGATGTTTACCGCGTCTTTCAGTGTCAGGAAACCAGATGCAAGAGCAGCAGCAACTTCACCAACCGACTGACCTACCACTGACATCGGTTGTATTCCGAATAATTTCCAAAGTGCCGTCAAGCCTACCTGGCAGGCAAATATTGCCAAGTGTGAAACAAAAGGGTCAGCCAATACATCACTGGATTCCTTGAATTTGTTCGCAATTTTCCATTTGGTAAGAGGTTCTAAATACTTGTCAATTTGATCAATAGCATCTCTAAATGCAGGTAATTTCATAAGGGAAGCACACATTCCATTCCAGGCAGTTCCTACTCCACAATAAACAAATACGGTATATTTGGTCTTCGAGTTTGATGAATATATAGGTGCATTGAGATAATTTCTCAGCGATAATTTAACCTCATTTACTGTCTGTCCGTGCACTGCTTTGCGTATTGGTCTGTGATCTCTTCTGCAAGTGGACGTGTAGGAAAGCGCATCTAAATCACATTCATCGATTTCATCTAAGGCATCACAGAGAACTTGTGCGTTATTGACTAGACTCGATCTATCAAATGTTGAAATTGTGACTATACGATGCGTCAGTATTTGAATGTTTCTTGTAGTTTGTGACATTTCTTATTTGTCTGTAAACTGTTCAATAATCGCGTGTGCGTTTGTTCCACCGAATCCAAAACTGTTAACACATGCTATGCTACCTTTTCCATATGGCGCCTTCCATAGAGCACATTCTGTTGGTACACGGAAACCTAACGCGGACAATTTCAATTTCGGATTTTCGTTTTCCTTCGAGTACCACAACGAGGGTACCACCGTTTCATATTTCATCATCAGGAGAACTTTTATGAGCCCAGCAACACCTGCTGCAGCCTCTGTATGTCCTATATTTGTCTTCACTGAGCCAATCAACACATCTGATGGAGCACTCGAGCTTCTTCCAAAATGAGCACCTAATGCGCTAACTTCTGTAGGGTCACCAACTGGCGTTCCAGTTCCTTAAACATATAATAAATAAAAATTTGTAGCGTTTTCTGTCTTTCATTTCTTTGTGGTAGATGCGTTAATATTATCAAGTATTCTATAATATATTGTGAGTCTTCCTAATTATGAATGTCAAGTATAAGTAACACAAAATCAGTGTGTTGTCAATGTTAAAAACAAGAATCCCTTGAGGGCCTGACACTATACTGGCTACATTCTAGCCATACTGACTGGCTATACTCACTATATAACTTTAAAGAAAATATGTGATCCGAGGGCGGCGTTCGGTGTTGACACAATGCGAATGATATGAACATAAACAATTTGGTTGGAGGAAATAATGCTACATACTCAAAACTAATGCCCTGAGCTGTGCATCTTCAAAGAAGATTTTCAAAGAGCCCCGGTATAAGTATATTATAAGAATGATTAAGATGTAGCAGAGAACGCCACAAATACACACACAACAATGCCCCCATACAGATCCCAGGGAAACACGCGCTTACGAAACATTAGTGATTGACGAGGTGTAATATCTATGGGAATGGGAAAATGAGAAATTGAGTGGCTGTCTATAAACACATGGACAATTTAAGGGGTGGACAAAGGGGAAAGTGGATGAACGTATTGAATACTCAACAAGACAAGCTTAGAAAGCCAGTGGCCACAGGCGGCATCGGGGAAAAGAACACACATTATATAAAATCAAGCAACTGGTTTTGGGCAAAAACTTGTTCAAAGTGTTCAATTTTAAAATCTATTTTAGCCCCTGTGACCTACTTATACAAGAGACCATAACAATTTGGGAACTAAGAACGTTCCTGTTAAACTCAGTTAAAACTGACATAGAGGACATGTCGTTTGAATGACCGGTGTAAAGTTAGCCGTAATAGGAGTAACAGCAGTAATACTGCTGGAAGAGGTAGCAGTATTACTGCTGTAAATCAATGAAACTAGCAGTCAAAAGCATCAATGCAGTACTAATGCTAGTAGTAAGAGAATTGTCAGAATCAGATTTATTGTTGAAAATACAAGCAATAAGAGGGACATGAGTGAGAGGGGTGTACTTGTCCTAGCAATACCATTAAATGGTAATACTGCTTTTTTACTACTAGTAATAACATTACAGAATAGGCCCATACAAATGCACAATAACCTAACTGTTTTTGATAACAAGTTTTAGAGAATCCAAGGTCCGGAAATGTTATTACTGCTAAAACCGTTCAGCAGTAACAGCAGTAACACAGTGACACTGCTAGTACTAAAATAAGAAATGAAGGTACTTTAGTACAACGTATGTTTCATATAAAAGGTTCACCTGAGGCAGCAATGTGTGTTTTAACAACACGACGAAATTTCAAAACGCCGACGGCACAAATATCAAATACCGTCACAAATATTTTTTTCAATTTTACATCCTCGTTACTGCTGTACTTTACAGAATACGACGACCAGAACTATTTATAAATAGTATTGCATTGTTGAATAATGAAATTATACCATATGGTGAGTTTAATGCAAAAACAGCAGAAGTGCAAGAGTTTAATGAAAATGTTTCAATTATACCTGAATTATTTGAATACCCTGATATTTTGAGTAATGATAATATTATCAATAGATGTTCATGTGATGAAGTTGTCAATAGAAGAGGTAGAGAGTTGGTGGACATATTTAAGTACATACAGCTTATATATTATAAATGGTAGGTGTGTAGAAGACTTTCAGAAAGGTGAATTTACATATGTTGATAGAACAGGTTGTAGTGTCATTGATTATTATTTTTGTACAGAAAATGTGTTCCAACATATTTCAAATTTGATTGTGTGTGTGACGGAGACACGAAGCATTTTCCAATTTCTTTAAGCCTTGTCTTATTTCAAAATGTATCAGGTGTGGATAGTGATGCTAACTCCAAAGCCATGCATGTAAAATACTCTCTCGTTTCTGATGATAACAAACTAGAATATAAAAGCATTATTGCTGAAATGATTGTTGATGGGGCATTTGATAGTTTTTATGAGTACACTTTTGATAGCAATGTTGATATTAATGGATTACTTTCAATTTTTGGTGACATTATTATGAGGCATTCAAGAAGGTTATTTCTAAAGGTAATACGTCCTCAGATAAGTCAAAGTGGTTTGCTGCTGCTTGCAGTAAATTGAAATTATGTCGAAACATACTACTAAGACAAGGTCTGAAGCCGACTAACAAGAATATCTAGAAAGTAAGTGGGTGTATAAAGATACCATTAAGAGCAAAAAGCTTGCATATCATAGGAACAAAGCAAATCTGACAAATGAAGCAATAAAATATCCGAAACTCTTTTGGAAGAAAATAAAACAATTGAAAGAAGCACCTATTCATCTATAAATATAACAATTGATAATTGGTATACATATTTCTTTCACCTTTTTAATGATGGTCTTGGGATGAATGAAGGTATTCATCATAATAATATCGACATGAATAAACTCATTTTGCTGATGACGTTGCACTAACATCTGATACTGTTTATGGTCTTCAAAAACAGTTGAATATTTTAGAATCATTTTGCCAAGACTTTTGTATTGAAGTAAATATTTCTAAATCCAAAGTTATTGTTTTTTCGTAATGGAGGTAGATTGTCTAACAATGAATAATGGTTCTACAAGAATACCAAAATAGATATTGTAAATGAGTTTAGTTATGTTGGGGTTTATTTTAATCTAAAGTAATCTCACTATATAATGTCTAATGCTTGCAGTATTAAAGCTAAACGAGTTTTAACTTCTGTTCTATCTTCTGTAAATATTGTCATATAAGTCTGATTTTGAAATTTGTGATAGCAAAATAGCTCCTATACTCTTATACGGAAGCGAAACATGGGGTATCGAATATAGGCAGTGTATTGAGTATGTTCACATATATGCATGTAAACGGCTTGTAACAATGCTGTGCTTAGAGACTGCGCTCGTTTCCCACTACATTTTCAGGCCAGCAAACGTGTGATTAAATACTGGATAAGAATGATAAAATTACCAAGTTATAGATATGTATTCAAATGTTATCAAATGTTTAAGCATTATGACTCTTTGGCGCTGATTAACTGGGTTACAAAAGTCAGGCAGAATTTATATGCCAACGGGTTTGGATATGTATTGGAACAGCAGGGTGCTAAAAATGACAATCTGTTTGTCTCTCCATTTAGATAAAACATATAGGCAAATTTGGTAGCAAAATGTGACAGCTTTTATTGGCTACATGATGCATTATTGTTAAATTAAATTTAGGTCATTCTCGGTATAATGATAACGCTTGAATGACGTAGGGGTGAAAAGTAAAAGTTGCACACTTTTCTTTTTATTCTAAATGTGTGTTTGCCCTCTGATATCAGTATCTGTTATGTCCTCCTCTCCTACGAATCAACGCAAGTATTCTTGGCCGCATTGACCTGACGTAACGTCTTACCACGTCGGCGGGGATGGCATTCCACTCGAGAATTAAGGCAGCAGTCAGATCATTGATATTGTTGATGACGTGGTGCAACTTTTACTTTTCACCCCTACGTCATTCAAGCGTTATCATTATACCGAGAGTGACCTAAATTTAATTTAAGAATAATGCATCATGTAGCCAATAAAAGCTGTCACATTTTGCTACCAAATTTTCCTATATGTTTTATCTAAATGGTTACAATATTTATCTCTAAGTCAGTGCACAGTTTCTTTTTGGTGTCAGTATATTATTTGCAATGTATGTATATAATATCTACATCAAATGCATAATGTTGGTACTCATCATCATCATAATAATACTTACCATGGGCCTCAATTAGTAAAATATTGCCTCTGTCCATATCAACACGATTATACAATTGTTCTATCATGTTCTTTTGTTGTTCTTCTGAAGGAGCTGTCATTGGTTTGGCTATATTTCCATCTTGGTTGGTTCCTGTTGTGATCGTTCCCCAGATCTTGTTACCATCTCTCAGTGCCTGGTAAAGTAACATGACATAATATTACAATATTTTAACTGTAATAAGATTGACTTGTTTGCCTCCGAGTTCTTTTTGAGTGCACCTCGTATATGATATTTCCTACTCGTCTTCTTTATTCATTATATAACTACAACTTCTACTAATGATTTTTATAGTGAACATATATATATATAGGTTATGTTTTCCAACACCTTTGGCAGAGTCACCATCAGAGACATTGCTTATTCCGTTAATGAAGTGTCAATTAAACTTGTTAACGATGTCTTACATTTTTGAATGTTTTCAGTATCACGATTCCACAGCCTTCTCCTCTTGCATAACCATCAGCATTAGCAGTAAATGTTTGACATTATCCTGTTGGTGACAGCATTCGAGCTGTGGCCAAAACAATAAATACTTGGGTATCAAGAAGAACATTCACACCACCACATACTGCTGCTGTGCATTTGCCTGAAATTGAAGTATTATATTGATGTAATATATCCAAGTGAAAACAAAAAAATACAACAGTTCAAAAAGCTCTGTCGTAAGAGAGAATTCAGTGTCTTCGTAAGTATTCATTCAAAATATGTGTTGGTATGCTACACGTTAACAATATGCCACATTCCTTCAATTTTTTTCTTCGTTACAGAGATCATTGGAAATGCCCATGTTCGATTAAAACCAATGAGAATAAGATGTCTCATATATGATTCACAGCCAACTCTTGATTTAAAAAGGTATTATTTCTACGTCATATCCATTTTATTTTTTCTATGACGTGGTATAGTAACAGTTCTACTCTTTGACAATACCTGCTATTATCGCCTGCGAAGCAACATAAATGTCTACCAGTGATGATGAACACGCTGTATCGATCGTTAGGGCGGGGCCAAGGAGATTGTAGACGTAAGAGACTCGTGCGCTTATGATGCTGTTGTGTGTGCCGGTCACCGTGTACGTACTAGCAATCGTGTTGTCACCCATTCCGCAACCCTTATAGTCGTCGTCTGTCATCGAGCCTGTAATTAATTTCGCTGTTTTAAGATATACTTGGCACAATTACATAATAATGAATACTTCGTAATGTGTCTCACAACGAATTAGGTGTAAAGTTTTTAAACTACTGCAAACATTTAATATCTTTCACACTCTAATGAGTTTGGTAATTTCCCGTCAATACATACGTTAACTTATTATAAATATACAAAGCATATTAAGACATAACACTGTAAAATCTTTAATTCCTAGTATATACTTTAAAAAATCAGAACTACCTTTTATTTCATATAAATACAATAAACCTATACGCAATGCAGTCTTTAACTATAACAATATTACATCTAATCTCAATATCTCTGATAACAATTCTGGTCAAGATCGAAGGAATTCTTGAGACTGTTCAAATGCTAAATATCTATAAAAAATCATCGATCAAAGAATTAAGTTTTATCAATCTAACTACACAAAACACCATATCAAGCTAGATTCATTGCTTATGCGTGCTTCACCACTACTACACAACTTTCTAAACTTCTCACCAGTTGTTTAACAGCTATTAAAGCTAAAGCTGTAAAATATTGCAATAAAACTTTAGAAAATTCCAGTAAAATGGGGCATAATTCTACGGAAGTTTTGAATAAATTTCAGTCTTAACATATAAGAGCTTCTCGTATCTCTGCCTATGATTTCTCCACTGTTTATACTTCACTTCCTCATTATTTAATTTAAAACCAAACTTACACATTTAATTGAAAAAACATTTGGAAGCAATCAACATGTATATTTGTCCTTCAATGATGAAAGGGCTTTTTTGCTTCTTATAGGAGCAATAACTTTAACATCTGGACTTGCCAGGACGTATGTGAATCTCTTAATTGTTTACTGAATACTATTTTTATTCATTTTGATAACTCAGTGTACCAACATAAAGTTGGTATTCCCTTGGGTTCTAACTGTGCTCCACTAATAGTCGACTTATTCTTATTCTGTTATAAAAGAGACTTCTTGTTATCCTTATCCAAAGAAAATCAGATGGATGTAATTGACGCTCAATAATATCCCCCTATATTTAGACGATATTAGGAATAGTGGTGATTTTTTTCCAACCATGATCAATAAACTATATCCAACAGAACTACAACTTTCGAAAGCGAACAACTTGGATACACATGCCTCGTTTCTTGACTTGAACATTTGTATAGAAAATATTTTTTTACTACAAAGATTTATGATAAACGAGATGATTATGACTTTGAGATTATTAACTTTCCCTCACTCGATAGTGATATTTATGTTGGAAATCAATGACCATATAACGATTAAGTGTGAGGTTAGCTTGCCAAAATAAATAAGCAAAGTTGCAAATTCCAGTTTCATCATGCGTTGGAAAAATTGGACGGCATACTGTGTAAAGTATTAAAACTACTCCAAACATTCATTAACTTTCACACTCTAATGAGTTTGGTATATTCCCTTCAATATATACGGTAACTGATATAATTAACATAACTAACATAATTAATGATTTGTTTTGCAAAAACTTGACGATAAATGTCTCTGAAATTTGGATATACAGTATGTAGTTCATATTATATGAAACAAATATTTTTTATTGAAAAACATTTTATGCCCCACTGATATTCGGGTTTTGTAACATTGACAATATTTGTATGTTCAAATGAAATATTCCTATTTTCAAATGTAAATGCACCCCCCAAAAAATAACGACAATTGTTCTGATTCAAAGAAAATAAATGTAACTTTCTTTTTATCTGTTTATTTTCAAGTTTTTTCTCAGAGGAGAAGAAGGACCATACCTTTTTTAGAATAGTAAGATTTATAAATAATTTCATCGGCATTATTATATGAATTGAATATCTTTCATTCCAATGACTGACATTAGTGAACATCCAGGAAATGATCACAGGTTTTTACAAACAATATGTGACAAGTTAAACTCTATTGAAACTTCTCAAAAAATATCGATGCTAAGCTGAACAAAGTGGATATAATTGAATTGGCTGTTAATTCAATTAACAGCAACATGTCAGTGATTGAAAATTATGTATTTTGTCTGGAAAACAGGATAACACAAACTGAAGAAACGTTATCTGAGATCGAAAAAGGTCGTGATTATGACAGTTAGAATTGTGATGAACTCAAAGAAGATACAAATCAGCTTAGAAATGAAAAACCCTCAGAATCACTGGAACAATTGAAACAACAGAAAAAACGAATGTATGGAATACATCATTGACTTGAAATCAAGATATATGCGTGACAATTTGCTGTTTTATAATTTATTTGAACTCTCCCAAGAAAGAACATCAGAAAACTGTACTAAAACAAATTTGGACTTCTGTGTAGATACACTAAATATTGCGGATGCCAATACACGTATAAAATTGATAGATCCCATAGAGTCGGAAAGTATGCATTTAACAAAACAAGACCAATTGTCGCAAATTTTACTTTCATGGTGATAAACTAGAAATCAAAACAAAATCACGTGATCTACTTGCAAACAGTGATTTCGGAGTGAGTGATCAATATCCACATCCTGTTTTGGATCGCCGACGAAAGTTAAAACCCTACTTCATTCAGGCGAAAACACAAAAGAAACGAGCCGTGCTTTTACCACCTGGACCCGTACCGACAATACAACCACGTCACCATAATAGGAACCTGGCCTCATGTTCACAAAGGATCAACTGATCTGGATCAACTTGATCAATACAAACATTTGCCATTTTCATGATGCAATTGAACCCTTTTTAGTACTTCTCATAAACATACACAAAAATACCTAAATATCTTCTAAATAACATCGTGAAAACATACTAAACTTCACCATGATGTTGAGAAATTAATTAATTATACTTATGACTTATGATCAAATCAGGATCAATTTTCCAAAATCGGTAATAACTTATTAATTTACATATTTGTCTTAATAAGTGTGACATTTGAATTTAATGTCTCAAAAGTTTTGCAGGATGTTCATATTTGTCACGATATGTAAAAAGATTTAGATTTTCATATCATTTTTTACAAAGTTTGAAAGATCCTTTATTTGATCTTGATCCTGAAAACTGATTATTTGTGAACCAACGATCAGAGGAGAAACCAGTTATACACAACACAGACATAAGACAGCAGCACAGTAAAACAGTTCAAATTTCTTCTTTGGAATGTGAATGGGATATATAGCAAACTGTCGGAAAATAACTTTATTGAATTCATAAATATCTACATGCATGACATTTTCTTATTTTCTAAAACATGTACTGAAAATGATTTATATTTTTGTTGTTGTTATATACTACCAGAAGATTCAAACATACAAAAAAGCAATTGTTCACCAAATTTTGAATTCGATTTTCACAACTTATTACATAATGATATTATGAAATATAGTAATAGAGGAGACGTATTTCTGGAAAATGATTTCAACTCAAGAGTTGGACAGTCGTTGGACGTTATTGAAAATATAAATTTAAACCGATATATTGACCTACTTATTGATGAGTCTCCGTGTGATATTCCAGTACGGTCTTCATGTGATACCCGAATTAATAGTTTCGGAAAGAATTTGATAACATTATGCAAACAAACTGGCATATGCATTGTAAATGGTCGCATGGAGCCAGGGTGATACACTTGTTATAAGTTACTAGTAACTTTGCCGCTATTGTAACCGATTATGTTTTTACTTGTTACAAATTGTTATCTTTATTTCATACTATGAATGTTTTAGATCTTACTGAATTTTCGGATCATTGTCCAATTGAATTTAGCTTATCTCTAGAAAAAATGAAATCCATAGATTGATAGTGACTCTTCACACTGTGATCAAATTATAAGGGAAACTTCCGACTAAGATAAGCTTTATAATATACTAAACAAAAATAAACAGTTATTTGATGACGACATTAATGACTTAATTACAGGTAAATCTGAGGTTGATACTTGCATCAATAGTATGTCTGATCGTATTTAATATATCTTTCAAACTACACCGGAAACATTATAAATTGAACTCGCCAATTAATGCCAAACTTAAAAGGGCAGCAATGAATGTAAACAAGCGAATGCTGATTTCTTTAAACATAAACAAATATACCAAAATAATCCGACAGACGACAACCGTTTGCTACTTTTATCATATAGAAAACGTTTTTGTATGAAGAAGATCAATTCTTAACACTTCAGGATATGGAAATATTTTAATATGTATAATATGAATGTAAATTTCTTAAACAAAGACTTCGGGACCAATACATGTTGTGTATGTGCAAACATGGAGTGATACACTCTATGAACTGTTTTAGTACAGGATGTTCAAAACAGATTATACATTTGAAAGATACCTAGAACGTTAGACAAGAACTAACGCGTTTATATTAGGGTAACATAGCTTAGATATCGAAGATGGAATATACAATAGAAGTGTTAGAGAAATTCGTTCACGTAAACTTCATTCCCATTATACAATAGAAAATGAATATCACTTAAATATTACTCCATTGCTGCTGATATTTAATATCTAATCTTATACACACATATCTTGTATTCTGTTCTGTGTTTGCTTACATGTTTGGTATTGTATTTGTAACATGTATATTTATTGTCTTGGCCATCTCATATTTATATTTATTTTGTTAATGGTCAAAGGCATTGTATGTGCAGATTGTACCAATTAGTATACTATAGTTAATATGCAATAATTTGAGATTTATCACAATAGATTTATTTATGCACGTACACAATGAACAGATAAACCAAATATAAACACTTTTCCATATTTTATGTTATAATATGGTTCGAAATCTTCGAAAGGCAACATCAGTCTCTTAGCAAAAAAAACTTTACAATGTATGCTTACAATGAACGGAAATATTTTCCTAGTTAGAATATTATGTATTGCAAGTATTATGAAAAACAAGTCATTTATCCTTGTGTGGTTGGAATTTACATCTTGTAATGCAGTTTTCTGGTCAGATTTGATAATTGTATCAGTAAGATTATTTCTTCAATAGTTCAAACTTAAACACGGTTGATTGCTTAGAACAAAGTTCACTTTACGGGACTGGTGTTCCCATTTAACAACGTTTTTCAACTGATGTATGCCCTTATGTAATTCATTACCAACCTATATACACAGCAGTGTCTGTTTTCTCAATGTCATTCTTTGTGATACCACCATCTTCTAGAGCCATATGTACACAGTCTAGTACAAGACGTTGTTGAGGGTCCACTAACTCTGCCTCCTTGTCATTGATTTCATAGCTACGGTGGTCCCATTGGTCAATGCTATAAACAAAAGACATACATTGAACTCAGTCAGTTTCTTCCAAAAGTCATACCATGTTTGCGTTAACTCAATTATGTTTGTACATACACACGTATTTTTGCACGAACACTACAAATTGGGTGATGAGGTTGTTTTTCTTTTCTGTACAAGTGTATTGAAACGGTTCTAGAGATTCATGCAAATATGCACATTTCACACTTTGACAGTTGGACTGAAGGTAATGTATCCAAATCATTCATACTCCACCGAGAGATTTAATTTTCGATGTTAGGCAAGTTTATGTTTTCAGTAATTTGCTGTAAGATTAACTCATGTATCAAAACTATTTGATTAATATTTATTTCCTCACAAATCTCATGTTTTAGCAAATAAAGCTTGTTTTCAGCATAGTTATATTTGAACTGTTATATAACCCCTTTTCAAAAATGTGGCAAATTTATTCTTACCTAGAAAACTGTAAAATGTAAATGATTTAAACCCCTAGTCATTTTACTAAAAGTTACAGGGCCGTAAATCGCTGTATGGTTATTAGTTTAATAGTTTAATGCATATGCAACAGCAAATTTCTGCGCAAAACTGTGCTTCATGTGAGTGATGTTTTTGTATTAATTTCTTTCACAAGTTTTCCTAACAGGTTCACCTGATATGTTTGAATTATTGTTTGTTCAATGCACACTTCTAAACACTTAAACAGTTCTTCTGTTGTTTCAACAAAATCTAGATACAATAATTTTGTGCTGAACAATATACAGAAGTGCATACCAACATCACATCACATATGATCCCATATTTAGAGGACAAACGTACAATTAGCATTGGTATTGCATTATTTGTACTGTTTATCAATATTACATCAGTTCCGAAACAAGACCTCGTAGCTGTCACCTAAGTCCTTTTACAAGTTGACCACAAGGTAACAAGATTGGTAAGCATATACAGGAAATAATGTATGGCATTGTGTGATGTAACAGAGATTACGAGTACAGTGAACCTAACTTCAAGACCACCTAAAAAATAAGACCACCTCAAAACTAAGACACAATTGTCGAATCCATTTTGAAAGTTTTGCACTTTATTCAGCCTCAATATTAAGACCACCTCAATATTAATACCAGTTTTCTAGGGTCCCAATGGTGGTCTTATTATTGAGGTGTTACTGTATTTGCAAACATCAAATCAAATCGGTCCATAATACAACAGTCATCGAGTGCGATTGGTTAGGATATAAGAATTTGTTTTACAATCGATATAAAATAAATGTTGAACTAAATTAACAGCAACAATCTCATATCACATAGTTCGGCGCACACCGTTTGATTAACCCCTACGCAGCTGGATGATAGATAATGCACCTGAAATAATTTGTTCTTCACCTTGGATGTTTGAGGGTAGCTGTTTGCGGACGAACATGTTAGTACATACGTATCATGTGACCAAAGTACAGTCCGGCATAAAATCTTAATTTCTTACTGCATATTTTGTCCAACTCACCGACTGAATTTAAATGTTATCGAAATGTGTTGCTTTTGCATCTGGTTACAGGTTATCCTTGTTTTCTGATTACTTTGCCAAATTTATTTATCCGTATTTCTTTTAATTGCAATGTTAGATAAAATATCTAGATTTAGCGCACGAGGAAAATACCATGTTTGGTAATTATAATTACACAAAATTATATGAGACATAATGTCCCAGTCTGTTTGTTTACGAAACTATGTTTTATCATAATTATATAGTTTGTGACTTTAATATTGCTAATTCCGAATGTAATTTGTTGGTATATAAAGGCAATTAAATATTTCAAAATTTACAAGTTATCATCCATTTTATTATCAGCTGATAATGATGAATTAAAATTGCCGTTTTATGAGGCATGAACAATGAAGAACTTCATTTCATACGATATATTTAATATTAAATTAACATTTAAGCACCGCTGTACAAGTTCCAACCTCTTATTTAAGTGACGCCATTTCCAGAAAACGTCACATGTGACGTCACCACGAACTGAGAGCAAGCAATATTTACCCCATATGGCAATATGAAAACGAAGTGACCATATGGTGTAAATATTGTTTCCTGCTTGCCTATAGTGATATCGCACATTGCGATTTCTTAAAATGACGTCACTTACTGAAGAGGTCATTTGTAAATTTTTAAATATGTTGCTGGCTACTTGTAAGTTATTATTTCTTAGAATAATGTCGTGCCTCAAATGATTCTCATTGTCACGTGTGAAATTAGTTAAATAAACATATTTATTTGTCTAAATTGTCACGTAATATACAATAAATGACAAGATAAGTAGAGGAAAAAGGACAGGAGTCAGCGCCACAATTGTGGCACCTTGCTCATTGTGGAACCTTGCTCATTGTGGAACCTTGCTCATTGTGGCACCTTGCTCATTGTGGAACCTTGCTCATTGTGGTGCCTTGCTCATTGCGGTATCATACTAGTTCGCGGCAACTCTGATGATAGAACAATTGTTCGCATCCTCACAAAGCCTATACGCGTCAAATGCGGTTGATTCGAAACATAATACAGGGGAAGTAACTACCGCGAAACTAGTCGTTGTTGTCGCTACAGTTATACATCTTGACATCGGGTTTTTCAGATAAGACATCGTACTGTTAAACTGCGAGAGCATAATATAAAACGCTTTTATCATATAAAGAAGTTCATTTTGTTCGATATCAGTACTCGCGTTAGCTCGTGCATTAGAGGAGATTAAATATTCGCGGAAATATGGAGGATGAAGAGAAAAAACAAATATTACAACGTTATTATTTCAACGAGAAAAACCCTGCAGCTTATGCAGGTCCTCGGAAACTATTTAGTGTACTCGAAAAGAAATATCCGGAGACATTGACTATCGACTTTGTAAAACAATGGTTGAATGATCAAGATGCATATTCCCTTCAGAAGCCGCGAAAGCATAGATTTAAGACGACTAACGTGCGAGTAACATGAATTGGTGAACAGCTAGACATTGATCTACTGTCCATGGCTAACCTCGCTGATGATAATGATGGGACGCGATTTTTGCTTTGCGCTATTGACATACTATCGAGGAAACTGTGGGTCAGATCGTTGAAAAACAAGACCGCTAAAGTGGTATTGAGCGCTATGAAAGACATCCTGAATGACATTTCTCCGATGAAAATTACTACTACGAAACTAGTCGTTGTTGTCGCTACAGTTATACATCTTGACAAGTCATCGTACTGTTAAACAAGCTTCATGTGGGCCAGTTTAGACCACAACGCATTCGATGACCCCTTCTTATTCTATATAAAGCCACCATCTTGAAATGAGGGAATTTTCAGATCCATTCTTGCGTAATGTATCTATTTATAAACATGACAGTGTGTTGTGTAATACATAAGTAATATTCAAGCAGACGACGCGTTTAGCATCACATTCAAATTATATTGAATTAATAACCGTTGCATCCATCTTCATTCTATTTGACGATTTAGTGGTGATTTAAACTACCTACAACCACTGTTAAATCTTTCTGAATTAAAATCACTCTTGTTACTTAAGACATATGTCGTGACTTGTTCATGACTTGATCTTTACATCAAGTTTTTTAGACAAGTCATCGTACTGTTAAACAAGCTTCACAGCTTATATTAGTCTTTTCAACCACTCATTTTGTTGAATTAAAATCTTCATTATTTAATGTATTACTTATTTCAGTGTCTAACCGTGAATCTACATTTTATAATAGGTAGCAGTCACTTGGCAACATTTTTAATAGTACTTTACCATTACGTTTATCTCGAGTCATTCACCTGTTAGTAAAGAGGGTGTCTAAATTAAAAATGATAGTAGTACAACAAGTTTCATTGATGGGATGATAATGGGATTCTTGATATGAATGGGATTCTTGATATATATAGAACTTGTCGCAAAAATGATAATGAAAATAGTTTCTATAACATACTGAATATAATCTTTCTTTCAGTTTTCTCAGTCCCTACTGACAAAATGTAACACATAAAAAGAGGATTATTTTTTGTAGATATAAAGCAAGTTTATTTACTGTTCATTTTTATAGTTAAGATTTTACAAAAATAGAAATCATAGGACAGCTTTTAAATAAACCTTTTTCCTTGTATTACAGAACAGATACTCACCATCCCATATTTCTAGAACATTTACTCATATTTTGTATGGCTTAAATTGATATAAAACACAGGTTTTGCAATAACCAGTTATTACATGTCTTTAGACAAAATAGAAAACATTAAATGTTTAATCATAAGATAGATGGACACATGTTAAGAGTTTGTGTTTTTACATGGAATAATTCTATTATAAACAACCGATGGATTATTTATGCATTTGAAATTATTCTGTTACAAAATACAGAATAATAATTAATTTTGAAATTATCCTATTTTTACAAAACACAGAAACATTCATAAAATGAATCAGAGTTACGTGTTTAGAGTGAAATATTTTCATAGATTTCAGATAACTACCTATAGCTATTTCAAAATAATCTCATGATTGGTGAGAGAATAAGTTAAAGAGGAGTTCACAGAGTGCAACACATGCTTCACGATTCAAAAACAATTGTGTATTTATCTCATATGGCGGTGCATTCTGTTGGTGACTGAAAACTAAAGTCATTTTTAATTAAATAGCATTTAAGTATTTTTTGTAAATGTCATTCTTGATTCCCCCTCTTTTAAGATGTTCAAGTAGTAATTGTAAACCACATGACTCTACACCTTTTAAGCTTGATTATGTTCGCATTGTAATAGTTTAAGGAAGGATGATATACACAATTGTATTTAATAGGGAAACTTTAACCACGCTTCTATTGATAATACCAGTGACTTTATTAAATGTTTGTTGGTTTATAAAGTAGGACCATTAAAATCGTCATGACATCATGGAGAAGCTTTAGTTTGTTGAGTATAAACTTACATATACCTACAATCCTAAATAATCCAGGTGAAAAATACATTTATTGATAAACTGTGGTCAACAGAAATGATGATCATTATGTAAACATATTGGAGTATTAGATTACCGTATTAGCGTATTTGAAGAGCATTTCCAATACAGTAAAACCTTTACCATGACAACAATTGACATACAATTTTATCTAACGATAAGTCAAACGTTAAAAATATGTTAACTAAAGAATGATATATGATAATGCGACAAACTTGTTGAAATGGTTTTGAGTCAGCGTTGCTTTAACATTACAACAATGAGTCCTGGTCCTGGAACGTTTTTTCACAGCACACGCATATGTAAGAATATGCCTAGAAGTGCCTCAAAGGTAGGGAGGAGTGCTTCAGAGGCAGGGAGGAGTGCCTCAGAGGCAGAGAGGAGTACCTCTGAGGCAGAATGGAGTACCTCAGAGGCAGGGAGGAGTACCTCAGAGGCAGGTACGAGAGTGCCAGAAACGTTTAGAACGAGCCATTTTGCGTTGTACATAACTTAGTGATATATTTGAATTGCGCAGTGTGGCGAAGTTGTCATTTTAAAATCGGCAGCAATGGATCAAAACGGAGTCGACAATCGTATATTTCAATGTTCCAAATGTGGTTACTATTTCTTGTTTTGGAGAAATCTTTGACACCATTTAAGAGTATGGCATTCAAGTGGGTATTATTCTTATATATGCGTGTGCTGTGAAAAAACGTTTCAGGACCAAAAATCATTTTTGAGTCATCTGAAACATACGCTAGGAAGCGATAAATAAGCTGACCGATATTTTGTCGAGCTCACTATATTCTTGGCTGTCAAGGAGTGAAGACGTGCATTCAGAAAATGGATATGTTTGATACTAAAGAGAAGAGAGTTAGGAGGAAGTTTAAATAGAGCATATCTCGAGCAAATCATATGCCTCATTCCGAAATGTACATACGGATGGTTCTCCCAGCGGAGGAGACGACAGCTATAGCTAAGAGTCTGCTTGAACGGCAGTCCAAACCTAAAGTGTCATTAATCGAACTGGAGTTGAAACGAATGAAAGAAATCAGTGAAAACGGAAGCGCAAAGGTTCCAGAGGGAAGTTGGACAGTATTAGTAACAAGAGTACCAAGAAACCTAGACAGAGGGCGCCATCTGCGAGCAGAAAGCCGAAGCAGACATCAAAAGAAGACGAAACATCACTACTATTGGACATGTATTAAACTGAACACTTACATGATTCCTCCTCATTTGCAGTTTAGCCTTCAAGCGCGATGTTTGAATGCGATATCTGTTTCAAAGTTTTTAAAAGGCGGGATAATATGTTACGGCATAAAAGGTCTGCGCATCCGGACGAAGATTCAGAGGAAGACGCGATGTCAGACATTTCTGTACAAGAGGACATTTTTGGGCCTGTTGATGAAAACAATTCTGATAACAGCGACGACGATATTGTTGATGAAAACAATTCTGATAACAGCGACGACGATATGTCTGTAACCTCTGAGAAGAGTTTGGATATTGATCTTTGGGAATACATTGTAGATGAAACGTTTGATATGTGTCAGTCGCAGTATGAAGCCGATGTGAATAAGCTTATGGAAGAAGATACCGAGATCAGTGAGAGATTCTTAAACGGAGATTTCTGTTTGATAAAGTGCTGGACAATTACGTTACTCCACAGTTGGAAGATGAAGAAGATACGGAACAAATGGAAGACACTGAGTGATAGTGATATAACAGAACTGTCGAACTTGTCGGGCTAATAGTAAAACGATATTGGCGAAGCTAAAGTGTGCTACATGTCTTTTGTATAAACCACTTTACGATATGTGACATTTCTATCAACGAACTAACTGACTTCATTCATTTGTTCCATCTGGATAGAACAAAAAATATGTGTCTATTTTATTAAAACTCATGCTTTTATATTAAAGAAATGTACTTATCTGTAGATGATTTAGAGAAAAAATAAAAGTATCTAATAAACAAAGGTGTTGCTTTGTGACTTCTCTTTCTCGATCGTTTTTCCAATAGATGGTGTTCACCATTTAACTAAGAGTATATAAAAACGTCTAGAAACAAGCAAGAGTCTTACATTCAAGACACAACAATTTAAATATCAAATTTGTTAAGTAAATGTTAAGAATACATACATATAAGTCGTAGGTTTTTATAATACGTTTAAAAAAATTGAGCTGTAAGTGTTACAAAATTGTACACAATATTGCTATGACTATTCAAAAAGCTTATAAACACATTTTTAGAAAACGGAATGCCTGACCACAGTAGCGACGTATCACTGTATTGTTGTAATGTTAAAGCAACGCTGACTCAAAACCATTTCAACAAGTTTGTCGCATTATCATATATCATTCTTTAGTTAACATATTTTTAACGTTTGACTTATCGTTAGATAAAATTGTATGTCAATTGTTGTCATGGTAAAGGTTTTACTGTATTGGAAATGCTCTTCAAATACGCTAATACGGTAATCTAATACTCCAATATGTTTACATAATGATCATCATTTCTGTTGACCACAGTTTATCAATAAATGTATGTTTCACCTGGATTATTTAGGATTGTAGGTATATGTAAGTTTATACTCAACAAACTAAAGCTTCTCCATGATGTCATGACGATTTTAATGGTCCTACTTTATAAACCAACAAACATTTAATAAAGTCACTGGTCTTATCAATAGAAGCGTGGTTAAAGTTTCCCTATTAAATACAATTGTGTATATCATCCTTCCTTAAACTATTACAATGCGAACATAATCAAGCTTAAAAGGTGTAGAGTCATGTGGTTTACAATTACTACTTGAACATCTTAAAAGAGGGGGAATCAAGAATGACATTTACAAAAAATACTTAAATGCTATTTAATTAAAAATGACTTTAGTTTTCAGTCACCAACAGAATGCACCGCCATATGAGATAAATACACAATTGTTTTTGAATCGTGAAGCTCTGTGAACTCCTCTTTAACTTATTCTCTCACCAATCATGAGATTATTTTGAAATAGCTATAGGTAGTTATCTGAAATCTATGAAAATATTTCACTCTAAACACGTAACTCTGATTCATTTTATGAATGTTTCTGTGTTTTGTAAAAATAGGATAATTTCAAAATTAATTATTATTCTGTATTTTGTAACAGAATAATTTCAAATGCATAAATAATCCATCGGTTGTTTATAATAGAATTATTCCATGTAAAAACACAAACTCTTAACATGTGTCCATCTATCTTATGATTAAACATTTAATGTTTTCTATTTTGTCTAAAGACATGTAATAACTGGTTATTGCAAAACCTGTGTTTTATATCAATTTAAGCCATACAAAATATGAGTAAATGTTCTAGAAATATGGGATGGTGAGTATCTGTTCTGTAATACAAGGAAAAGGGTTTATTTAAAAGCTGTCCTATGATTTCTATTTTTGTAAAATCTTAACTATAAAAATGAACAGTAAATAAACTTGTTTTATACATGTATCTACAAAAAATAATCCTCTTTTTATGTGTTACATTTTGTCAGTAGGGACTTAGAAAACTGAAAGAAAGATTATATTCAGTATGTAATAGAAACTATTTTCATTATCATTTTTGCGACAAGTTCTATATATATCAAGAATCCCATTCATATCAAGAATCCCATTATCATCCCATCAATGAAACTTGTTGTACTACTATCATTTTTAATTTAGACACCCTCTTTACTAACATGTGAATGACTCGAGATAAACGTAATGGTAAAGTACTATTAAAAATGTTGCCAAGTGACTGCTACCTATTATAAAATGTAGATTCACGGTTAGACACTGAAATAAGTAATACATTAAATAATGAAGATTTTAATTCAACAAAATGAGTGGTTGAAAAGACTAATATAAGCTGTGAAGCTTGTTTAACAGTACGATGACTTGTCTAACAAGAATGGATCTGAAAATTCCCTCATTTCAAGATGGTGGCTTTATATAGAATAAGAAGGGGTCATCGAATGCGTTGTGGTCTAAACTGGCCCACATGAAGCTTGTTTAACAGTACGATGACTTGTCTCAAAAACCCGATGTCAAGATATATAACTGTAGCGACAACAACGACTAGTTTCGTAGTAGTAATTTTCATCGGAGAAATGTCATTCAGGATGTCTTTCATAGCGCTCAATACCACTTTAGCGGTCTTGTTTTTCAACGATCTGACCCACAGTTTCCTCGATAGTATGTCAATAGCGCAAAGCTAAAATCGCGTCCCATCATTATCATCAGCGAGGTTAACCATGGACAGTAGATCAATGTCTAGCTGTTCACCAATTCCTGTTACTCGCACGTTAGTCGTCTTAAATCTATGCTTTCGCGGCTTCTGAAGGGAATATGCATCTTGATCATTCAACCATTGTTTTACAAAGTCGATAGTCAATGTCTCCGGATATTTCTTTTCGAGTACACTAAATAGTTTCCGAGGACCTGCATAAGCTGCAGGGTTTTTCTCGTTGAAATATTAACGTTGTAATATTTGTTTTTTCTCTTCGTCCTCCATATTTCCGCGAATATTTAATCTCCTCTAATGCACGAGCTAACGCGAGTACTGATATCGAACAAAATGAACTTCTTTATATGATAAAAGCGTTTTATATTATGCTCTCGCAGTTTAACAGTACGATGTCTTATCTGAAAAACCCGATGTCAATATGTATAACTGTAGCGACAACAACGACTAGTTTCGCGGTAGTTACTTCCCCTGTATTATGTTTCGAATCAACCGCATTTGACGCGTATAGGCTTTGTGAGGATGCGAACAATTGTTCTATCATCAGAGTTGCCGCGAACTAGTATGATACCGCAATGAGCAAGGCACCACAATGAGCAAGGTTCCACAATGAGCAAGGTGCCACAATGAGCAAGGTTCCACAATGAGCAAGGTTCCACAATGAGCAAGGTGCCACAATTGTGGCGCTGACTCCTGTCCTTTTTCCTCTACTAAGATAACAAAATGCAAGTAATAGACAAGTGGTTAGAATTGGAAGTACACGCTTATTGAAATTCGCACCCCTGCATACTAACTATAAGTACAGGATATGGCGACTTAATTATAGAAATTGATAAAATAGGAATGTATTATTTGTATAATAATAGTCCAGTCAATTTAATTTTAACCCTCAAATAATTGCAACAGAAATGTTTTCAAGTACATGTATATGCGTTAGAATAAAACTGTATAAACAACATATCAAAAGTCTAACAAAATCTTTGATGCAAGCGCCCATTGATCAAGATGAATTCCACAGCACACACATTTTGTATCTTATTGACGTTTTATTGGATGATTTCATCAACGACAACGAACCAATAGATCGTCGCGTGTGCTCACAGTGAATGTATGTACCCGTAAACTAGCGTAGCAACAAGAATGACGTCATAGCTCGAGCTATCACTGAAGGTTAATAATACCCCCGCAGTACCACACATGTTGTTTTACAAAATCCAAAACAGATGCAAGTCGGTAACATTGAGCCCACAATATAAAAATAATAAGCAAAATACTGCTACAAATTATGTGGATTATTTTTAAATTTCTGACAATTCTGCAGCTGGTCGGCAATCTTGAACTTGATTGAAAAATGATTATGCCACCCACTACTACTTGTAGATTATATGTATGAAGTTTCATAAAAATCATACAAAAACTGTAGAAGAAGTTCACTCTACAAGTTTTTCAGGCAATTAAAAATGATTACCCTTCGGCCATCTTGATTGTAAAAGGAAAATAAATTACGTCACGCACTACTATTCATCATGAAGCGATCACGTTCAGCCTGAATAAAACTGAAAATTGTCAGGTAAACCTCTGCATATTTCGAATTACCAGATATTATCATATAAATAATGTCGAGCAAAAACTTCACCATTGTAATTCAACGTGACATATTCGTAGTAAAGATTTATTTCTGCATAAATTGATATGATTTCTTCGAATAACACCGAGTGTTAAGAATACAATTTTCAAATAACTTTTTTTGCCTGGGTCGTTGCATTTCAGATGCTATTTATTTGACCCAAATTCCCTAAAGTGCAATTTACTACGTTAAATAGTTTAGCGGTAGTAGATTTTTTGAGTGAACATCACTTTGATCGTAATTGCTTCTACCAGTATGTCAATTCCTATACTCTTTAGTACCACGTATGCGTGTTTGATAACGAATGTTAACTAATGTTCTTTGTACTTCTAATTAGTGTTTTATATCAGTACTTTTCGATGAATAAAAATAATAATAATTGTGTAGTGTTTTCAAAACAGAGTCAAACTCGGAAATGAATAAATTATAATATTTAGTATTGACGTTCAATTTTAGGGAATAATGTCCATATTAAATTGTATTCACCGTTTTGTATTTGTAGAACTACAACTGCTTGTTCACACATAAAACGTGCAAGAAGTGTCGTTCACAGACAACCAATATGAGTATTTCATAAAGAAGTACGTTTTGTCATTCAACCTTTGAAAAACTTTATCATGGTCAGAAACAAATGGCAGTGTTGGCAAAAAGTTCTAATAACTCTTGATGAGTGTTTCTTGGTTTACTAACCAGTGCTCGCTCTAAATTCAGTAATTGTGAAGTTCATGATGACGTCCCGCTCATTTATTTTTCATTTGGTTCTCAAAATGATTATATGATGATGATAGTTTGTTTTATACTCCAATAAGCCTCCAAAAGATACTTGAAATTAGGCGAGAAAATTTTGCCACAATAAAACAACTGACATATTTATCTAAAATAAAACCTGTACACACCCTTGTATAAAGCCCGCCTTCCTAACATAGGTTTTCCCTGGTGCATCAGGGTCCGGATCATAGAAAGCGTCAATATTCCATCTTTCTTTTGGCACTTCTTTAACATGATTTTCCCCTTTACTAAGCACTCGCCAAAATTCCTTTAAATTGTTGGCGCCTGGAAACTTGCAACCGACGCCCACTATAACAATGTCATCGTCTTTCGGCATTATTTCAAAGCTTAGTATTAAAATATCAGCTAAGCATTGTATGCCGATGTTACATGCTCCATAAACAAATTGTTAAAATATCGAAACCGCAAAATCGCCGAATTTTATAACCTTATATCACGTGACCTTGTTTCTGTTTGTAGCATGCCGTTGTTGCTAAGAGTTACGTCATTTCGGGTATTTCACCTAGAGATAATTTAAGCATTTCTATTGGTCAACGGGTAATTTCTGGATGCGCTCGGGTTGATTTTATTCGAACAATTTTAAGTCTCCGCCTTCTAACCATTCAAGTTGACATAACCTGGGTTTTAAATTTCTTAAGCGCTGTGCGATAAATCGATAGTTTAAACCGCGCAGTTTACAGAGAGAAGTCGACATGCACACATTCTATACACGTTCATTGTGGTTCTGATACTCTGAATTTGGATTGGTTTTCTGTACGCTGCTGTAAGTACTGCGTTATATATTTCTTCATTAGTAGTGTAGATAGATGCCAGTGAAAACAGGCACTTGATTTGCAGTGTTAATGAATCTGTTAAATATTTAAAAATTGATAATTGAATCGATATATTCCACTAACATTTCGTATTATATACTTTCTGTTTTGAGTGATGCTTAAAACGGTGGAAAGTGGCGTCGTAATTGCTATTAATAGAAACCTGGATAGCGTTAGGCCTTTATCAGCAAAATGGCTGTTTTCGTCCGCTCTGAAGAGACAGCGGCATAAGGCTTGTGACACGTATCATGTGTTAAAATATTCGCAAATATTTCATTTTCAATAAAAAAATTATAATTTGAAAACCTGAATTGAATCGCTAGCTTTGCGTACAAGTAAGTCTCATTGTTGAACCAATTCATAGCGTTAGTAAAACAAAACTAGAGATAGTCATCGTAATTTAAATCAAGCAAATAAGTTGCAATCTGAAAGTTAAGATCTTTTGAGCAACATAAATGAAGACAATACAAACCTAGACAACACTATATCAACGTTCATTTTTTGTTTAGTCGTTTTATCTAACTAAATCAAATACATCTGAAAATGTCCTATTGTTATGTACAAAGTTAAGTTAAAAAAGATTTTGTTTAAAGTTTAAGTTAAAGTACTTGAACACTTCAATTTTTGGAAAAACATTTTTATTAATATTGTATATATATTTGTTTTTGTGACATAATTTATTTTCCTCGTCTATAGGTATGAGAGGGTCGAGGGCATCCCACTACATACCGTAAAATGCAAAAGTTAGTATGAACTGGTTGTTATTATGTAATATGAGCAAATATAACATATTTATTTTTTATATAATTCTATGTGCTGATAGTAATATAGTCTGAAATAAAGTTATCCATTTGTATTAATAATGTATATTGCTCCGTTTCATTTTCAAAATTTTCAATAATTCTCTCCTATGGTTTTTATTTCAACAACAAAAAAAGGAAAAAAGTGATAATGTTTAAATTTAATGTTTAATGTTTATATTTGTCTGGTTCTGGTTCAACATATCTGTTTTAGTCAAGTATCATCTGGACCTTTTACATAAATAGTCTGGTTAGATCTCCCTAAATATCATTAAAATTGTCTATTTGATTTTTTAGAATAGCTATTTCTTTTACTATGTTATATTGGTATTTAATGGAGTGTTTTGCATTTGAAATAGTAGGGACGGTTTCATTTACCTTGCAATTATATATGAATAGTTTGGTGTATTCCTTTTGTCTCGTACACCGATAATAAAATTTTCGCTTTTCATATATTTTCTACGGTTTCATTGTTCATAAACATTTCATTTATAAATTGTTTAGTCACTGGGCAGTACCAAAATAAATGTTCAATTGTTTCTGAAGATGTTTTACGGAATGTTCAATATCCGTTTTGTCTGAAATTTATTTGAAACACGAAGGAGTTGGTTCCGATGATTCTACGTATTATTCTTTATTGGAACCACTGAATATAGGAATCATTTGAGATTTCGAAGGGAATAGAAAACACTGTGCGCCAATAATGCTACAATATATATGAATAGCTTATTTGAAATATTATACATGTGTAATTAAAGATCTCTGTATATTTTCGTATTTAAACTCAGACATCCATGTAAGGCTGGGGAATTTGAGGGGGATAGTGTTTAGTGAGATCGATATGAGGTTTTATCGACCTAAGAAATGTTATTTTGACCGCGAGCCTATCTCAGTCATTGACTAAAAGTGAGTCATTCATTGTTAAAATGGATATATTTAGATGTTTAAATGTTCTTCAGTCCGTTTATAGAATTATATCTAAACTTACTTTCTTGGTATTGACAATCCCCGATCTTTGAGTTCAAAAGTTCTATGATTTATAGACAACAAACACACATTGTTTACCAAGGTTATATGATATCATTATTGATCGCTATTGTGATATCAATGTCTTGCGCTACCAATGTAGCGTACTTTGCGACCCTTTTCCAAAATGAATAGGAGATAAATATAAACGACAGATAATTCAAAATTGTTCCTTATTATTTGTAGATTCAAGATCTGTAACTAATTATGTAATTCCGTGAATTAGTACATAACATCAATATGGTGGCATATATTTGCCACCAGTTAACTACTAAATTAACTAGATAAGTGTGCGGTTATCACGTTAAATAAACTAGATAACTATTTAATTAACTAGATTATGGGCATTTGTGGACCGCCCGCCCGCCGTAGGGCTGACTATTGCAGCCAAATTTACTATCACGATAGTTATCGATAGTCAAAAGTACTATCACGATAGACTATCAATAGTTGACTTCACTATTGCGATACTATCACGATAGTTTCGATAGTTTACATACTGTATATTTTCAATAGTTGATTAAACATTTTATGTTAATACCTGTTATAAACAGACAAATTATGAAAATGTTGCTTTTTCTAACTTTAATAAACTATTCTTGAACATATATTCATACTTAACTAAACATAAATCACCAATGTTAAGCACATCATTTTATTTTTTAGTTTGTTTAACCATTATGCAGTGACTTATAGCTTACACATAATAGAATGTGCTTAACATTATTACACTCCTGTGTTTAGATACAGATGAACTTATACAGAAACAAAGAACAAAATTTGAGTGTCAACAATAATGATATTCTCATTAATCTCATAATCATTAATCAGTCCCCGATTTCTACTGATTTTTGTTCTTCTTCAGGAAGATTAGTTTGTCAAGTTTTTCAAGGCTGACCGCTGGGCTGTGACTAGTATCGACTATCGTTACACCCCCTGTTGTGGGCACTATCAGACCATTTTTTGTTTTAAGATATTTATCTGGTATGAAAATGTATAACTTATCTTAGTTAACCACATACTTATCTAGTTAATTAAGTAGTTAACTAGTGGCAGAAGTAGCTATACTATCTAATAATATTATATAATTCACACGGCAATGGCGACATCCAATATTCCTATAAAGATACTTAAGGTTAAATCGAATTGATCGGGTTTCGTTAGATTTCTATGTATTACAAAGACAGGCGGATTTATATATGTATTAAGTGAGTCTATAGAAGTATGCAATGTTTTTGAATTGTAAATCGTGAAGAGTTAGGATTATTTGGAAGTGTTCATAACTTAATTGGTGTTTTATATAAACATTGAAACCTCAATAATAATAATGATAAGAACTCCATTGATTCTGAAGAAAGTTGGTCTTAGTTGTGAGGTGATATATTTATCGAGTTAAATATAGAGGACACATTATCAATAAGTAGACGGTTAAGACTTAGTTGTATAAGGCACTTAAATCGCGTTTCAGTATGGTATATTGCTAGGCTTTTTTTCAGATATTAATTTGTACATCATTTACACGTGTTTCTCATATGTACGGATGTCCATACTTGTGTCAACATTCCTTAGTACTTACCTGTTTATCTCAAATTCTTAACTGTATTCTGACTGAAGATGATTTGTTGATGATTCGTTTGTTTACTTTTGTATTGTTTAACGTTGTACATATTGTTCTGCTTACCATGCATGGAGGAAAAAAAGTATCTATCTATCTATCTTATTAATCTTAATTTGGAATTGATCTTTAAGTAAGGTTTTACTGTACTTGTACATTCTGCTATGTATGTTGCTCTTTTTTTATTTGAATTCGGTATTACAATACAGAAAAACCTCAATAATGAGACCACCTCAAAATTAAGACCACACATTTCAAGTACATTTAGTATTACTGTATATCATAATTATCAGTTTTAGGAAACTGATAATAACGTTGTTAAATACGCATGTTTGTAACTCGTATACAAATGGCCTGTTGCACAGTAAATGTCCCAATTTTGTTAGCATCTAAGGCAAAAAATAAAGTTTCTTGTATTTTTATCATATTTACTTTTTTGGATACTATGATACATATAGAAACATGTCCCATTGATAAAAAGATAACTTTTTGTTTGGTATTTGTTATTTTTACCAAATAGCATACTCTTATAGAATTTATACTTTTTAGCTAAAATTCTTGCTAAATTAATGTCATTTCAACCAATAATTTGAAATCGGTCAAGATTTTTTCTCTCCAAAATATCTATTTCTTGTCTTCTGGTTTTAATCAGTTGCAATTGATATATAACATAGATATATGAAATCATCATTATATCTGGATGCTGAAATAACATTATATTAGTTTTCTAAACTAAAATAATTGACTTATGTCAGCATTCAAGCAAGTATTTGTACATTTTCTTTGCTTAGGACGGACCTCACTTCATAAATTGGTAATGAAGGCTTATTTCGTTTAACTAAAATGACCAGAATCACTTATAACATCAATAATTATTGAGATTAAAGACAATAAACTAAAACATATATAGCTATAAACATGTATGTAGAAAAAAAGAGAGTTAATTTTGGTAAATATTAGTGAAAAAATAAAATACAGGTGATATACCGGTATTGGTTTCTCACTGTTAAGTCTTTCTTTCAAAAGTGATTTATAAGAGTAAGAAAATTTCTTATTTCTTCATTATTTCATTTGCACTGGGGTTTAACAATTTATGTTATTATAGAAATTTGAAATATACCATGTTAAAAATCCTAAATATCACACATATATGTTGATTTAATTTTTTAATAAATACACTTATTTTCTAACATTCAAGGCAAGTCTGATCAACTATTTTCTATAAATTGTCTTTTAGTTTAAGTCCATAAAAATAATTTACACTTTCTCAACTTTACTGTATATATGTGTCAGATGGTGACAGCAAGTACTGATTGATGTATATTGGACTCCCACTGGGCCAGACACTGTGAAATGCTGATTAGGGGTCTGGATAAGATTGATATCTAGATAGTGCACACAGGGGACAATATTGTTTATTGCATAACATTGTATAATGTGTCCAATCTAATACTGGCCTTGTTTCTGGCTCTGTTTCTGATTTTTATCATATTATCTTAAAGTATAATTTCTGGAATTCATAGCAATATGTGTAGCAGGATTTATTGAAGATTTGAGAAATTATCCTAATATTGTAATGTCCGTCCCTTTTTTGTAATGTCCGTCCCCACACTAAATTATTTGTTTTAAAGACTGTATTGTCAATTTTAAGAAACAATTTTTACTACATGGACTTTTAACATATATAGGCCCTTCATTATAAAATCTTTTTGATGATTATAATAGAAAAAATATCCTTTTATTGTCAAAAAGATGCAAAAAAGATTTTTTGACACAACTTGCTTAGTAGAAAAATATTTGTAAAATAAAAAAATATTGTTGATATTCTTGGCATGTATATTATATCATCCTTTTATTTGACTTATTGTCTTTATAAATATGTAGAGATTGTGGATTTCTTTTATTTATATTGTCCTTATAATTAAAAAAGTAGAATATAGGGAAATACAAAAATGGAGACCATTACATCGGTACCTATTTTGTTTTTTCAAACATAAATTAGCAAGTATTTATGCTACAGCATTATGCCTTATACCAAACTAACAAGCATGGAATTCTTCAAAGGAAAAGCAAATGTCTTATGCAAAAAACCTATTGGTTTTCTCACAATAGTGTGTAGAAAAAGTGGGGGGAAACTGATGCTAACACATTACACATAAAAATGGACCATTTTTGGGTGTTCAAAGTTGTATAAATTTTAAACCGAAAAAGATTTCTCCAAATAATTCACATGCACATTTAAAACTTGATGTATGTTTGTGTTTGCATTCATTTTTTTCTAAATTAAGTTTGTAGTTTTACAGAAATTAGCTTGTACAACTATTTTTAAAAAAATGGACAAAATACTGTGCAACAGGCCAAATCCAATTTAGTATCAGACTGTCCGCGTATTCTTCTTTAAGGTAAGAAAACGTCTCAACTGCATGTAATTTAGATTTTACACCATTTGTACCGAAATACTGAAATTAAGGTGCATTTGTTATTTTAATTTATGTGTTACTAATCGAATGATAATCTGTGGCATTAATATCATCATTGAGTATATTTTGTTTATAATTGCAGACTTTGAATGATGACAAGTTCAAATTGTTGTAATACGTGCTACGAAGGTGTTGAAAAGAAGATAGGTCAAGTTTTCTCTAAATATGGTAGATTCGTAGCTAGGCATCCATGGAAGGTGATATTAATTGGTGTCCTTGTCAATGGGTTGCTGGGCATTGGTATGCTTAGATTAAATGTTGTCATTGACGTTGAGAGGGTGTATACACCAATAGGTAGTCAAGCAAGCAAAGATGCTGATGAGGTAAGAGAATTATTTCCGGACATGAGTGGGTCTAACTTTGTTGGATACCAAATGCCTGATCTTGGAAGATATGGAGAAGTGATCGTCATTCCAAAAGGTGGGAACATCCTTGATGGCGCATTTCTTACCAAACTTATCGACTTGTATCATTACATCCTCGCAATAGGGACCACTGATGGAGAAGGAATATCTGTGACCCTTAATGACATCTGCGCTAAGAGCTATGGGGTATGTGCCGTTGATGGAAGTCTTTTCGTTGATGCAAATTTTATCTCTAATGTGACTGGCAATGTGGCGATTACATTTCCTTTCTACACGCATTCAACGCAAGGTCAAATCTACTATGAGCAGTTGATTGGCGGTGCTATGGTCTCCACAACTCAAACTTTATCCTCTGCAAGCATGCTAATACTGCGAGTAAATCTTCGCACCGATTCGGATTATTACACTCAGACTGCGAAAAACTGGCAAGACTCTTTCTTGAGAAAGATCAAGGATTTTTCCTCAGCAGATTTCGACATTGTTTACTCTCATACAGATTCTTTAAGCGAGGAACTGAACGAAAATGTTTCTGGGGACATCACATTCTTCTCCATAACGTTTACTATAATTATCACGTACGCTTGTATCGCCACAATGACGGCAAGATGTGATGTTGTTGGTCAGAAATCTAATCTCGGCTTTGCCGGCGTCATTGCTGCTGGCCTTGCAATTGTAGCAGCCTTTGGACTCGGGAGTGCTTGCGGTGTAGAGTTCGTCAGCATTGTTGGTGTGGTGCCTTTCCTAATTATAGGTATATAACATTTTCTTACTTTATTTTAGTTTTGATCATTTAAACTGCTTTTCAAACCGGCCAGAATTTGTTGACATTCAGTTGCATGTATAATGCAACGTTGCGTTAAGCACTTGGCGAAGTGGGGTCTTCGTTGCATTTGATTTGGTAACAACTGAATACATTATTCATAATCACATTATGCTTTGTTATTTTAACAAAAGGTAATGAAACATCCACAATATGTTCTGTTGAATGACAGGAACTTACATATATAAGTAAGTAATAATTTTAAGTTAACATGCCTGTTTTCAGACAAGTTTGTTATAATGATACACTTGTGTTTCTTTTTCAGGAATTGGTGTTGATGATATGTTTATACTAATGTCAGGAATCACCAATACTGACTATAATTCTGATGTAGAAACTCGTCTAGGTGAAACCATGAGAACAAGTGGTGTTTCTATCACTATCACATCTCTTACAGACCTTTTTGCATTCGCTGCTGGTGCCTCTTCCGTGTTCCTGAGTGTCCGCAACTTCTGTATATATTGTGGTAAGTACCAACACTTTGCTTACATCTGCTTTCAGTCTATTTTTCTTTGAACTTCTGCTGTTTAGTGTGTACATATTTTTGTAAATCCTAGAATGTACATTCTAATAAATTCTAAACAAATCGTTTGGTTACTAGAAAATGTAAAAAAAGATTGGAACGAGAGCAAAAGAATGTTTAAACTCTATAAATGTGATTAGGAATAGTAAGCATTTAAGTAAGCGGAAGTAGAGTGCAATGTGTTACGAGTGTTCGATGTTCTACGAAATACTGACAGTGTAAAGCGGTATGCGATTATCTGCTGTTTAGTTTTTGTGTGTTTTTTGGTTCATGTTGAAACCATGTTAATTAACCACACATAGTGCAATGCTGGGCCATTCCTTGCGCCTCAGTTCCTTAATATGTGTACCGTTTGACCTCCTTTAATGCCTTATGTTTTGTGGATTGTTGTTTTTCCGGAGATCTGCGTGGGGAGGCATTGTCTTATGTATGTGGCTTTCCCTGTAGTTACGTATTCTCTCTCTTTTGTAATCTACTGCTATGTACTTTACAGCGATTGCAGTGACATTTTGCTATATCAACCAAGCCACCATATTTATTGCATGCATTGCTATAAACGAGAAAAGAACGGAAGACAATCGACACTTTGGCACATGTTTCAAGGTCAAGGATTCGGGCACTGTGGATGAGACTCGGCGTTCGAAGTGTTACTTACTGTGTTGCAGTGGTCGCAAGCCAAACGAAAAGCATGAGTCAGAGAGTCTGCTAGACAAAGTCCCAAAATGGTTGATTCCAAAGATCACAATGCCGCTGCCTGCCAAAGTTGTAATTCTTGTCGTATTTGCTGTATATCTAGGAGTGTCTATCTGGGGTTGTACCCGTTTGGAGCAAGGTCTTGTATTGAAGGACTTTGTGTCCAAAAGCTCGTACTATTACGAGTATAGAGAATATCTTGATACACATTTTCCAGGAGGAACGGCTGTTTCTCTTGTTGTAAAAGAACCTCTGACATACTCTGATATCAATGGTCAGAACAAAATTGACTCATTCCTGACATCCTTAAAGGCGGAGGATACGGTGCAAGATTCAATCACAATAAGTTGGCTTACATCATACATAGGAAGTCCCCAGTATGACATTACGTCAGAAACGGCCTTCATTTCTGGTCTCCAAACATTTCTAGATCAAGCCCAAAATGCTCGATATAGGAACGATATTGTTATCAATAACAGTAATACCAGTATTACAGCATCAAGGTTCTATGTAATGTCTGAAAGCATAAAAGATTCACAGGACCAAGGAGATTTCATGTTACAAATGCGAGATCTGGTATCTAAGAGTTCCCTTCCGGTGTTTGCCTTCTCCCCTGCCTTCCTGTTTTATGAACAATATGTTATAATCTTGTCTCAAACACTCCAGACACTTGGAATTGCAGTTGCAATGGTATTTGCGGTCACGTGTATATTTATGCCCCACCCACTTCTACTATTGTACGTTACGGCAACGGTTGCTATGATAACGGTTGGGATCTTTGGCTTCATTTCGTTTCTGGGGTTGACTTTAAGCGCTATAACAATGATACATGTCATTATGAGTATAGGGTTCTCTGTTGATTTTGCTGCCCATATTTGTCATGGTTACATGATTTCAAGTGGGTCTAACAAGAATGAAAGGATGAAAGCAGCCATCGAAAGGTTTTGGGCACCTATATTTCACGGTGCAATATCTTCAATTCTCGGAGTTGTCATTTTGGCTTTTGCCAAATCTTTCATTTTTAAGTCGTTTTTCCAAGTTATGAGTTTGGTAATTACTTTTGGAATTCTCCATGCGCTCCTCCTACTTCCGGTCATCTTGTCTCTGATTGGTCCATCAAAAGTGGATTTGCATGTTGATGATACCGTTTTAAACGAAGTTTCGAGAAGTCATCACGAACTATAGACAATTCAAAAACTATGAGTGCATTTTACCAACTATTACAAAACAGAACCATTATTAACTTCATTTAAAGAGTTTATTTGAATGAAACTATGTGGGTTATGTACATATTTAGTGTGATATTTATTCACAAATGTGCCATATAATGGCAATGGAGAGAAGACATATCCTGCGTTTAAGTTAGACTTGTGATATTTGCTACTACATTGTAGTATTGTATATTACCTGTACATATTTACTGCACATGGAATTATTCTAAATATATCGTTGCTGATATATAATAAAATATGTTTACTTTTGATTTACATAGATGTGTTTTATTCCAGAGATTAAAGCAGTTATTTTGATAATTTATTTGGTGCAGACCATCTCAGGCTGTCAAGCGGTCCTTATTTGTCCGACCTTTTCCTTCTTTTTGTTCATATTTCACAGGAATGATCATTGGTCCGCTGCATAATTAGGTCACAGGAGCTAAAAATCGATTTTAAAAGTGCAAACTTTGAATTTTTTCTTGTCCAAAACCTTAAGGTCTAGAGCTTTGATATTTGGTGTGTAGCATTGTCTAGTGGTCCTCTTATCAGATTGCATAAAGTATTAGGTTTCGTCTAAAAAGATGGCCGCTAGGGGGCGGGGCTTGTTCCTTATATGTATATAGTGCAAACTATAAACAACATCTCCTCCTAAACAGCACACGAATGATCCTTATGTGGTCCTCTTTCGATGTTATAAAATGGTTCCGGTCTGTTGCATAAGTAGGTCACAGGAGCTAAAAATAGATTTTAAAAGTGTAACCTTTGAAAAGAGCTTAGATATTTTGTGTGTAGCATTGTCTAGTGGTCTTGTTACAAGATCGCATAAATTGTTAAGTTCTGTCAGAAAACATGGCCAGCAGGGGCATGGCCGTGTTCCCTATATGTATATAGTGGAAACTGTAAATGATATTTCCTCCTAAACCGCTTGATAAATTTTGATCAAATTTTGCAGAAATGATCCTTAGGTGGTCCTCTTTCGATGATTTAAATTATTTTTTGTAAATATGAATTATTATTTCGTAAATAGAAATGTTTATTTGGTAAATACGAAATATTATTTTGTAAAAACGAATTATTATTTTGAAAAAACGAATTGTTATTTTGAAAAAACGAATTGTTATTTTGTAAAAACGAATTATTTTTTCGTAATTACGAATGGCAGTGTACTCGTGTGAGCGATATAGGGCCATCATGGCCCTCTTGTTATTATTTCTTCCTACTTTTTTCCGCTTTTTGGTCCTAACTTCCTGAAAATTCCTACTCTTTGGGATCAAAGTGTATACTTCACAGAGACGTTATATTAATAGTAAGAAAATGGTAGTATAGTTGTAGGAACTTTCCAATTGGGAGTGCATAGAAGATTGGAATCGACTTGATGAGACTGTACAGACAAATTTGCAGATCATGCCAAGGCGAAAGGTGTATAAGAGTCAAAATATCTGTCTATGCAGTCTCGTCGAGATGTATTCTAGTTAGCAATTTACGTATGTGAAATCTCCTACTATACAAATTCCTTATTTCTCTTTCTTTTCTCCTATTTTTTGGTAAATTTTATTCCTACTTTTCTCCTACTTTTTGGTAAATTTTATTCCTACTTTTCTCTTACTTTTTGGTAAATGTTATTTCTATTTTTTGAAAGAACTTCACTTGACAGCCTGCCATCTTTACCTGAGTACCATATAATTATATGCACTGGTCAAAGGAACTAACTCGCCATTTTGTACGTCGAGATTCCTCTTTTCTTCCAAACGAGGGTCAGGGGTCGTTTCTGACTGTTATGTTGACTTATACATTATGACAAAGTGATCTAAAATGATGATCGCGATTTGCAAGTTTACATCAGGTTGTTTTAACTGTGTAAATCATTTGAATCATGAATGTATGGCTTGCTGCCATCAAAATTAAAACTGGCGGTGATGGCACTTCTTGACCAGATTATTCTATTTTGTTATTGTACATAATTACTTTGAATTTGTACTTCAAATTGATTGTGACTTTATGCAGTGATATTCTGTACGTGTATATTCGCTTATTTTTACTTGTGTATATTACGTATTTATTTATTGTATGCGCCTTGTTCGTTTTGTCTACGATGTCCTTTATTTATTGATTGTAGACGGCATTGATATGTCTGTACTCAAATGATTCTATGATTAATCATTTCTTATATTGCCATACGTTGTTTGAAATATATAAAGTAAAATATAAATTGAATAATTGTGTATTTCATACGTACAAAAATCTCATTGTTTTAAATCAGGACAATTCAATCATGAGTGTGCAAAACATTTTCTTACAAAGATTCTCATCCAAATTGATAAATAACACAAACGTTAGTAAAGCTAGTATACTTTATCCCCTTTCAAAAACATACTTTTTTATATTAAAACATGCTTAACAGAATTTTGTGTGCGTTTACTGGAATGTAAAACATCATCAAAAGTCATTCTACATTTACAAATTTACTATACAGTGTATATAGTTGATAAATATGTATATTGATAAACATGTCAAAACACATGGCAAAGTTATCGCCTTAATGTGTTGTGTCATTATCTAAAAATAATATCAATAGACAAAAAACTAAATAACAGAATACTGTATGTGATGACTGAGGTCTCAGTTGGATCGCAAGCTCATTCGATCTTATGTTGTATTGTTTCATGTCTTGCCGCCTTAAAATATAGCTGATCTTATCTCTGTACTTTGTTAAGGGAAACAACTGCACAGGAGATTAATGTGTCGGATGTATCTAGTGTCTTTTGTAATGATGCAGAAATTAGGTAATGTCTAAATCTTGACTAAAGTTCTTCCACGTCATTGTTGACTTCAAAATGTGTAAGCTTGTTTCTGTACTATGCCTAAAATAATGTTTTATTAAGCTTTACTTTGTTATTTGTTGAAACTTAAATAAACGTGTGTAAACTTATTTTTGAAGTGTTTTCTTTTAATGTAAGTTTTCTGAAAGGCGTTTAGAAAGTTTCAGGAAACGACGTCATATTTTACATAGTGTGTACTAGTCTGCCAAGCTGTTAAATCAAACCTCTGGCGTATAATTGCAGACGATCTGTTTCCACTTATGAGTTTAGTGAGATTGTGTTGCTTTGCTGTCTAAACCAATGAGTGAAGCGTCTATGCCGACCAAACAACGCAAGTTGTTTGTGTTTACGCAATGTAGTACACCTGTAAAATTTAAAAGCCTGGTGGTGACATTTCGGCTTCAAGAATTCTTAAATTTAAGTTCATGAATTCATAAGTTCAACTCCATGAATTCACGATTTCATCACCATTAAGTCACGATTTCAATTTCCCGAATTCACTAATTCATTTTAAGCGAATTTACAAATTTCAATTTCAACTTCATGAAGTCACGATTTCATTTTCCCGAATTAATTTTAAGCGAATTCACAAACTCACCATTTCATATACGATTTCAACTTCATGAATGCAGGATTTTAACTTCATGAATTCATGATCGCGATTTTTTTAAGCTGCAATGTCACCACCAGGCTCTCGTAGTAAATCCTAATGTTGATTCCTTTTACCGGCAATTGACTCAGTTATACTGTGATCTTTGTATGTAGTAGCTTTTCATCGTGTGAAACACATTTTAAATCACTAAATGAAACACTTTTTAAATCACTAAATGAAACACTTTTTAAAGTCACACAATTGTCGAAACGTTAAATAATGTAAATATAGACGTACTTGAATGAAAACATGTATATATTACTTTTCCACTACAATGTATTCCGTATCTGTATTAACCCGTATTCATACGAATCCGTTTTCACCATATCCCTAAACATTTAGACAGACCGGAACAGTACGCGGACACTACCAGTACGCGGACGCCTCCATATTTAGCGTTTCGTAAGGATTTAAACATTCTTGACTGACGTCAAATTACTCATAATTATTCGCACTGTACTTGTTCTTCTTCCGGTATCTGGTATCGAACGCGTATTTGTACTATTCCGGGTTTTTAACTTACAAGCAGGCGAACTCGGGTTGAGAAACGTAAACAAACAGTTTTTGCAGACAACGGGTGAATACTTTTTTGCTGTCTGTTTAAATCATCTTCTAATCAATAAAAGAGAAAGAATATTGAAAAGCTTTAATCATTAAAACGCCATTTTTACAAAGTATCGCCAAAATATTCAACATGAAGCCAGACATGTTCCGTTACAATCGCTGAACTATCATCATAATCATTTGGGCGTTTGCATGTGACATGATGTGTACAGTTATGCGCCAAATGTTTTATTTTTTATTGTCATCCAGAGCATAGGTCCATTTTATGAAAAAGAAATGGCCATTTAAAAGTTTGTTTTAGTATACATTTAGTGTTCTTCGTAGTGAACGCGTATCTACACTCACTGTTTATACATGTTGCTATTTAAACCAAAATACATGGAAATTAATAAAACCTTCATTCTTCCAGGTTTAAAAATCTTGAAATTAAACCATCAAAGGAACTTCTATGAAATTGATTCCTCATTAGTGTATGTTGGTGTCCGCGAACTGGTTAAATATCACGAATTCATTTGGCCGTGACTGTAGCACGTGCGGTGCCAAACTGCGCATTTGCAGTGGGTTGTTTACAATCACGACTTCCTGTAACTTTTAGAGCAAGGACTTATCTGAAAAGACCAGATGGTTTGAAACACAACTGAGTTTACACAGTTTATTAAAATGAAGTAAAATGTGTCCGCGTACTGTTCCGGTTTGTCTATTAACTATTTGTGTTATTTATTTGTGATGTCAACAGAATAGGTGCACTGTATTCGTCTAACAAAACGTGTTAGACATTGCCGAGCAAAACTTGTGTTAATGCAATTAAGTACAAAAAGTATAAACATATTCGTGCAAAATGCGCTATTATGAAACACAAATGGAGGGAAAGGGATCAATAAAACTAAACAATCGGATGGATTATGCAATGAACTTAAAACAGGATTAGAAAACAGTATATAACGGCGCATTAATTGCTTATGAAACGAAACATAGCAACACAACGGATACAAGTCTAAGGATTATCTGGATAGATACCGGACTGAACCTGTTTGATGGCATGCTAACCTCTTATCTAACCGTTATATGTCGTATAATTCCAAAATTAAACACAATTGACCAACATTTATAAGGCATTTTTATGAATTATCTTTAGCATAAAATGTAAACATCAGGTGACACAAAATTTCATCAAATATAGTTAAATGTTAATCAGATAAATTCTTGATATAAATTTTCAAGTACACGTTCGTGGCAATAATAAACAAGAGAGTCACAATGACATTGAATCGATCACCTGAGTTTGATAGCTCAAACAACATGAGATTTGGAAGTTTTCACTTTATACATGTAGGGAGTGTGACCGTACCTACCCCTTTGAGACTATGTCATTTGATTAGTCAACATAATTTGTACAATCGTGGTGATAGTCTCCTAAAAAGAATTTCTGTTAATTTTAACAAAATCAATCACGGATATCATTACAAGGAATTCGTCCTTTCATTTTACTCACTGACCTTTTTTTTGGACCAAACAACTTCCTTCGGATATTTTAGTAGAAGTTTATACCATGGAGCTTTCGACCAAAATTAATTTGATAAAATGGAGGCTAGTAGTAACCGTTTCTAATAATGTGTATTTTTATAAGTGTTGATATCTCTGTCAAATATTGACATATTTCAAGGAAAATTAGACAAAATATTTAAGAACAATTCTGTTTTTATGTTAAACAAGAAGTTTATTTAGGGTTTTTTATACGTACATACATAACATATAAGATATAAAGAATTTACATGTACCTATGAGTGCATAATACACATTGCAGTTGTTTAAAAATATACTACATTGTGTGTGTTTCTATAGAAATAATTTAAAAGCAGGTTTTCTCACTAATCATGATAATTTAATGACCAAGGAATAAAATCTCGATGCATTCATTTTCAAATATTATCAGAGTCCTAGATAAAGAGTTTTATCAAATTTACAACAAAACAAGCCACGCCGTCTTACTTTGAAGATTTATGCATACTAAAAGTATTGCATGTTGTTAGTCGCTGAATGACTTCTCTTGTGAAGAAAAACAATACTTATTATACTTATATTATGTACTTCGTATATCAAACCTCCAAATTTCACGATTATATCATATAAGTGTTGTAGGTTGTTTGTCCAAATAAACGTAACATCTGTAATTAATAGCATTAATATTATTATTTTTAGATACATGTATATGTATAAATTTAAACAATGTGATTTCATAAATCATATTTATTGTAACGAAGTTTTACTGTGGTAAATTTCACACCTTTTCGAACTAAAAAGTCAAGCTATTGTCACACCAATATTTTATCTCAATGGTATTCTATAAAAAGTCACATTTCCCCCAAAGTCTTCCCTATAAGCGCACTGCATCTGGATTTATCACTTTAATCAGATGCCACGCTGGGCGCGCTCTGTTGGATACCGATCTTTAAACTATAAATGAGATGAATGTTAGCATTAATAGTTTAATACGAATGTTACTGCCGCTGAAAACAACGAACGTGGCCTTGATTTTTTCATTTAGTTTTTAGTTTATGTCAGTGGTGTAATAAAACTAGTTACACATGTATATTCATTTAAAACTCAAAGTTTGTAACAATATATTATGATGTGACTCGAAACTATTTAATTGTTATTTTCTGATTAATAAAAGTACTTGTATACCAAGTTTGTTAATTAAGTGGAAAACATACAATGGTAAGTATATCGGCTACATAACACCACTTGCCAGAGCGTTAGTTTAAGTAATTCAAATACAAATGATTAAACACAATGATGAAGCATAATTTTGAAGATTTCTATGCAAAACAGGTAAAATATTTGTTCTAACGAGTGAAGTTTTAGTGAAATTTATTAAATTACGCTTCAAAGCATTATCACAGTACATACTGAAAATGTATTAAGGTGTAAGAAAATGTATCCGTCAACTTCAGCTTCGTGCAGAATTGTTGATAATCGCGCGACTTTTACCACAGGGAGTGGGACTATAATCATATTACTATCTGGCTGCGCGTAATATAAGTAAATACATTTGCTCGATTGTATCGAGTATGGTATTGTTTTAATACACATAAGTAGTTCATCAACAAAAATTACAAACAGCCTACAAGTGTTGCTATAACTCTATTGTAAATCGATTGATTTATGTTATGAGTTTGTTTTAAAGTTTGTCTAAGTTAAAACATGCATTTTTTCCAAATACCAAGACACATCCCAGAATAAAAGTCGCAATGCAAGAATGTAATTTTAATTATTTGCCAGTTGCCAAACAAATATTATAACAAAGCGTTACGTATACAATATAAGTATATAAGTTGCATTGTCCGTTCATGCAGTTACATAATATCATTAATCACATCAATATTAGATTCATACTTGTTTAAATATGCTAAACTATTCAGCATACAATACTGTATATGAAAGATATGACAAGATATATGAAAAAGTATTTATGTTACCTTTTTATTCACTTATGACGGAATTAGAGTCATTTTATATTGTTGCATAAGATGTGACTTTCTTTAATTACGACGACAACGATATCATTTAATATATACATACATTGCAACATAGTTTCCAGGTGGAACACCTCGATAACATTGTTAAAGTGTTCTATTTGCGAATTGTACGGACATGTACTTTTGAAATAGCTGAGATGAGCCGACTGTAGGTTTCCATACTCTGAACATGTCTGCGATCATAATCTGTCGAATCACCTCGGCTATTTAACAATTTACTATTTCCGAACTATACGGAAAATGCCGATACTACTTACAGTATAGAACATGCTTGATAATGCGAAGATGAATAGTCAATTCTCTAAGTTTCTGTCTTGTTTATCATGATTTCTATGGATTTTTCCTTGCATATACAGATTTACACACAAGCAATACATGGTAAATATTTTTTGGTAGTTATTATGCGCCACAGACATCAACTATACGCTGTGTGCATGGTATTCAAAATGATAGCATGTATCCTTCAAAGTGTATACTGTGCGGAAAAAAGTTAAAAATTCACCAACGCCGGTCAGTAAACAAACATATTGCCAAATATCTTTACAAATGTTTTATGCTGGAATGCACTGACAAAGATTTCATTTGTGGGAAATGTAGCCGACCAGCATACCATCAGACTGAAGTAATGACAAACTCTGGTAATTGTTCTGGAGATAGAGATAGTAAAATTGTTCAATGTTCTGTTTCAGTCCAACGCCCACCGTCTGTTAGACTTAGTATCAAGAGTGCATCAAAAAGTCATGCATATTGTTTCATTTGCAAAATACCAGGCCCAAAGTTAGTTAATGTTTCACCAAGACTCAGGACTGATACATTTTTGATCCATAATGTTATTATTACATCTGATAGCAGATGCTGCCTTGTACACTTAAATGGTTCCCTTGATACCTTTAATCCTGATGTTATTTCAAGTTTAAAAACTATTGATTCTGCTTTTTTGAACAGGACTGCAATTTTACAACTATTAACAAACATCTGACAGATTGCTTTAAAATCTTCTTGTCAAGGTATGTCATTTGATAGCATTGATTCTTTTTTGGACAGTGATTTATTGAACTTAACTTGTCTAACCAAAGGTCAGTTTATGCACTTGCATTCATATATCTAACATAATGTAAAAAATACATGTACTAGAAGTTCAATGACTACTCTAGGTTTATTTTTGTTTAAGTTGAAATCTGGGATATCCAATAAACTATTATCCACTTTATTCAATTTATCAACATCAAGTGTCCGGAGGGCTATACATAGCGTTCGCACTGTTCTTATGTCCAAGTTTGTTCCTTTTCATTTAGGTTTTCCACATATTTCAAGAGAAAATGTAATCAGTTCCCACACTAGAAAATTAGCCCAATCTTTACTTGCTGAAAACAATGATCAAGCTATATTAGTTCTTGATGGTACTTACATCTATATAGCAAAGAGTAACAATTTTCATTTTCAAAGAAGGTCCTACAGTATGCATAAAGGCATCCCAGAATAAAAGTCGCAATGCAAGAATGTAATTTTAATTATTTGCCAGTTGCCAAACAAATATTATAACAAAGCGTTACGTATACAATATAAGTATATAAGTTGCATTGTCCGTTCATGCAGTTACATAATATCATCAATCACATCAATATTAGATTCATACTTGTTTAAATATGCTAAACTATTCAGCATACAATACTGTATATGAAAGATATGACAAGATATATGAAAAAGTATTTATGTTACCTTTTTATTCACTTATGACGGAATTAGAGTCATTTTATATTGTTGCATAAGATGTGACTTTCTTTAATTACGACGACAACGATATCATTTAATATATACATACATTGCAACATAGTTTCCAGTCGGAACACTTCGATAACATTGTTAAAGTGTTCTATTTGCGAATTGTACGGACATGTACTTTTGAAATAGCTGAGATGAGCCGACTGTAGGTTTCCATACTCTGAACATGTCTGCGATCATAATCTGTCGAATCACCTCGGCTATTTAACAATTTACTATTTCCGAACTATACGGAAAATGCCGATACTACTTACAGTATAGAACATGCTTGATAATGCGAAGATGAATAGTCAATTCTCTAAGTTTCTGTCTTGTTTATCATGATTTCTGTGGATTTTTCCTTGCATATACAGATTTACACACAAGCAATACATGGTAAATATTTTTTGGTAGTTATTATGCGCCACAGACATCAACTATACGCTGTGTGCATGGTATTCAAAATGATAGCATGTATCCTTCAAAGTGTATACTGTGCGGAAAAAAGTTAAAAATTCACCAACGCCGGTCAGTAAACAAACATATTGCCAAATATCTTTACAAATGTTTTATGCTGGAATGCACTGACAAAGATTTCATTTGTGGGAAATGTAGCCGACCAGCATACCATCAGACTGAAGTAATGACAAACTCTGGTAATTGTTCTGGAGATAGAGATAGTAAAATTGTTCAATGTTCTGTTTCAGTCCAACGCCCACCGTCTGTTAGACTTAGTATCAAGAGTGCATCAAAAAGTCATGCATATTGTTTCATTTGCAAAATACCAGGCCCAAAGTTAGTTAATGTTTCACCAAGACTCAGGACTGATACATTTTTGATCCATAATGTTATTATTACATCTGATAGCAGATGCTGCCTTGTACACTTAAATGGTTCCCTTGATACCTTTAATCCTGATGTTATTTCAAGTTTAAAAACTATTGATTCTGCTTTTTTGAACAGGACTGCAATTTTACAACTATTAACAAACATCTGACAGATTGCTTTAAAATCTTCTTGTCAAGGTATGTCATTTGATAGCATTGATTCTTTTTTGGACAGTGATTTATTGAACTTAACTTGTCTAACCAAAGGTCAGTTTATGCACTTGCATTCATATATCCAACATCATGTAAAAAATACATGTACTAGAAGTTCAATGACTACTCTAGGTTTATTTTTGTTTAAGTTGAAATCTGGGATATCCAATAAACTATTATCCACTTTATTCAATTTATCAACATCAAGTGTCCGGAGGGCTATACATAGCGTTCGCACTGTTCTTATGTCCAAGTTTGTTCCTTTTCATTTAGGTTTTCCACATATTTCAAGAGAAAATGTAATCAGTTCCCACACTAGAAAATTAGCCCAATCTTTACTTGCTGAAAACAATGATCAAGCTATATTAGTTCTTGATGGTACTTACATCTATATAGCAAAGAGTAACAATTTTCATTTTCAAAGAAGGTCCTACAGTATGCATAAAGGCAGACCACTTGTTAAACCTATGATTATTGTTAGTACTTCTGGTTATTACATAAGTGTGTTGGGACCATATTTTGCAGACTCAAAAAACAATGACTCATCCATATTAAATCATATATTACATCATAACATTGAAGAAATTAAATCCTGGATAAATCCAAATGATATTTTTGTAGTAGACCGAGGTTTTAGAGATTCTGTTCAACTGTTAGAAGATCTTGGTATCAAAGCGGAAATTCCATCATTTTTGTCAAAAGGGGAAAAGCAATTTTGTACTGAAAAGGCCAATACAAGTAGACTGGTAACCAAAGTAAGATGGGTTGTGGAAGCGGCAAATTCCAGAATAAAAAGGTGGAAATATTTAGACCATGTATTGCCTACAAATCAAGTTCCATATATTGGGGATTATGTAAAAATAATTTGTGCAATTTCAAATAAGTATTTTCCTGATATTAATCCCACTAAGAATGACTTTTATGATCAAACAATGGCAGGTCTTATGTTAGACAGATTAACAAGTACTAATGAACTCCAATCTTTTATACAAGAACATTCATTAGACAGAAGAAGTAATTTAAAATGGGCAAATGTTAATGATAGTTGTATTTCAGAATTTCCTTCATTAGATGAATTCACTTTAAGACTTTTGACTCTTGGTACATACCAACTAAAATTAAGTTCAAGTTATATACAGGAGTATATTGGTGGAGACTTGAAATACAACTATATCAGGAGAGCAATGGGTTGATTAGAGTAAGACTCCAAAGTAGGCATGTGTCCTCTAAATCTTACTTAGTTTGGATAAAGTATGATTCTGACCATATTATTGCATGGTAAGTGTAAGTCTGGAGCAAGGACAGTTGGAACTTGTTCTCATGTGGCTGCAATACTTTGGTATTTAGGCATGTCAATGTATTCAACATCAAATACATTTGGTGTTAAGAACTGGGGTCAGTATCTACAAGATGCTTCTGTAATGCCTGACACTGTGGACTCCTCAGATTCAGAGGATAGCATTATTGAGGAGTAGGAAAGTTTTAGTTCCTTTCCTTATTATCATTTATATTGTCCATGTACAGTTTAATGTTATAGTGAGATGATTTTTGTTGAAATATACTGTAGTTAACAGTCAATTGTAGTGGTTTCACTAAGTCCACTGCAATTAAAATTATCCTGTCAATTCCTTACAGTAAATGTAAACAATCTATTTTCTTACCTGTATTGAATAAATATTGTTATATGAATACTAATATTTACAACCCGTTGCTCTTCTGAAAAGCAGTTAAAATTGCTATTTATAAAATTGATAACATTAACAGTGAAAATATACATAAGACAATGCTTTCACACCCATCTTGGTTCAACGGTTGGGACTTACATTAGATTTCTCTGTCTCTATAATATAAATCACCTTAACAGTATTTCAATTTTCACCTGAACTTGCTACTAAATTAGGGAAATAATGAATATATGCCTGTTATATTATTGCTATAAATAAGTTTATAGCTTTGACAACAAATAAAGATAAATATTTCAAATATGGGATACATGATATTATAGAAAATATATTAAATGTGTTCAAAATATTGTATCATGGATGGATATTAGAATATGTCTATGTAATGTATATTACAATATTTATATAGTATTGAATTTTTTTATAAATATTTTGTTGAATGCAATGGCAACTTTAAGTGATATGGTTGTGCTACATTTCCACACTACATTATCAATCATTATGTCATGTTTTGTTTCATAAAGTACTTGCATTAGATCATTATATTGTATTTCATACTATTGAAGTTAATTGTTAATTTGTCAATGCTATACTTTTGGTCTAATAAGTGAGTATGTTACACATAACATGTAATTGTGCTATATATTTTTGTGTTGCTTTTTCATATAGTTGTATGTGATAAAATTAAATGCCTGTGCAATTAATCTATACAAATAATATATGACTGTTTTTGTTTTCATATATTACAAATGTCTTTTCATTAACCATAGCATTATGTATCTACTTTAGTGCTAGTTAATAATTAAAGTTGCCATAGCAACATAAATTGATTTATACATTTTCATTGAACTTCTTATTACATTTGAAATGAACTTGTCAACACACAATGTTTATTGCAAGCATTAATATCATGTATTTGCATTCTAGCAAAGTCGAGTCAAACTTTATTTATTGTCAGATAGTGTACAAAAACATAACACTAGCTATAGATAGCTATTTACCGACATTAATTGCAATACAATTTGTTTTATATATTCAATAGTACGGTTGCTATGGATTCACGATATTCAGATGGCAATACAACTTGAATACATTAGTTAAAGTCAAGTCAAATGCATTCCAGTTACATTAAGTTCTCAAAAAATATAGTTTCAAATAGCTATTTTTGCATATTTTATTTTTCAAAAAACTGTGTTACCATAGCAACCGTTTTTTTTCAAATTTATTAAAATGTTATACATGATGATTATTTATAAATACATTCAGTTGAAAGATTTGATTGATTAAGAAAAAATCAGATAATAAAAAGTGTATTTATATTGTGTAGCCACCTAAAATGTATGTAATGCCGGTCCAAGAACGTTTGAGTTTCCATGGAAACAATAAATAAATATTGTTACAGAAGAAAGTGTTGTCATTTATTTTGAAGATCATTACTTTTAAACTGATCAATTGTTAAGTTGCTTTTCAAGTAAGACTCAAAATGTTCTTTTCAAATATTTCAAAATTGTAACCATGGCTACCAAAACAGAACAATTGTAAAAATTGACTATTTCAATTTTTATAAACATTTTATGCAATCAGAAATAGTTATGTTAAATATTTTTTGAAAAAAATGTGTTTTTTTTCATATTTTTACAAAAAATTATTTCTGTTGCCATGGTAACAGTTTTGATAATATAGCTTAAAAAATGCAGTTTTGTAATATTTATTGGATTGTCTTAACACAGTGACGTTTTCAAAAGAATTTGACACAGGGCCGATTTTGGTGGTAAGTGAACCTACTCCTTTAGCACTTGCTAACTTTCTTCGTGCAAGTTGTGTTTGAAAAATTAAAGTACTTATTCCAGTCACTTGACTTTTTCTGCAGTGGCGTTTAAAAGTAGAACTGCGTCTGTCAGGTGAACTCTTAAGTCTGAGATTTTAAGTAGTATGTACGCATACTTCATTTAGTTATACATATTTCTCAGTGAAATGAAATGATCATGTACAACAATTTCGCTTTTCCGATAAGCGCGAAAGCGCTCAAAATGGCTTCAGTCGACACTATAGAATATAAAGGGAGCAGTTGACATTTTTGGTTATAACGTTTTTAATTTTCAAACGATCTTAAAACTACAGGTTGAATAACAAACTGTCATGTGTAACCTTTTGATTTATTAAATTTTTTTTAAATAATTTTGATGAGGGAACTTGCATTTATATTCAACCACTCCAATTTACATTAAATATAGTGTAATTCGGCCGAAAGAAATGCGAACTCGTCTCATTAAACTTGTAATTCGAAGAATGTGCTTGTAAACACTGAAAACATACAAGCGGAATTAAAAAGAATGTTCAATTCTCATTCTAGAGGTAATTTTCAATAAATAATTAATTGAAATTTAGGCGGGGGAATTTTGAGTTCACTAATAATTGTTTTTGCCCGTTCGGCATTCTATTTGGAGATTTACGGAGATTACCGAACTTTCGAAATTTCCGTCAGCGTCCGGACGAGTGTTTTATATAGTCGGATGTGTCATCATTTTATTGCCCTTTACGATACTATGCATGCGTTGCAGTTGTCTAATGAAGAAAGTATAATCAGTGTAATATAAGCAAGACTAAAAAAATATATTTGAATGTCCCAATTAAAAGGCTTATTTTGCAAGTTTATGATTAACTATTGAATCAGTTATGGTGGTATACATCAGTTCCATATGCATTTTGTTTTTATACATACAATGATTTATTAAATTGGTAGGAAATTGCAGTTGTCCTAGTTGTCATGCACACGTTTTTGATTAGAGTTAAGAGTTGGCTAGTCATTAGGTTTTCGTTTCCTATTGGGGTTGATCACACTTTTCATTGTACTTTTAATATAAACATGTTTTAAAAAAATAAGGAAAATGTGAAAATATGAATGTAGGCTGTATCTGGAAAAAACAAAATGGTTTTATTTTTGCAACACTATAAGGCTTAAATGTTAAAATCCCTTTCATAAACTATTGAATTGAATAAAATTATTTTAATGAATTTAGTAATATGAGGTGTCAAATGTCCCCCCCCCCCTCCCTTCCATTGTTTATCACTAAAACAACACCACGACTGATTTCTGCGTTTTACAGACGATTTCATTACATATATACATACATGTATATGATAAGTTATTTGAAAGCGCCTGGCTGATGTAGCGAAAAGCATACCGTTCTTGTAGACGATCACAAAATGCCAAGGTACACAACAGGGGGTCAAATTTTATTGAACTTGCTTCCGCTATACTTGTAGTGAAGGGGAAATCGATAATAAATTGATGTGTTGTATTTAAAGTGCTAGAAGAATAGTAACCTTGAGACCTAATCTGGTCACTTCACAACAGACTTGGGCGCCAGCCACCCCCCATCTTTTCCGGTGGATCCAGGCCTGTGAAGGTATCGTAGATGGCGCCACGACGAGTATAATTATTCTCTTAAAATTTTGTCTCGCAGACCCACTCCATAGCGTAAAAAACTTCTTAAAACAAAACAAAAGGAGGTCTTGCTACACAAATCTTACGACAACCGAGAAGATAAAAATATTGATTGCATTGTTGTTAAACTTTAAATAATGGTGGATATATTACATTAGATGATAAAATCCGGACGAATATTTAGGTACAGGCGGTTATTTACACAAAAATAAAACTACACGAAGCGGACGATAATTGTTCGCAAAAACACGTCAGATAGTCAGTATAATGACCGGGATTTAAAAGGAGCCATAAATAGTTTTCTTTGCCATAGGGTGTAGACAGACGTTTTAGTACAATCGGGAAAAAGGGAAGAACAGGTATAAACGAGTTGCATTAAGTATGTAAACATCACTGCGAGATTAATTGGGTTGATAATGGTGTAAATCATGCGGTTTAGCGATTAATGACTAAAGACAACTAAAGGATGAGCAATAAGACGTGTGAACTACATATTAGGAGCGTTCAAACCTTAAGCAATGTTGATCAAGTAGTTGATAATATCAATAAGACGAATAAAAAAGTCAGATATTTTATTACTGCTTGGTTAATCCTTTTATCCAGTAATGGTCTGGTAGTATAATACAAAGTCCTTCTTAAGATGTGTATAACAATTTTAAATAGACGTTTGAATACGAAGATTATCTTAGCTAAGAAATATTCTAAGTTGAAAAATTTCATCTAAGAAAATTTCTTTCAATGGTTGTTAGGGATTCTCGGGTGTTTTCCTTTCTATATATAGCAACAGTGCGAGAAATGAGAAATGATAGTTGATAAAACGTGACGTGTTATCGGGAAATACACGGCGTTTTTGTTGAAAATAGAATTCATGATTCAAAATTGTTTTATAGATAATCGTATTGATAAGTAAACAGTGTTCACTTCATTGTTTTCTTATGTTTTATTGTAAAATGACAAAATAACTATCACATAAACAGTGGAAGTGTTGTAAAGTATTTTTATCTAAATCAAAACAATGATTTTACTATTCTTGTCAAATTTCAATTGCATTTGAACATTAAGGCATAATTTAATACAATGCAGTTTTCATGTTATTCCATTTGTTCATGTTGCTAAAAATACCGGAAACACCATGCTTTTCAGACATTAACATGTTATAATATAGCATAATTGAACTTAAACATGTACATGCACAACCTTAAATATGTCAAAAATATTGTATTTGTAAGTTCATAAGTAGAAAGTATATACATGTATATGACAATGAGTATAAGTAATATTATTTAGTAACTGTACTTTTGCTAATCAATCCTGTGATGTTTGGTTTAAGTCCAAACAGCAGTATTGGAGATTAAGCGCAGATAAGCTGAAAGTGGACGGACAGACAGAAGGACGGACATACACCAAAGACAAAAACAACATATCTCCCTTAGAGAGTTAAAGACATAACGCACATGTTTACAACATTATGTATTTTTTGCTGTTGTGTTAATTACGTTATATCCGGAACACTATTGGGTATGAATATATGAACCGATCAATTCGGTACAAAATGTTCACCAGTTTTGTTCAGTGTCGCCACTTTACAGGGAAGATAATACATCAAGTTCATCCTTTCCAGCTGCCTGGGGTGCACCCCTGCTAATCTTCAGTATCTTATGTGAGATGAAAGTCCCTAAAATGAGAAATTTTCAAATGATTATGTAGTGTTTACATGTCAGATATTTGAGTGATGACATGTTCTACTGACTTTTGAGTGTTGTTTAACTTAAAATGGAATGTGATTTTTATGCTGATAAAAGTGTAAAAATATTACTTGAATATTTAAATCTTACTGACAATGTGATTTAGTTTGGATGAACTTAAAAAACTCCTTATTTCAATATTGAATATTATGTTAATACATTATCTATTGATTTATTAATATGAGTTTGAATGTACATTTTCAAACAGGCAGGTGGTTACATCACATCAGCAAATAAGCATGTACTGTCAGTGTCAACATAATTATATACATATTATAATTTTATATTCTGTGTATTCAAAATGAAATACCAATACAACTAAACTATATTTAGTTTCCACTAATGCAATGCTAATAAATTTAACAAATGCCAAAATAGCTAGAATGTTTTTTATAAAAAGTAAGTTGTTTGTGGTCACAGTGACCAATAATTAAGTCAAATTTATGTATTTTTTGTATTACATAAATTAAGAAATCACTTCCCCTGTAAGAAAAATAATCAAGTCGACAACATCTCATGTGCACTGTAAATTCCAACAACATAGTTCTACTACTTTCTTAAGGTTATGAAATTATGTCTTAGTAACTAACCATTCTTTCAAATTGATATGAAAACCAATATCATACATTTTGTATGTAAATCATTTTTTATTACAACTTTCAATTTGAACTCACCTTTTTTCGGTACAACACTGAGCTGATGGACTATCGTCAGCTGACCAAATTTATACTTAGATGTATCAGACAAGCAGGGGTTAACATCACATCTGCAAATAAGCAGGAATCATAAGAGTCAAGACCTTTAAATCATAAACACAGAGTTAATGACAGCACAAACCAAAGAACAGAAATTTTGACCAAGGTGCTTAGTGATTCTATTCGGTAAAAGATGAAACACCCTACACTGACAAACAGCCAACCAACTATCAAGCAATATCACGGACCTATACATATATTCAAATTTACGTCTTTTTCTCGTATCAAACTATTTCTAAAGTAAATGTTGTGACATAATATTAGCTTTATTTGATATAAACGTGAACAGATATAGTTACATACCATTTTCGCCGTTTTTCAGAAATATTTCGCCATTTTTAAGAAATTTCTTAAAATGTAAGGTATCAAGGTTGATACATTAATTTTTAAGGAAAAAATCGACCATTTCACGCCAAATAAGAAAATTTCTCAGTTAATAAGTTTATTGAATAAGACTTAAGAAAAAAATTAAAAACTAAGTTGAAAATCGGTCATTTAAGAAAATTTCTTGTACTTTAAGAAAAAATCTTACAAACTAAGAAATATGTTCAACTAAGATGGATATTGAATACGGCCCCTGGTTTCTCACGATTTACGCTTTACGTTTATTTGAGATATTTCAACAACAAGAGTTAATTTTAAGTTTAGGTTTCTTTACAACATTTTAAGTCATTTTTTTATAAACTGACTTTAGTATTACCGTAAACATTTCATGGTATGTATTGTCAACTTCTTAACATGTATTGAGAGATGATTTCTTTCTTCATAATGTATCTAAAACGATTTATGCAGCATGTTCTCTAAGAAAGTTCTAAGATATTATGGCCACTTTAGCTTAGAACGTTCTAAGATACGTTGTTCGTTGTCTCGTAGAACGTTCTTAAATATTTGGCCATTTTCTCTTCGAATGTTCTAAGATCTTTGTCCAATTTCGTTAAGAACAATCTCAAATATTTGGCCATTTTAAGGTTTTTGAGTCAATTTCCCTTAGAACGTTCTTAGTTGTTCAGTTTGTTCGACTTCTCTTAGAACGTTCTTAGTTGTTTTGGTCAATTTCTCTTAGAACGTTCCATGGTTTTTGAGTCAATTTCTCTTAGAACGTTCTTAGGTTTGAGGTCAATTCCTCTAAGAACGTTCTAAGGTTTAAGGTCAAATTGTCTTAAAACGTTCTAAGGTTTTTGAATCAATTTCACTTAGAACGTTCTAAGGTTTTTGAGTCAATTTCTCTGAGAACGTTTTAAGGTTTTTGAATCAATTTCCCTTAGAACGTTCTTAGTTGCTTCGTCAAGTTCTCTTAGAACGTTCTTACTTGTTTTGGTCAATTTCTCTTGAACGTTCTTACTTGTTTTGGTCAGTTTCTCTTAGAACGTTCTTACTTGTTTTGGTCAGTTTCTCTTAGAACGTTCTTACTTGTTTTGGTCAAGTTCTCTTAGAACGTTCTTACTTGTTTTGGTCAGTTTCTCTTAGAACGTTCTTACTTGTTTTGGTCAAGTTCTCTTAGAACGTTCTTACTTGTTTTGGTCAATTTCTCTTGAACGTTCTAACTTGTTTTGGTCAGTTTCTCTTAGAACGTTCTTACTTGTTTTGGTCAATTTCTCTTAGAACGTTCTTACTTGTTTTGGTCAATTTCTCTTGAACGTTCTTACTTGTTTTGGCCAGTTTCTCTTAGAACGTTCTTACTTGTTTTGGTCAATTTCTCTTAGAACGTTCTTACTTGTTTTGGTCAAGTTCTCTTAGAACGTTCTTACTTGTTTTGGTCAGTTTCTCTTAGAACGTTCTTACTTGTTTTGGTCAAGTTCTCTTAGAACGTTCTTACTTGTTTTGGTCAATTTCTCTTGAACGTTCTAACTTGTTTTGGTCAGTTTCTCTTAGAACGTTCTTACTTGTTTTGGTCAATTTCTCTTAGAACGTTCTTACTTGTTTTGGTCAATTTCTCTTGAACGTTCTTACTTGTTTTGGCCAGTTTCTCTTAGAACGTTCTTACTTGTTTTGGTCAATTTCTCTTAGAACGTTCTTACTTGTTTTGGTCAGTTTCTCTTAGAACGTTCTTACTTGTTTTGGTCAATTTCTCTTAGAACGTTCTTACTTGTTTTGGTCAGTTTCTCTTAGAACGTTCTTACTTGTTTTGGTCAGTTTCTCTTAGAACGTTCTTACTTGTTTTGGTCAATTTCTCTTAGAACGTTCTTACTTGTTTTGGTCAGTTTCTCTTTGATCGTTCTAAGGTTTTTGAGTCACATTCTCTTAGACCGTTCTAAGGTTCATGGTCAATATTTTCGTGTTTTCCTGTTGAAATTATGTGTAATTTTATTAAACATATTATGAAAATAAAGAGATTTTGTAAACCATTCGTACTTTTTCGTCTTCATTTTCATTATTTATATGCATTTTTAACAGGGAAAAGGCTTTAAAACAGGGAGTAAAACTGGGAGTAGTGTACGAAGTCCCTTTTTAAAATATAACGAGTTAATTATATTATATTGTTAGTTAATATATACAAACACAGTCCAACAATGAAATGTGACAATATAACAAAAAGGTTTGTATGTAAAGAAGATAGAACCAGACAAATATTTGATATAATCTAGTCTAGTGTATTATTAAAGTACGAAATCGATTATTTCAGAATAATTCATTTCAATAAATAATATCATCAGAAACAATCGAACGAAGATTAATCGAGTCGAAACATTTACAATACGGTAGCACGAAACTCGTGTGTTCTTGTCTTTGTGACTTTCCTTGTGTTGACGTTCCGGTTCGTTTTTTCTGGTCTTTGGGTCCCCCTGGTCGCTATCGTACATATGTCTATCCTTGTGTATGCCTCCTAGTCCCGTTGTTATTGTCTTTGTGTCTTAAACTGTGTATGCCTCATGCTCAGTTTGTTGTTATATTTTGTCCCTTCCTGTGTAGGCCTCCTGGTCCGTTTGTCCTTGTCTTTGTGTCCCACCTTGTATAGGCCCCCTGGTCCGTTTGTTCTTGTCTTTGTGTCCAATCCAGTGTATGCCACCTGGTCAGTTTGTTCTTGCCTTTGTGTCTCACCCTGTGTATGCCACCTTGTCAGTTTGTTCTTGTATTTGTGTCCCTCCCGGTGTATGTCATCTGGTCCGTTTGTTCTTGTATTTGTATCCCACCTTGTATAGGCCTCCTGGACAGTTTGTTCTTGTCATCGTGTCCCAGCTTGTATATGCCTCCTAGTTCGTTTGTTCTTGGCGTTGTGTCCCACCTTGTACAGGCCTCCTAGTGTATTTGTTCTTGCCTTTGTTTCCCACTTTGTGTATGCCACCCGGTCAGTTTGTTCTTATCTTTGTTTCTCATCGTGTATATGCCTCTTGGTCCCTTTTTATTGTCTTTGTGTCCCTTCCTGTGTAGGCCTCCAAGTCCGTTTTGTCGTGTCTTTGTGTCCCATCCTGTGTATGCCTACTGGTCCGTTTGGTCTTGTCTTAGTGATCCACCTTGTGTATACCACCTGGTGAGTTTGTTCTTGTCTTTGCATCCCACCCATTGTATGCCACCTGGTCAGTTTGTTCTTGTCTTTGCGTCCCACCCAGTGTATGCCACCTGATCAGTTTGTTGTTGTCTTTGCGTCCCACCCAGTGTATGCCACCTGGTCAGTTTGTTCTTGTCTTTGCGCCCCACCAACTTTATGCCACCTGGCCAGTTTGTTCTTGTCTTTGCGTCCAACCCAGTGTATGCCACCTGGTCAGTTTGTCATTGTCTTTGTGTCCCACCATGTGTATGCCACCTGGTCAGTTTGTTCTTGTAAGTGTGTCCCTCCCTGTGTATGTCACCTGGTCCGTTTGTTATAGAATTGATGTCCAACCTTGTATAGGCCTCCTGGTCCGTTTGTTATTGTCTTTGTGTCCCACCTGGTGTAGGCCACCCGGTACGTTTGTTATTGTCTTTGTGTCGCACCTTGTGAAGTCCTCCTTGTTAGTTTGTTATTGTATTTGTGTCCCACCTGGTGTAGGCCACCTGGTCCGTTTGTTCTTGTCTTTGTGTCCCACCTTTTGTAGTCCTCCTGGTCCGTTTGTTCTTGTCTGTGTGTCCTACCTTGTGTAGCCTTCCTGGTTCGTTTGTTCTTGTCCTTGTGTCCCACCTTGTGTAGTCCTCCTGGTCCGTTTGTTCTTGTCTTTGTGTCCCACCTTGTGTACGACTCCTGGTCCGTTTGTTCTTGTATTTGTGTCCCACCTTGTGTAGTCCTCCTGGTCCGTTTGTTCTTGTCTTTGTGTCCCACCTTGTGTAGTCCTCCTGGTCCGTTTGTTCTTGTCTGTGTGTCCCACCTTGTGTAGTCCTCCTGGTCCGTTTGTTCTTGTCTTTGTGTCCCACTTTGTGTAGTCCTCCTGGTCCGTTTGTTCTTGTCTGTGTGTCCCACCTTGTGTAGTCATCCAGGTCCATTTGTTCTTGTCTTTGTGTCCCACCTTGTGAAGTCCTCCTGGTCCGTTTGTTCTTGTCTGTGTGTCCCACCTTGTGTAGTCCTCCTGGTCCGTTTGTTCTTGTCTTTGTGTCCCACCTTGTGTAGTCCTCCTTGTCCGTTTGTTATTGTCTTTGTGTCCCACCTTGTGTAGTCCTCCTTGTCCGTTTGTTATTGTCTTTGTATCCCACCTTGTATAGTCCTCCTGGTCCGTTTGTTCTTGTCTTTGTATCCCACCTTGTGTAGTCCTCCTGGTCCGTTTGTTCTTGTCTGTGTGTCCCACCTTGTGTAGTCCTCCTGGTCCGTTTGTTCTTGTCTGTGTGGCCCACCTTGTGTAGTCCTCATGGTCCGTTTGTTCTTGTATGTGTGTCCCACCTTGTGTAGTCCTCCTGGTCCGTTTGTTCTTGTCTGTGTGTCCCACCTTGTGTAGTCTTCCTGGTCCGTTTGTTCTTGTTTGTGTGTCCTACCTTGTGTAGTCCTCCTGGTCCGTTTGTTCTTGTCGTTGTGTCCCACCCTGTGTAGGCCTCCTGGTCCGTTTGTCCTTGTCTTTATGTCCCACCTTGTGTAGTCCTCCTGGTCCGTTTGTTCTTGTCTGTGTGTCCCACCTTGTGTAGTCCTCATGGTCCGTTTGTTCTTGTCTGTGTGTCCCACCTTGTGTAGGCCTCCTGGTTTGTTTGTTCGTGTGCTTGTGTCCCAACTTGTGTAGTCCTCCTGATCCGTTTGTTCTTGTCTGTGTCTCCCACCTTGGGTAGTCTTCCGGGTCCGTTTTTTCTTTTCTTTGTGTCCCACCCTGTCTAGGCCTCCTGGTCCGTTTGTCCTTGTCTTTGTGTCCCGCCTTGTGTAGGCCGTCTGGTCCGTTTGTTCTTGTCTTTGTGTCCCACCCTGTGTAGGCTACCTGGTCTGTTTGTTCTTGTCCTTGTGTCTCCCACCTTGTGTAAGCATCCTGGTCCGTTTGTTCTTGTCCTTGTGTCTCCCACCTTGTGTGGTCCTCCTGGTCCGTTTGTTCTTGTCTTTGTGTCCCACCTTGTGTAGTCCTCCTGGTCCGTTTGTTATTGTCTTTGTATCCCACCTTGTGTAGTCCTCCTGGTCCGTTTGTTCTTGTCTGTGTGTCCCACCTTGTGTAGTCGTCCAGGTCCGTTTGTTCTTGTCTTTGTGTCCACCTTGTGTAGTCCTCCTGGTCCGTTTGTTCTTGTCTGTGTGTCCCACCTTGTGTAGTCCTCCTGGTCCGTTTGTTCTTGTCTGTGTGTCCTACCTTGTGTAGTCCTCCTGGTCCGTTTGTTCTTGTCGTTGTGTCCCACCCTGTGTAGGCCTCCTGGTCCGTTTGTCCTTGTATTTATGTCCCGCCTTGTGTAGGCCGTCTGGTTCGTTTGGTCTTGTCTTTGTGTCCCACCCTGTGTAGGCCTCCTGGTCCGTTTGTTCTTGTCTGTGTATCCCACCTTGTGTAGTCCTCCTGGTCCGTTTGTTCTTGTCTGTGTGTCCCACCTTGTGTAGTCTTCCTGGTCCGTTTGTTCTTGTTTGTGTGTCCTACCTTGTGTAGTCATCCTGGTCCGTTTGTTCTTGTCGTTGTGTCCCACCCTGTGTAGGCCTCCTGGTCCGTTTGTCCTTGTCTTTATGTCCCACCTTGTGTAGTCCTCCTGGTCCGTTTGTTCTTGTCTGTGTGTCCCACCTTGTGTAGTCCTCATGGTCCGTTTGTTCTTGTCTGTGTGTCCCACCTTGTGTAGGCCTCCTGGTTTGTTTGTTCGTGTGCTTGTGTCCCAACTTGTGTAGTTCCTGATCCGTTTGTTCTTGTCTGTGTCTCCCACCTTGGGTAGTCTTCCGGGTCCATTTTTTCTTTTCTTTGTGTCCCACCCTGTCTAGGCCTCCTGGTCCGTTTGTCCTTGTCTTTGTGTCCCGCCTTGTGTAGGCCGTCTGGTCCGTTTGTTCTTGTCTTTGTGTCCCACCCTGTGTAGGCTACCTGGTCTGTTTGTTCTTGTCCTTGTGTCTCCCACCTTGTGTAAGCATCCTGGTCCGTTTGTTCTTGTCCTTGTGTCTCCCACCTTGTGTGGTCCTCCTGGTCCGTTTGTTCTTGTCTTTGTGTCCCACCTTGTGTAGTCCTCCTGGTCCGTTTGTTATTGTCTTTGTATCCCACCTTGTGTAGTCCTCCTGGTCCGTTTGTTCTTGTCTGTGTGTCCCACCTTGTGTAGTCGTCCAGGTCCGTTTGTTCTTGTCTTTGTGTCCACCTTGTGTAGTCCTCCTGGTCCGTTTGTTCTTGTCCTTGTGTGTCCCACCTTGTGTAGTCCTCCTGGTCCGTTTGTTCTTGTCTGTGTGTCCCACCTTGTGTAGTCCTCCTGGTCCGTTTGTTCTTGTCTGTGTGTCCTACCTTGTGTAGTCCTCCTGGTCCGTTTGTTCTTGTCGTTGTGTCCCACCCTGTGTAGGCCTCCTGGTCCGTTTGTCCTTGTATTTATGTCCCGCCTTGTGTAGGCCGTCTGGTTCGTTTGGTCTTGTCTTTGTGTCCCACCCTGTGTAGGCCTCCTGGTCCGTTTGTTCTTGTCGGTGTGTCCCACCTTGTGTAGGCCGTCTGGTCTGTTTGTTCTTGTATTTGTGTCCCGCCCTGCGGAGGCCTCCTGTTCCATTTGTTCTTGTCTTTGTGTCCCACCTTGTGTAGGCCGCCTGTTCCGTTTGTTCTTGTCTGTGTCTCCCACCTTGGGTAGTCTTCCGGATCCGTTTTTTCTTGTCTTTGTGTCCCACCCTGTGTAGGCTACCTGGTCCGTTTGTTCTTGTATGTGTGTCCCACCTTGTGTAGTCCTCCTGGTCCGTTTGTTCTTCTCTGTGTGTCCCACCTTGTGTAGCCTTTCTGGTCCGTTTTTTCTTGTCTTTGTGTCCCACCTTGTGTTGGCCTCCTAGTTCGTTTGTTCTTGTCCTTGTGTCCCACCTTGTTTAGTCCTCCTGGTCCGTTTGTTCTTGTCTTTGTGTCCCACCTTGTGTACGCCTCTTGGTCCTTTTGTTCTTGTATGTGTGTCCCACCTTGTGTAGTCCTCCTGGTCCGTTTGTTCTTGGCTGTGTGTCCCACCTTATGTAGTCCTCATGGTCCGTTTGTTCTTGTCTGTGTGTCCCTCCTTGTGTAGTCCTCCTGGTCCGTTTGTTCTTGTCTGTGTGTCCCACCTTGAGTAGTCCTCCTGGTCCGTTTGTTCTTGTCTGTGTGTCCCACCTTGTGTAGTCCTCCTGGTCCGTTTGTTCTTGTCTGTGTGTCCCACCTTGTGTAGTCGTCCAGGTCCGTTTGTTCTTGTCTTTGTGTCCCACCTTGTGTAGTCCTCCTGGTCCGTTTGTTCTTGTCTGTGTGTCCCACCTTGTGTAGTCCTCCTGGTCCGTTTGTTCTTGTCTGTGTGTCCCACCTTGTGTAGTCCTCCTGGTCCGTTTGTTCTTGTCTGTGTGTCCCACCTTGTGTAGTCTTCCTGGTCCGTTTGTTCTTGTCTTTGTGTCCCACCTTGTGTAGGCCTCCTGGTTCGTTTGTTCTTGTCCTTATGTTCCATCTTGTGTAGGCCTCCTAGTCCGTTTGTTCTTGTCTTTGTGTCGCACCCTGTGTAGGCCTCCTGGTCCGTTTGTTCTTGTCTTTGTGTCCCGCCTTGTGTAGGCCGTCTGGTTCGTTTGTTCTTGTCTTTGTGTCCCACCTTGTGTAGGTCTCCTGTTCCGATTGTTCTTGTCTGTGTGTCCCACCTTGTATAGTCCTTCTGGTCCGTTTGTTCCTGTCTTTGTGTCCCACCTTGTGTAGGCCACCTGGTCCGGTTGTTATTGTCTTTGTGTACCACCTTGTGTAGTTCTCCTGGTCCGTTTGTTCTTGTCTTTGTGCCACATCGTGTACAGTTTAGAACGCATTATAATACTGATAAGTTGAATAATGGCTGATAAATCGATATGGTTTAACAGATTTCAGAATAAGTAGAAGTTAATTGCGTCCTAGAACTACTGTTCATTTCAATAAACATTCAATATACATTGACTCGTTATATAATAAATTGATCTAAATAGTAATTGTTTTATTGATTTGATAAGGAATGACTTTCTTGTCGACTAAAATATTAAGATATTTTACGTCTGTTCTCGAGGCAAAAAATGTAGAAAAAACGTTTTTGATGTTTATGTTTGCTTAGTGACACTTAATGTCATTTATTTTTCGTTGTTAACACGATAGGTTAAAATTTCTATCCGATTTTTCAAAATTTCTATTAAAAGTCCCAGACAATCTTTACTTTTGTTCTGACGTAATCGGCCAGGTTCGATTCAGAAACGCGACAATCTCAAACAAAACAAAATGTCGTTTTGTGAAATGCAATGTACTTTTTAAGGATTCTTATTACGGTATAATCAACAGGGAAGAGATGAACATAAACTGTCATGAATAGCAAACACGAATACGTCTTTCGTGCACGTATAAGGTTTATTACCGTGTGTGTGGGTTGCACAAAACACAAACTAAAATTTCGACATGTTTGTTCAAAGTTACCAACAAAAGAGCATTCTTTGAACAACCAGATTTTCAATGCGATATTTAAAACCCAGATTTCAAAGATTAATCTACCCGTCAAAACAAATTTTAAAATTACACTGGGGTTCTATTACTCTATTACCACAGATCGGTTTTATAATTGTCCTCTATATGGTAATTCAAGGACACTAATTTTCATGGTATAGTATCTGCAGAAGAACATATTGATATGAATACCAGAGATAAACTTGTTTTTCTCATTAATAATTGCAAAATAAAGTGATATTTTTTTCACAAAAGCATATCTCTTACGAAGACAATTAATTTATGACAAATAATTTGTTTAGACTCTATGTAAAATATTAAAGCAGTGTATCTCTTTATCACATTTTGATTCCCTGTTACAATGTTGTGATCTCTTATACATGTATATTATACTATTTGTATATGTAAATGCTTTGTACACATGTCACTATAATAAACGATTTACTTACATTCTTACTTAATGCAGTGATATCCAAAAGCATAGCTTGTAAATAGTCCTCGATTAATACTGCTTTTATAATGCATCAAACCAGGTAAATATTGTCGCGTAGCATTCCATGATTTAACAGGGGGTGGGGGGGGGGGCTTTTGATACGACTTGGGGTTACTTTTCTGACAAGAATAAAATACAAGCGTTTCTTTTCATTTCGTAATTAATTTGACAAGTTAACAAATCAGTATTGCAATCACGATGTATACTTAGGGTACCAATTTCGTATAATTTGTCATATGATAAATGCATATTAAACGACCTATTTTTGGATCTGTCAATTTCCTGGATCTGTCAGTTTTAGTTTCCATGAATTAATAATTGTCTTTGTTGATATTAGTGAGTTACAACACTTTCGAACAAAGATAAAAATTCTATACACCTTTTTTGTGGTCCGACAAGAGTCTCCGGCAGAGATAAGTAGGCCTACTATATAAAGTATATAAACAGTCAACTAACGAATACCACCCTGTACCCATTTTCATTAAGTGTTTCCTTGACAATAAATAAATATTCGCAACTTGCGCCCTTATGAAGTGCAAAGCAGACATTATACGGGGCAGAAAGTTTGGAAACACAAGTTTGTGTATACTATGTTATGTATAACAAACGATATGAGTGTTTAACGATTTGATTTGTAAATAGATGTTCAAACAATAACGCAAACCATTTCCGTCTATCTTTAATTCATAACGATGGAAAGACGCGAATTCATCATTTCGCGAAATACTTCTGAGCAAGACTTTCGCGAAATTGTTTGTCACGAAATAAAGTGATTTACAGTATCCCGCTCAACTGAAGAAATAGTTTTATTCAAACATCGTTACGAGTTTTCTTGTTATAAATTACCCCTTAAATCTTTTTCCACGAATCGACTTTAGACTTGAGTATATTTTTAATAACTTGAAAGACTACAGGTTGCACTTTGTAAATATACCTGTGTATTTAAGATCTTTTGAAAATAATAATATGAACAGTTATCTATATCTTCTATACTGTCGACTGTCTACATTTAAGACCTTTCGCGCTAATCAGATAATCGATATTGTTTTGCGTGAATGTTTAGTTTAATCATATTGTACTTGTTCATCTTGTTATTACAATGTCTATAAGTATACAAACATAATAAATAGTATTTCAAGAATGTAAATGCCTATTGACACTCCTCCCTTTAGATCTTAACCACAACAATATTAAACATACTCAATGACTTTGCAGTCGACTGACGTATGTTGAGGGTTAATTTGGCAAAGAATTCCTCTCGTCAGTCGGACTACATCCGTTTATTTAAGGTACATGTAAACATTCACAGCACTAGACCCTCTTGTTATCAGCCAATATTTGTATTGGGCCCGTTTTATCAATATTCGTACGAACGAGCGTTCGTAAGATACGAAATGTTTGTAAGATTTTTTCTTACGAATATACTTATTTCTTATTATTACGTATTTCCTTTTTTTGAGACAATTTCTTGTAGATGAATAGATAAATAGTTTATAACTGCTGTTGATTAATGTGAAATAATAATTAAAGATTAAATTATAAGCGTCTGCTTGCGTACGAAAATATTGATAAAGTGCTGTTGCGATCGAAATGTCGTAAGAAAATCTTACTAAAATTTCGTGCGTAAGAACGTTGAAACAAAGGGCTCATTGTGTATAATATTGTGTATAGTGTGGTCTAATTAACCGCGAACTTATGAATATAATCACCTGAGCCGTTACAGTTAAAATAAATGTATTGAAAAGTTCTTGTTTGTCCGTCAGCTTGACAGAGAAAAAGCTGTGGCTGTGTTTTGATTGAATAGTAAACCAAACAGCAGGTATAGTCCTACACACGAGAACATTTCTTTACCTAAATGACATGGATTGGTCCTGAAATTTCATACACCTTCGCGGTCAATTTAACAGCACTATACTTGTAAATTTTACCAAGCAAACAATGGGCCCGTTTTATCAACGTTCTTACACACGATCTCAAGAGCGTTTTATCAAAATTTTCGTACGCATGCAGTAGCAACGAATTCGTAAGTTTTAACGAAAATGCTACGAATGGTTATAGGCATTCGTAACGTTCGTAACAAAAATGATATTAAGTAGTTCACATTAATCAACAACAGATATAAACTTTTTTGATCAATTCATTTAGTGACGTAAGTGGGAGGAGAGCAGCGGTGTGGGGTGATATAGTCGACTGGTTAGTACAGTTGGTAGAGCGCCCTACTGGTGTAGAGGGGGGTGGTGGCTTCGAGCACTTCATCAAGCACCACACCACTACAGTACTTTCATATTTCAGTTCGAACCTCTTATGAACAGCCCCTGTTGGGTAAACATTCGCATCTTAGTCATCAGACCTGCAATAGCAAACCTGATCACCCATGATGTTTTAAGAAATATAAGGCAGACATATCTGCCGGCATATCTTATTGAATACTGTTCAGTGTTCTGTTACCGAGGTTTGCTCGTCTTTCTCTGAGAAGTTAGTTTGCCTAGTGTTTTACATGAATATGCCTTCCGCTTTAAAGTTTTTTTTTAATAAATGACAAGAATTAACTTTAAAATGTAAGGTGGTATGGATTTTTTTTTTTAATTTAATGAAAACTTGAAATGTTTTTGATGAAGAAAACAATTGCATGTCTAAATATCGGTTAGTATTATTAAAACTTCAAAATATCATGGTAACATAGTGAAGGCATTTGGAAAATAAGTGCGGTTTGGAAAAGGCTTCTTTATGATTGAAAACAATGTGAATATGTTTTCCATATTTTCAATAATTTTACAGTTTTATGTCACAACAAGAAATTTTTATTTTGAATATAGAGAAAAAGTTCTATTTAGTTCATTTCAACCATTTGTTATCAAGTCGACTTATATTACAAATTAAATACATTTTATTTCATTGCAAACGTTTCAATCTACCTATGAATATAATTGCATTTTTACATGTTATAAGCTTTGAATTCATTTGATTGTATTACAAGAAAATCATTGATGCAAAGCATCAAAGGTCGCCGCTAAAGAATTGAATGATATTTTGTTATTTACATTCTTTTGTACAAAAAACATGTAACTTAAGTATTACACTCCATTTTAGTAGTATCAAATACGTAAACAAAAAATATTAATCTGTTTACAGACCCAGTTCCAACTTCTCTGTATATAGCAAGCTCTTTGTTCACAAAAATAATAATATCTAAAATTACATTCTTTGAATCTTTTACAGAAATTCTCATTAAGTTTCTAAATAATTATCTCAGACTATCATGACACTCAAAATTTATCACCGGAACACATTTTCTTTTCTGATCCATACGTACGTAAACAATAAGCTTAGAATAAGCACTACTTTTATCTAAATATTTATTTCATACAGTTAACGCATCACTTCTATTTGTTATAATTTGTTATGTAAAAGATTCAAAGAATGCAATTTTAATTATTATTAGGCCACAACAAATTATTTGTTTGTTCTTCGGATTTTCCCCCCAAAAAATTGGGGCGAGCTGTCATTTATTAAAGCGAGCGATCGAAAAAAGAGTATATTATGGTATCAGTATGAAGCTGAAAACTGTAGTTGCTGGCACCACCCTAAACTATGAATAAACAGCGTATCACCGTAACAAATTCCTTCTTACTGCAGTTTCTTCTCCGTTAGTACATGCAAGGAGAAATTATCAGCGATGACTATATCATATAATATTATAATTATGAACTGCCCACTTCAAGAAAATTTCAATAGCACATGTGAAATACAGGTAAAACAGTCAACGCGAATACTTTTTCTCCTTCACAGGACATAACGACAGGCAAAGACACATTTTTTACCCGTCGCAACAATGTTTTACCTGTTGCAACAATGTTTTACCTGTTGCAACAATGTTTTACCTGTCACAACAATTTCTTACCTGTCGCAATGTTTTGAACAGGATTAACAACTTAAAATCCTTATTTTAAATGTTGTTTCATGTATAACCATTATAATTAAGCAAGATTTCTCAGTTTTATTGTTCAAGTAAAGGTCGTGTCTATCTCGTCATCATTAAATACTAGCCATGGCATACCTTCTTCAACGAACTAATCAACTTCCGATCAACTGGAAGTCTCGTCTTTTGCTCACTAGATGAATTTGGCAATCTTGGCTTGCGCTGGCTTTTTTTCTTGAGCCAATTTTGGAACCAGTCGGTTTCAGTCATATGGGGGCTACATCACAGCACGCGATCAACAAATATTTAGTGCAGTTTGTCCCCTCAATCCCCAATATTCTATAGCATAGGACTTTGTTATTTCAATGTAATCCTTTTTAGTGTTTCTTTGAAATTGCTTTTAATAGTCTACAAATCATTCCTAATTGAGCTTGTGGGATGATTCAATGTAGCACTGTTATCTTATTTCTTGTCTATTTTATTCTTGTTATTCAAGTTTAAACAAACATCTCACTATCAATTATTAATTATTCAAATTGAAAGATGAAGACAATGTATACTCCCAAACACAAGTCAATCAAGTGCAAAAAGCAATACATGTTTCAAACAGTCGGCTGTACATAAAAACTAGGTCACAAATGAAACATAAACTAAACATACAGTGAGGTAAATTGTATGTGAAAAGTCATAGCACAGACTATGAGACATAAACCATCAGTATATACTTGCGAAAATAATAGTATTCTGAATTTACTATAATAATTTTCATTCCTCGTAAAATACGGAGCGGGCGGCATTACGGACCGTACGGTACGGATTTTATCGTATAATAGACCCGAAAACGAAAGTGATTGCATGGTTATCACATACATTGCTTTTAACCGCGTTTATCATAGAAATTGAGTGGAATAAAACATTCGCAAACGGTAAATATTTCGCCCAAATTAGAAAGTCATACTTTTCGACGGGACCGCTTTTCGATTATTTGATTTTTCTAGAGCAATTTCCGAAAATAAACGGTGCTAACTGAGCATTTTCTGAAATCGTGCACCACATGAGGGAATCTAAAAATAAACTTTCCGTAGACTGGTTTCAAATATATTATCAGTCAAAATAGACCTTGACCATTTGAAATCGTGTACCACATGAGGGAATAAATTAAAAGATTTTAAAATGAAATAAAATAAAACAATAAAAAGATATTACAAATACTTTTTCTGTAAAACTTTATTGTCAGTGGGTAAAATTATCTTGAATCGAATAATCTTGGAAAAAAATAAGTCACGTGTCCCTCCACGTACAAAAAAAGTCACGTGCCCCTCCATGTACAAAAAAATATCCCATTCCATACAGTACGCCGCACTTCAGTGCGGCGACAATAAAGAATTCCCATTCAAACTAAAACTTACAAGGGATTCTTTTTAGTATTTTGAATAAATTCACTAGAATATGTTTACATTAACGCAACACAATATAATGCCTGTATGCATTTATTCTTTTGACTTTGCCGAGTCATAAGGACATCATTTTTTTTCTAAATAATGCAATCTTGAAATATTTTTTTTTCAAATTTATAAGTTATAACAGACCAACATATTTGTGCGCGTGATATGCAAGAATATACGCTGTATTAAAGATATATCTGGCTCATCTTAACGCAAACATATTTGAATGGGCTTCTTTCAGTGCTGTTGCTATAATAGATAAACATCTTTAATTCATAATTGTGAGCTCATTTTATACAAGGAAGCATACCCAACTTTCGTGTCACTGCGGTCCGATCAACTTTCTATTGAATTATAGAAGGAAAATATCTTTAAACCGCGATAAAACAAAATCTGTTTAAGGTATCTTTCGTGTGCAGATAAATGTTAGAGATCAAACCTTCTACTGTATGATGGTGTAAATATTATGTTTCTGTGATTTCTACATCACTGTCCTTTTTTGAGGTTTTTAAGATACCCTTTTTTACATTGAACATAGAAGGGGCTAAAACAATATCTGTGAATTTAAATACTTTCCAATAGAGGTAGATACTGTGTGCAGAGATATATTAGAGTTCAAAATGTGCACTTCCGAACACACTTTTTAGATTTAATGTGGGTGTTCTATTATGCTGTCCTTGTTAACGCTTTTTGTTAAAACATGCAAGTTTTTTCCTATTATTTATTATTTTGAATACACTATATATCGCGGTGTACGCGTGATCGATATCCAACAGCGCACGCCTAGCATGACATCTGATTAAAGTGATAAATCCGGATGCATCGATTATACAAGCTGTTAATTAACGACTTAGTGCGCGTTATAGGGAAGAGTTTGGGGGAAATATGACCTTTTATAGAATAGCATCGAGATAAAATATTGTTTGGGTTAATAATAGGGTGACAATATATTGACTTTTTTTTATTATACATCATTTAAAGCTTCTTTCAGTGAATAATTGTTTGAAAACTGTCCATACTGTGTTTTGAAATGCAATACAAAATGGCGCCGACTTGCAGCTTTTCCAAATCTCGCGTATCGGTATCGTTTATCGCACGTCAAGAGATCGAGCGAGACTTCATTCAATGGTCCATGTTAGTTGCGCATCCATGGTATTTAGGTCTTTGGTGTTAATTAAGTCGCGAACGATAACGATCATAAGACGTTAAAGTGGCGTATATATAATCGGTTATAGCATGGAGCCAATATCGATCAGTTCTGGGGAATCTTGCGATGAGCCAGAAAGTTGGACATGTTTTACAGTGTGCCATACAAAATACATGCTGTGTTAAATGTTGGTTATATTCGAATCAATGTATCGATCTAAACTCGAATAAATCATAAAATCACGAATAATGATAATATTACGATCAGTTTCTGTATTCTTTAAAGGTAAACATTATTGAAGGTCTTTTTTTAAAAAAATGCTCGGTTCGAAAACAGCCCCAATAGATGGCCCGTAATGTCCCTAAATATGGTCCGAAGGGTCCCTGAACTAATCCGAAGTGTCTCTGAATATGGTCCGAAGTGTCTGGTCCGTAATGTCAGTGGTCCGATGTACTGACACCCGCGAGATACGTCTCGTATGACCTCCCCGTGAAGAGCGTGAATTGATGTTCTGTGAGCACGAACATTCATATTCGTAGATCACTGTCATACTTACGAACGGGTTGATAAAACGGTCCTAAGTCGTTTCGTAAGAAAAATTTTACGAACATTTCGTATCTTACAAACGTTTTCTGGAAATGACGTCAATTAAAATAGAGGTTGGAAATCGTACAGTGGAGCTCAAATGTTCCTTTTACCTTGGCAATAGTTTTGACTGATGACAAGTTTATCCAATTTATCTTATGCTCAAAGTTATTAATTCAGTCCCTCACGAAATATGATATCCATATTTTGATATTATTGTGATATGCGAGTTTACGTTCACAAAATTACAATATATGAAATATTTTACTCTAATGCAATAAAAGCCTAAACAATAACATCCTGAGATAAATCTATCTGTCTATCGTTCTATTAATACAGTATTACATTTTTAGGTGTCACATGAAGTGCAAAAATATTTCAGTAAAATTTAAACATAATCACGTAGATAAATAAAGTGCATCTTGTACTAAGTATTTAGCATTGGTACCCATTGATATGTTTTCATAAAAGCGGACGGGTGCAAAACTCACCAAATTATTATTTTTCGTTCACAATCGAGGTAAAATGAGTTAGTGTTAACATAAAGTGCTTGTTTTTCTGGCTTTTCGTTTTACAACTAAAAGTTTTCGTAATAATGAACTTGTATTTCAGTTATTGATTGTACATAATAGTAACACAATGCCGCGTATTTAATTTGCATAACATTCTCGCTAGGAAGTCTCATATTTTATGAATGAGCTGTCTCAAATGAGAACGCAGAAAAGTAAGGTAATTCCCCTGGAAATTGGCCACGCCCTTCAATGAAGCCAGAAGTCTTCCTGGCCTATTCGATTGGTAACATTTCTTGCTTGTAGAAAAATAACACTGTGTCGTAGAAAAGTACAATGGATTGTACTATTCAAAGTATTGGTATTGAACCGATAACAATCGTATTATAAAAAACCACCATGAATGAACAATACCAGTTAATGGATTACAAAGAAATGTTCAGGTGCAGTTTGTTTACAAATTAAACCAATTCAAATGTAATGTGAAAGAGATTATTCAGTACATGTTTACTTGAAAAAACCGTTATAAATACAGTAAAACTTCAATAATAAGACCACCCTTGGGATCATTGAAATCATGTCTCCTTATTGAGAGCAAAATACTTAAAAATTGTATTCTTAATTTTGCGGTGGGCATATTATTGAGTGGTCTTCAAATGAGATTTTAATGTACTTGTATCTTTATTTGACTGACAACTTAATGGCCTCGGATACAGGGCAACATCTCTCGAGGAACATCATTTTGGCGATGCAAATAATGGGTGTGGTTGTGAGTTTGATTCTCGTAAATGATTAAATTAGTTAAATTTTACTACACTTAAAGTGATTACGTTGTTAAGAAGAGGTTGCTGCTCAATGATATCACTCTGAAAATATTGTACTGTACGTGCAGGTGTGTATAGCATTGTGCTTCCGATTTTCCCTTTCAAATCAATTCGTGGAAAATACAGTAACCCCAATAATAAGACCCTTGAAAACTGATCTTATTGAGATGGTCTTCTTAATAATAAAGAGCAAAACCGTGAAAATGGACTTGAAAATTGTGTGCTTAATTTTGAGGTAGTCTTATTATTGAGTTGGTTTCTAAATGAGGTTCTACTGTATTACTTGTTAGATATCAGCGAAGAAAGTATTTTACCCAATATCACTTCTTTACTGATTACTTTAAAACATTGATTTCGTCGTTCAATGCAGGAAAACGTTATTATTTCGTCTACAGCTGTCGGTCCGATATTTACTCCGTTTCATTTTTTCGTGTGTATAAAGGGAGGTCACTCTTAAAGTGAAAACCTTTGGCGTACTAGTATATGAACGCTGCTATGGGATTTACAACCTCTTCTGTAAGTGACGTCATTTCAATAAAACGTGTGATGTCACTATTTGCAAGCTGGAAACATTATTTACTCCATATGGTCACTTCTTTTTCATATTGCCATTTTTCGCAAATATTGCTTACTGCTAGTACATGTGACGTTTATGGAAATGCCGTCACTTAAAGAAGAGGTTGGAAATCATACAGCGGCGCTCATATAGTGACTTAATCATGAAACAAATCATACTCATCAACATTTTCTAGCAACAACACTTCTCTGAAGCCGGTACTTAGCGTACACTAAGTTATTCTTGTGATTATTACAATTATTTTAATCGCTCTCGATGAGAGCTTTCTAAGTCACTGACCAGTACTCGTGCATAATGTGCACGTCAGGTATTGTGAAATCCGCAGTCCAGTGTCGCCCTAGGTTCGAATCGAACTCACGACCTTCGGACCAGGCCAGAGCCAGGTGCTCGACCACTCTTTCTCCCTATAACCTCAATTATAAATATCGCATACTTGTTATAACTTTCAATGAAAACAACAGCTGAAAATATGTATATTTTTATCTGAATACTATCTTTATAAGAATATCAAATGTATACAAGTTGTCGAACAAAAAGAGATACGTATAAAAACTTCATAGATCTAAATAATGCTGTACAGGCAAAATACCTTAAACACCATAAAGTTAACAGTTGGGTATAATAGCATTCAAATAAACGATTGGTAACATAGCAACTTATTTGGAAATAAAAAAAACGTTCTGCTTTTAAATGGGTGAAGTTAGTGACAGATACATTCGCTAACTTCAAACACTCTGGTACCGATGGCAAGTCGTTATTATCTACATTGTATACTTCTAAAAGGATTCTAAGTACTTATGATTGCTATAAATTAAATGGTGTTTGATGTACATTATTTTCTCTCACCACTTATTTCTATATCATGTTAACATGCGTATTTCATATGCCTGATACAATGTGTTGCATATGTTCATATGCTTCTTTTCCTACTTTAGTAATACGTGTAAAGCTTAAATACAAGTATGGTAGATTAAATGTACATTATATACATTATAAGAATGATGTATACCGGTAATTTAAACATGTATTCAAGATTTGTTCAAAGAAATATTGAATAGATGACTAGTTCATCTTATTTCTTGATTTAACAAAATGTATACATTTATATAACTTGTAATTGAGAATCAGGGGCATAATGCCTTACTTCTAAATAAAGTAGTATATCATCTAAAAGACGTCGTATCGTATCAAAGTGGTATTACGATTTAAGTTAACCAAGTAAATTAACGAACAGTCATAGGAATGAACTAAGTTCATGTAGATCTACTCACACAATTTCCAACATAGTTCAACACGAATAGACAAACACTACAGACAGACGCACATACGGACATACGGATGTATTTCTTAATTATAATATACATTGCACAATCTTTCTAAATGGTCACTTTGGTTTTATTGATATTTTTAAGCAAAGAATGAAAATCCAACAATGCACATTACATTCATCATATAAATAATGTCTTCGTACAACCTTTCTGAATAAATTAATCTACATTGACCTTCCGGGTGAAACTTATGATAGAACAACGGAAACCAATTCTAAAATTTCTCAAGGTTAATTGTTCGAAAACCAAATTTTAAGTCAAAAGGGTCATAACTCCTCATAAAATTGGTGAATTGTAACCTTAATCAAACTTCACCAGGTTTTATTATCATATGTGCCCAATATGAATTGAATCCATCCATCCTTTCAAGAGTTATTGAACCGAAACCAATTGTTCGCACGGACGGACGGACAGGGTAACACTATATGAGGCATAGAAAACAAAACAACATGAATATAAGTTATGGTCTCTTCGATTGAAAAAACAACGTGACCAATTAGCGCTCAGTGCATATACATGTATATCCTCAACTAATAATCAAGACGGACAATGATTCCTTCACCAGTCTGAATTTTAATGCTCATTATTTCTATTTTGTAGAGAACACTCGTGTTCCTTTGTTGAAAGTTGACTCGTGTTGTCGCTCATTGATTGCGACAACAAAACTTATATGTATGTCATATCGTCTGTATATCAGCAGAAGAATTCTAAAATACAAACTATTCGGATACATTCATTTCGGATATAGTTAAGCGATAAGTGACAGACAAGCGATTCGTTATTCGAACACTGTTTCTTAATCACGCAATATCTCAAATATTAATTATGTATATTTACAAACTTCATGCACAGAAGAAGGTAAAAAGTAGATACTTGGAGTATTATGCATTGGAAATGGTACTTATCCACAGGAAAAAAATAACATATATTTCTTTTAATGTCATAAATTGACAAAAGGTTTTCATATAATTATAACACCAAGAGTGACTTTTCCCTCACCCGAATTTATTGCTAGATTCCATGCTGCGGTCTTAACTTCAAAGCCCAAGCATTATCGTAGTTCCAATATTTTGAGTGTCGTTTAGAGGGAGACAACTTGAGATACAAAACAACTGTAAACAGTTTAGGTTATCCCCAAAGGTAACGGGCGCTATCATCGACCTACAACACATTTCCGGTAAAGAAATATTTATGTTAATTACGTAGGTATGTTCAGCTACACCTGCCTTTGAATTTTGAGTTTTACACCGTTTCGTTTTCAAAAATAGTTCAGTTATGTACGGTGGTCAGTTGACCCACCAGTGTTTCTGCGTTATCAACTAGTATCAACCTATCCCTCCGCAAGCAACTGACAACACCCCTACATGAATCATAGGTAGAGGTCAAATGACTAAGGATCTATTATCGTCATTCAAATTGCAACAGAGAGCATACCTCTCTCATCCGGGATTCGAACATACGATCTCAATATCGTGTTTACAACATTCACATTTAATATCGACATGAGTCTTTGAATGGAGGAAAAATTACGTTTTGCGGTATTTATACTATAGTTGACATAAAGAATCAGTATATTATACTATATTTATCTGTTTCATATTTGTCACTACGTAATCGATTCACATGTAATGTTAATATAGTTGTATGCATTGTATATGTCAATTGTCATATATTTACTTAGTGATCTTTACGCATTCACCAAAGAGATGGACTTGCCGACATTTTCATAGATCTGTAAAAAAACTGATTTTTTTGGTATTTATATAATAGCTGACATAAAGAATCAGTAGATTATAATATAATTTAGATGATATACTACTTTATTTAGAAATCAAGGCATTATGCCCCTGATTCTCAATTACAAGTTATCATATTTATCTATTTCATATTTGTCATTTTCATAGAGCAATAATGCTTACAAATATGCTTATGTTAATCAAACCGTGCATGAACAAATCATTAAATTTTAATCAATATATTCCTTTCTTAATTGAGGAAAACTCTCGTGATTCAGAGAGAAATCCAATGCAGTGGAATACATCAACGAACGCTGGATTCATTTCCGCCGCTAAACCATGGTTACTCGTAACTAGTAACACTGACTATAAAAATGTAAATGAAGAGGTGAGAATTAGTCTGGTAGGTATTTGTATGTTGGCCTGTTAGTGACTTGTTTGCGATTTTAATATCGTTAATGGAACAAACACCAATAACTCAAATTTACGTGTTTCTGTATGTATTCTTTGGACGTTACTCGGTCTATATAAAACAATAAAGACCGCCTTAGCTTCGATTCATCTGAAATTATATATTATGCGGTAATCATGCGTGTAATTACACAATTGATTTAAGTACTGATGTTTTAGGTTATGAAACAATCAAATACGTCAATCTTGAACGTATATTGAAGATTGGCAGAGTTGAGTCGACATCCAGCCTCCCAGACAACGAATATTTCCCTCATCGAGAGTGATTAAAATAATTGTAATCATATGCTTCACTCGATGTAAAATAAATAAGTTTAAGCTATGTACCGGCCTATCTGTAATAATGCAGGGTGTGTAAATCGATTGAGCAGCTAGCTTACCGCGCAATTAACCGCTACGAGCCAGACGACAAATATAACTGTTATTCTTATTATTTTGCCAGTAAACATATTGTTTCAAGTTTTTTTATGTGGCAGCTTATTCTCTCTCGAATATCTATCAGTAAGGCCTTTCTTTTTATGTCGTCAACATTTTGTGATACATATGACGTCATATGTCACTTCTGTTGTGTATTCCTATCTTAATATATGTAATATGACACTGTATGAGTTGGGTTATAATTGCCACTCTGATAGTAAACAGACTCACTCGTTGTTTAGCTCTACATGTGAATAAATGTTCTTATAATAAAACTCTCTTGCTCTCTCTTGTTATATACTAAAGTAGTTGATATTAAATATGTACAAAACATAACAACTCCCGAATATGTTTTCTCTCTATAATGCTGTCTTATAACACAGTTTAATATTAATTTCGGTACAGCCGTATATTGTTTGTTTGTTTGTTTTAGTTTATTTAATAGATGTACATGTATTTCAATTTATCTTTATTTAAATTCCACTTCCCTATCACTAGTATCTAAGAATTGGTTAATTATTAACTACATTATCCGGTTGGCTTTACTTTACATTCAGCTATTAATTTATGTTTTATGGTTATTTCACATTCTGATATTAATAATTTAGTTACTGGGAGCAAGGTCAGTATAAAGCTGCTTGTTCCTTTCTGGATTAATTACAGTGTGTATTAGTGATGGCGTGATTATCGAAAATAATCGATAAATCGTCGCTTTACATCCGACACCGGCGACAATCGACTATGAACTACAATACTCGATTATAATCGGAAGTTGTAACTTTTTTTGACATCTGTAAATTGTGTCTAACTATTTCTTCAAGCTATAGATCAACATCCACACTAGTACTAATCTGTACATAGTCAATAAAATATAATTGTTTTCTTCAGTCAAATACAAATATACGAAATAAACATACAAAAACAAAATCCCCTGTGTGTCCTCCTTAGTCTCCTTCATTCCTTGCGCCCTAGTTCCCTTGCGTATTTACCCTAGCGCCTCCCCAAATGCCTGATATTTTTTAGACTGTTGTTTTGCGTTAGGTCTGTGTGGAGAGACAGTGTCTTATGTATGTGGCGTTTCCTGTAGCAAATTATTCTCTCTTTTACGTTGTGTTTCAACATTATTATTTTACCTCTCCTGGAATACCAGCCAGCAGTAACAACATATTCTGCAATAGGCCTCTGTCAAAATGCTTCCTTGATGGGATAGGAGAACAAATGAGTTAACAAAAAAGCGACTAGCATTTCCCCACTGTTGAAGTTTTTACACATTGCATGTAATCGGAACGAGTGTGTTTTATTCCAGCATTCAAACATTATATACTTTCATTTCACAGAGATAAAACAAATCAACAAATTATGAGCAAATATAGTGTTTAATGTAGACATTTAAAATTAACAGTTTCTTATAATTTATCACAGTGAAATAATATGTCTCGTATTTTTTATGTAAATTTGGCACGATAAACATTTCATTCAAACACAACAAATTACAAATGTAAATCCATGTACAATACAATGCTATGTTTTCTATATGCATAACTTCTTTCACAATTAAGTACATGTCTTAATAATAAATAGCATATCTGGTCCACATGTAACAGAGTAACAAATAAACATTAAAAACTGTTGTACAGACTTGTCATGATACTACTATAGATTTTTTATGATTGAATCACAAAATACTCATGTTTAATGATTGCCGTTTCTTGTTGTCTACTTTACATATCAACATCATGAAGGGCTTCTATGGTTGAGTGGTGATTATTGTTTGACTTCAAATCAACTACCCCGCACCGCTGCGGTATTATCCGGCAACAGAGGAAGCCATCCAGCTAGCTTACGGAAATACGGTGTTTCTACGCAGGTGTACTCCTGGGGTTTTCTCCACCTTAAAAGCTGGAAAAGTCGAGACATGACCCTGGTTGTTTATTCTACTTAAAACCCCATTACAAAATAAAAGAAACAGTGAACATCAACCTGTGTATTTCGTAGTAAAATCATTACAGGTTATTGTGCTAGTACATTGATTGTTCTAGACGTTAAGGACACAGTGCAGTTGCGGTTGTTATTCTCTGACATATTTGTTCGAATAAGATGGCTCCATCCTATGGAATAGTATTGAGCCATTCTAATGCAAAATTGATAATGACTTAAGATCGTAGGAGAATAAATTTCGAGGATATTTTGTAAGAATTGTAACTTATTTTTCACATCTGAATATCAAAACACTCGAAAAGACTTTTAAAAGCTATGAATATTTTCATTTATTATAGGCATCCTGATCCGTGTATTGCTTCATCATGTTTTGATACAAAATAATGTTTTCTCTATTACTAAACAACAAAAAACTGGCATTCATTCAAAATCTTCGCCACTCTCTCTCTGTAAACAATTGCTGTTCTCCTCGAACAGGCACACATTATGTATATACAACTTATTGAAAAGCACTCTTCATACTTCGCCGGAAATTGTTTACGGACTTGTAGGAATAGATCAAATAAATAGTGTCTGCATATACATGAAAGTGAGATTGTGTAAGAAAGGTCACCAAACGGGACATAAAGCATGACATTTATTCATAAAAAATATTATATTAATGAAAATTATAAACAAATACTACGTAATTGGTCATAAATCAGGCAAAAGCTATTAATGTGATAATTCATAATTAAAATACACACTTTAACAAATAAACATCATTTGTAAAAGCAACATCAACAAACAACAAAGGAAACAATATTTTAACAATGATGAACACAGATTACGTGTACATGTGTTTTCACAAAACCATGAAGTTAAATTATTTCATAATTTATGGGGTTTTTTGTCTTATTTGATTGTTCCACTTTTGTTACGAATTACAAAATTTACACAAAGTATAACATTTTCGTACTTCAATAAATGATGAAACAAACATTTTCTTTGTTATAATGCGTGTTATCAATAATAATAGTTTGTACTTATTATAAAGCAACATTATGAAGTAATATACATTTAGAATAAGACATTTTTGTCAGCAACAACAACAGCTGCAAAACATTAGCAACACGCAAATATGACGGTGAGCCTAAAGTTCGCTGAAAATTCTTGTTAAAAACTGCATGTCTGAATTCATTGAACTATGCTTCATAAATTTCAATAGGTGTGGATAATTGTTTTCAATATGAATAAACACTACACTACAAAATGAATTTATAAACATACACATTGCGCTGTCATGGATTTCGTAGATGTCAAAAATAATTGTTATGCTCATTCTTTGACCTAGTAAAACGTGCCACACAATTTTCACGGTTTGAACACATTTAAAAATACACTTTCATGCCATCTAGAGTCATGTGAATAATGGAACTTTTACGCTGTAAGGTGCCAATTCGTGTAAATCACTGCGACATCAAATGTCAGTTGCCAATTGGCGCTATTTTCACGAGCGGACTGAATTGTAGTGCACTGCTCAAAGTGAGATTTTATCTATAATTAGCAGTGAAATGATGACAAATAATTTCTGTGAGACCTGTGTAAGTTACATCTCATTCACGAAAATTAAAGAAAATTATGTGCTCAAACCTAAGCCTTCATTTTGTCAGTAACAGTGAACAAATCGTCTTACAGTAGTATTTGTACTGCTTTATCTGTGCATAGATTCTCATCACAATCATTAATGTTTTTTTGTAATTACCAAAGAAAATTGTAACTGTTTTTAAGATTTGCTGTTGCTTTGATGATTGTGCACTGTGTCACCGATACAACTGGTACAATTTAATACTACTAAACTATCAAACTGCTTTATGGGTTAAATCTTAAAAACTAATATTGTATGCCAATATTTAAGACCTAATTTCAATATTACTACAGCTGGTGTTAAAGGTGCTGAACTCCAGATTGAAAACAAATCGTCGTATTTTGCAATTCCGCAAAATATGTGTAGTCTTATCATCAAAAACGTAAATAAAAGTGAAAATGGTGAATATTTAAATCATTTAAAGCAATTAGGCTAATTAAATCGCCGTCGTAATATCGAGCAAACGGGGTTTTCCAGTTTAAAAATACCGCGGAGTTCCCATCCAGCATGCACCTCACGAGTCACATGATCAATTTGCAATATAAACATACACAATGGCGTGATCCACTACTGACATCGAGGAGATAATTGTTCAGTGATTATTTATTTTCGTTGCGTGCAAATAAATAGTAAGTGACTTGTGGCTACCTTGTTTACTGCATTTATTCTTTTCTTTGCGCTGATGAATTGTTTGAATGACAGAGACGTTCCGAATGCGCATGAGCTCAATGTTTACGGTTCTATTTTTAGATTTACTGGGTAGACTAACCCTAGTAAAATTTTCGATGGAAAAATACGAAAAACTACGCTATGACAATGTTTCGCAAGTAATGATGAATGAAAGTAACAATGTTTTAGAGCTTTACGTGCAACAATATCAAGATTTTGTAAATGTTTGACAATTTTCTTTTTTTTGCTCACTCGTCAATCTGGAGTTCAGCACCTTTAAGTGCTGTGTGGCGGATGTAAAGGTTCGCCCCGTACTTCGTTCAAAGTGTAGTTTACCTTTATCAACTTTATATAAGTTAAATTAACACGAAAATGACGTCAGGTCGCTGTGGTGTTGTGGTTAGCATAACGGACCGGCAATCCGTAGACCCGGGTTCGATTCCCGGTAGCGCCATTGACCGATTGTTCGTGTTCCATAAACATGACTTTATAGCAAAGCGAACAGACGTGCATATGTATACATATAAATATAACGTATTTTATCTTCTTTAAATGTATGTTAAATATGACTATATAGCAATTTTAGTTACGTACAAATAGAAACAACGTCGCGCCATGGTATTTTGCACTCATCTAACTGATTTTCCAACAATGTCTGTTTAATGATTCTTCTTAACTTATGATTAGTGAAAGTACATCCCTTCACAATGGATATTTGATGTTAATTAAAGCTAATTTGTTAAAACAGAAGAGGCTGTGCATGATATGCAACAATTTCCAACAATACATGGTAAGTTAGTACACGATTTAAGTTTAGATGTTGAACGAAATGAATCAGGCAAAAATGTCACAAACACCTACTGTACCAATAAAGAGTCACTTTAAATAATCATAAAAACAATAATGACATACGTAAATCACGTGGCAGATACAACGGATTTCATTTCATATGAGTGTGTGCGCGTCGCGAATGAAAAAAATAAAATAATATTTCAACTAAACTACATACTCTAGGAAAGTCAAAGGAGCCAGTTATCGCAAATCCAAAAGATGTGGCATATAAACCCATCGTTATTCTATATACCAGTGTAAAATAAATGCAGCATAGGCATATGATATGGCATTCTCGTTATAGTAAAACAGTGAAACAGCCATCTTCATTTGCAAACTTCTGCCACGAAATATGTATCGTCTACATACGTACTGATTCAACCAGCGAGCTGACTTGATGTCCACCTACGTCTTGTGTTGAATCATTTGAATTTTCAGCATCTACAAACAGCCCTTTAAACAGTTCCTGAATCAAATCATCATACGTATGACTAGTGTCTGCCATGAACTTTGCAGCAATTTGATATCCTGTAATTGTTCGTACGAGATTGATGAATGTGACTTTCGACATTGAATCGAATCCTATCTCGTCCAATGTAGATTTGCCCTTGACGTGGAGTGTATCACCTCCTATGACTTTACTAACAAGTGTATGAACAACCTGATCTAATGCTTGCTTCTGAGTGTCCTCCCCCGCAACTTTAAGTGCATCGACATCGAATGATACAGCGATTATCTCGTTATTTTCGGAGCCTACTCTAGAAGTCGTGACTTGTTCAAACAAAACATCCATTTGCAACTTTGGACGCGCCATATTTGGATTTTCATAATCTTTCGCTGCTATATCCCAATTAACTTCGGTGTAGATGACGGACGTACTGTTTTGCATAAGTACTTCTTGCAAACAACTTCGTATTTCCAATTTCGTCAACAAATTGTATCCGCGCTTCTCGAAATTTTCTACAAATTCCTTTCTAGATGCCATTCCAACACATAAAGCTCCCCAATTTATTGCTTGGCCTGGTAGTCCCCTTCTGCGTCTCCATTCAATAAATGTATCCATAAATGAATTGGCTGCTCCGTAGCTACTTTGACCGGGTGATCCAATCAAACTGTTTATAGATGATGGGACAACAAAGTAATCCAAATCAAATTCTCTTGTAGCAATGTGCATATTGATTGTGCCAATAACTTTTGGATTCAAAACTTCTTCAAGTTGGCTTTCCTCTAAATTCACTAGTAGTTTACCATTTAACACACCAGCACCATGGAACACGCCTTTTATATCACAATATTTTACTCTGTTACGGATTTCTTTAACTGCAGATTGAACGGATGCGTAATTAGTAACATCTGCACTAATGCAAATGATTCTAGTACCTGTTCTAGTTTCAAGATTATTAATGTCTTTTAACTGCTCTGACAACGCATGCCTGCGGGTCAGAAGCACGATGACACCAGCACCCATTTCGGCAAAGAGTTGCGCCATTTCCCATCCCAAACCAGTCAATCCACCAGTAATAATGTAAATACCCAACTTTATAAACAGTTGATTTAACGGGCGTCTTGCAGGTAATTTCATCACACACGTTTGCATCAGTTCAAGGGCCGGACAAATGTCGCTAGGCATTGATATAACTCTTGCTTTCCACTTTTGTAACCATGAAACCGCTTTCGACAAGATTTTTTGTACCTTCGTCTTCAAAAGACTTATTAAATCAAGGGATGTGATTTTTGGTTTACTGTCTAATCTCGTCATTTCTATCAAAAGCGTTTCCGGTATATCTCCATTGAAGCATATTATGTCTTTGCAATATTTTGCGAGGAAGAAACTGGAGTCGACCTTTTCAAACGATATCAAAACATCTATTTGCTTTCCAGTTGATCTGGATTCCGATATGGGATCAATAATGTACGCATGTTTTCGATCGCCTAACATATCAACTAGCATGGTCCTTTGCAATGAATTAGGCGAACGACTATATACGACAACAGAAGCTCTTTGGGGAACTAGATCAACAATTAACCAACTTATAACAGAATAAAGGAGGAGACCAGGTTCATATCGCCCTCCTATTTCTTTCAAATTTACAAGACTGCTCTTTGGAACAGTCATTTTATGTTTTATCTCAGTAGGCCAGATACAAACGTACTCCCATTCATTCTCTAAACATGTTATTTCATCTTGAACCTTAGGAGTTCTGCAAGTTGCCTTTTTCGTCGGTATTGATGGATATCCAGTATATTCTAGGCCAAAGAGTTGATAACCCTCATTCATGGATTCTTCCCATACATTCATATCTTGTTTCAAGCCCTCTGTAGTTCGTGGGAACATTGTTAATGGATGGCTACAGACAGACTTCACGTGGATGTTAATATGGTCAGACCTAACTTTGTCAACAGGAATGTCTTCTTCAACTAAACATGACAGTTGAGTTCCATCGGAACGTTGAGTTAAAACCTTGTGGGACGTGACTAATTTCCTCGGTATCTTATGTTCTGCTCGAAGGAAGGGAATCATGTGACATCTTGGATCTTTCGTAAACTGACCACCATATACTTGATCGGTGTCTATCACAATTTCCGGCTTTAGATTACTGATGTTCTGGAAAGTGTTTGATATCAATTGTAATAATGTGTCTTTAGTTTCTTTGATTGTAGGTCGAACATCTACCAAAGTAATTGGACCATGAATAAATTCAAGATGTACTGAACGAACTAATCCCCAAAGTTCTTCACCTACTAAGTTAATTAACGGTGACTGAGTTGGGAACGTTGGTTGCGTATTTTGTGTCACAACAAACAATGGAATAACTGTTCGCTTTTCTGTCATATACGTTACCACGTCTGTCAATAGCATACAGTTGTACTTAATGAGGCGATGTAATTCTGTTGCAGCCACAGAATCTACTTCTTTGTTTAGAGTAAATTCGTGAATTAGAAGTATCACTGAATCATAGTTTTTCTCAGAAAAGGCTTTCTGGATAAACGTTGCATTTTCTTCATTTCTTGGTTGAAACAATATAAGATTGTCCATGTTTTGGAACAGTTCTTTTGTCGTGTTTTCGTAAGTGTTGGTCAACATAAGAATGCTGGGTGCATCAATTGTTTCAACTCTTGGTATAGCTACTGGCTGCCATGTTAGTTGGTAACGCAATTCACAAGGAGCCATTGAATTGTTCCTTTTACCGTACGTGGTATAATTCCGCAAATCAGCGATGACTCTGCCATATAAATCAAACAACAAAATGTTGTAATGAACTTGGAAGACTGTATCTAAAACTGTAGTATTTATCCTTCGAGTGTATGCAAACATTCTCTGTTCAGGTTCTTGTAGAATGCGAATTTCACCGATAGCTACGGGAAGGAAAGAGAGTTTTTCGTCTTTTATCTGTGTCAGCAGTTCTTCTGTGGTGGTGTTGATGGTAGTTTGCATCATGGTGTCGAGGATACACGCATGAATTGTTGTTCTGTTTAATTGGTCCATAACATCATCAGGCACCGATATTTCTGTTAAACTTTCGACTCCATTCGTCAAAGACTCTTTCATCATACGAAAACATGATCCGTGCTGAAATCCCATGGACTGCAAATTGCCATACATGTCATCTTCACTCAGGGTCCTACACCCACTGCTCGAAATGGCCACTTTCAATTTGTCAACGTCCATTCTTTGACTACATTTATCTTCTAACTTCATTGAGTGAACCCAGCCTTTACACATTGTCATCTGTCCTTGCGTTAAATGAAACATGATGTTATCTTTTTGATCGATTGTCGATACATTAAGAGTAGACTTCACACCCTTGTCCACCTTTACTGGTCTCAGAAATTCCAACGAAATGGAAACATCTGTTGCTGGCAGTCCCAGAAGAGACCGTCCAATTTCAAACCCAATATCTGCATATGTTGCCCCTGGAACAATATAAAACCCGGTTACTATGTGTTCAAACACAAATGGTGTTGCTGTCTCGTCGATGTCGATGCTGAAGTACGCTCTTTCATCTTTGGGTGCTAAATGTTTTATGTACAAATGAGTGGAACCTTGGCTCTCAGCACCTTGCATCCGCATAATAGCATTATTGCTTATATGCAACTGTTTGTATTTTCGACTTTGATATACAGGTACATCTGTCATAGTATTAACCTGAGGCGAAATTTCACTCCACTTCAAATCAATTCCTAATTCGTATAAGCTACATATGGTCCCAACCAATGTCTTAGTGTCATCTTGTTTCTTCAACGAGGGCAAAACTGTGTAGATGCTTTTTTCGGTCAATATTCTTTCAATATGCGCTTTTAACACTGGTGAAGGTCCAATTTCAACAAAAATTACATGGTCGTTTCCTTCTACAGACACCTTAATTGCTGTTGAAAAAGCTACGGGTTTTTCAACATTTTTCTTCCAATAATCTGGGGTGTTAAATAGCCCATTTGTTTCTTTAGCACCTGTAACTGTAGAAAACATTGGTATTTTTCCTGTCTGCTTTTCGATGTTCCTAAGTTTCATTGCTAATTCCTTAGCAGCTTCTTCGACAAACTGGCTGTGGTATGCACATTTGACATCAATGTCAATGATGTCGGCGTCGGTTGTCTTAAGCATATCTTTCAGCTTTTGTATCGACCGTTCATCACCGGATACGGTGCATGAAGAATCGCTCGTGAAAACAGCGACACGCACTGCCCCTATGGATTCACAGTGTTTTTGAACCAAATTAGTATCAAGGTTCCGCACAACTGCCATTCTCCCTTTGCTCACATCAGCCAATAATTTGGATCGAAAATATATTATGTTTACTGCGTCTTTCAGTGTCAGGAAACCAGATGCAAGAGCTGCAGCAACTTCACCAACCGACTGACCTACCACTGACATCGGTTGTATTCCGAATATTTTCCAAAGTGCCGTCAAGCCTACCTGGCAGGCAAATATTGCCAAGTGTGAAACAAAAGGGTCAGCCAATACATCTCTCGATTCCTTGAATGTGTCCGCAATTCTCCATTTGGTAAGAGGTTCTAAATACTTGTCAATTTGATCAATAGCATCTCTAAATGCAGGCAATTTTATAAGGGAAGCACACATACCATTCCATGCTGTTCCTACTCCACAATAAACAAATACGATATATTTGGTCTTCGATGTTGATGAATCTTCAGGTGCATTGAGATAATTTCTCAGCGATAATTTAACCTCATTTACTGTCTGTCCGTGCACTGCTTTGCGTATTGGTCTGTGATCTCGCCTGCAAGTGGACGTGTATGAAAGCGCATCTAAATCGCATTCATCTAAGGTATCACAGAGAACCTGAGCGTTTTTGACTAGACTCGACTTATCAAATGCTGAAATCGTGACTATACGATACGGCAGTATTTGATTGTTTGTTGTGGTGTGTGACATTTCTTTTTTGTTTGTATACTGTTCAACAATCGAGTGTGCGTTTGTTCCACCGAATCCAAAGCTGTTAACACATGCTATTCTACCTTTTCCACTTGGCGCTTTCCATACGACACATTCTGTTGGTACACGGAAACCTAATGCGGACAATTTAAGTTTCGGATTTTCATTTTCCTTCGTGTACCACAACGAGGGTACCACCATTTCATATTTCATCATTAGGAGAACTTTTATTAGCCCAGCAACACCTGCTGCAGCCTCTAAATGTCCTATATTTGTCTTCACTGAGCCAATCAACACATCTGATGGAGCACGCGAGCTTCTTCCAAAATGAGCACCTAATGCGCTAACTTCTGTAGGGTCACCAACTGGAGTTCCAGTTCCTTAAACATATGATCAATATAATTTGGTGTATTTTGCATTTTCTGTCATTTCTCTGTGCATTTTTACTTTTATCGAGTATTCTATTGTGATTCTTCCTAATCTTAAATATCAAGTGTATATTTTAATAATAGTAATAGTACCAAGTCAATTTTCTCATTTCTTACTCGATTTGAAATAGTGAGAAAAATAAACAGACAATATAAAAAGATATGTCTAAAATAAAGCAAAAAAGCAACACAAAATCATTGTTAAGTAATTTCTTGGTCCTTTGGTTCTTGACAGGAACATTTTCGAAGATATTACCTATATAAACATGTGCACACCAAGGCATGTCCCCAATGATATTATTCGAATAACCTTGGAAGACGACCATTATACATTGTTACATACTAAACTTGAAATTTCTGGGCCTGATAGTTCTGGACAAGCAGATTTTTGAAGTTTTCAATTTTAAAATCTATCTCCTGCGACCTACTTAGTCAAAAGTTGACAAAAAGGAGATTTCTGTTTGAATGAGATATTAACTGACAGTTGCGTGGACATACTTACGCACGCATGGACGAACAGACACAAGCACACACGATGGACAATTAACAATGACTTAAGCTCACTGTCTGTTGGCCAGTAAAGCTATTATAAATAAAGAATTCCGGTCATAGTCTTTCTCAATGCTAAATGAACGTCAGAAAAAGCCGCTCAGCGCAAGTACTGTCACTTAAACAAGGCAGGTCAAGCGTTCAAATACCACATATTGGCGAAACTGAACCATTAACTTTACGATCCTTTAATTAGACGGGGTACTGGTTAGTAACTCGGTCTGTGATACAATCAGTTGTAAAAATCTTGTTTCACAATGGATGAAAAATAAAGCAGTTTAAATAAAACAAAGAAAATAAATTATAACATGATAAATCATTGTAGAAAGAATACATTATTTTCAATATATGTGTATAATATCTACATTAAATTCATAGTTAACCAACAGATTGTGGGTACTGATTTGTGCATCATAAATACTTACCATGGGCCTCAATTAGTGAAATACTGCCTTTGTTCATATCAACACGTTTATACAATTGTTCTATCATGTTCTTTTGTTGTTCTTCTGAAGGAGCTGTGATTGGTTTGGCTATGTTTCCATCTTGGTTGGTTCCTGTTTTTATGGTTCCCCAGATCTTGTTGCCATCTTTCAGTGCCTGGTGAAGGAACATGAGATCAAATTACAATCTTTTAACTGTAATAAGAATGACTTCTGTTTGTCTCCGTGTGCTTTTTGAGTGCACCTCGTATGTGATATTCTTTATTCATTATATAACTACAACTTCTACTTATTATTTTTAGAGTGAATATATATATATAGGTTATTAACTTCAACATCTTTGGCAGAGTCACCATCAGAGACATTGCTTATTACGTTAATGAAGTGTCAATGAAACTTTTTAACAATGTCTTACATCTTTGAATGTTTTCAGTATCACGATTCCACAGCCTTCTCCTCTTGCATAGCCATCATTATTAGCTGTAAATGTTTGACATTGTCCTGTTGGTGACAGCATTCGTGCTTTGGCCAAAGCAATAAATAATTGGGGATCAAGAAGAACATTCACACCACCACATATTGCTGCTGTGCATTTGCCTGAAATTGAATTATTATATTGATATAACATATACAAGTGTGAACAAAATACAACAGTTCAAAAAGCTCTGACATGAGAGAGATTTCAGTGTCTTCGTAGGTACTCATTCGAAATATGTGTAGGTATGCTACACGTTAACAATATGCAATATTCCTTTAATTCTTCTTCGTTATAGAGACCATTAGAAATACCCTTGTTTGATGGAAATCAATGAGAAGAAGATGTCTCATATATGATTCACAACGACTCTTGATTTAAAAAGGTATTATTTCGATGTCATATCCCTTTTAATTATCCATGACTTGGTATAGTAACAGTCATAATGTTTGACAATACCTGCTGCAATCGCCTGCGATGCAACATCAATGGCTACCAATGATGATGAACACGCTGTATCGATCGTTAGGGCGGGGCCAAGGAGATTGTAGACGTAAGAGACTCGTGCGCTTATGATGCTGTTGTGTGTGCCGGTAACCGTGTAAGCACTAGCAATCGTGTTATCACCCATCACGTGACCCTTGTAGTCGTCTGTCATCGAGCCTGTAATTGATTTCGCTGTTTTAAAATATACTGTGCACTACTTATGTTAAAATTAATTCGTCTTAATGTGCATTACCACGGATAATATGTAAACTATTATAACTACTTCAAACATTCGTTCACACTCTAATGAGTTTGGTAATTTCCCTTAAATAGACACGGTTACTAACATAATTAAAATATATGTCTAAATTTAATATGTTGAATGTTATTTCACGGCAGTTGCAACTCATTCGATATTCTAGTAAACCATTAACTTTTTTTTTAAATGTGTGTTTAATGCAAAAATGAAACAGTATGTTATTTTTGATGGATGGAGTACATTAACTCACTAAAATACTTCAAAATATTTAAAGCAAAATGCCCTTCCTCTAGCAGCTGACAGTAACACCTTATCAATCATTGACAGAGAACACATGACCATAACAGAATGTCGCAGAAGGGCATGACCTACCCTGCCTGGGACTCTAACTCAGATTTCTCCAGTGACAGCCCAGTGTTATACCAATGAGGCGATCGGGAGGGACAAAAGATTGACGACATTAATGCTCCAACGTAATACATAACCAACCTATATACACAGCAGTGTCTGTTTTGTCAATGTTAGTCTTTGTGATACCACCATCTTCTAGAGCCATATGTACACAGTCTAGTACAAGACGTTGTTGAGGGTCCACTAACTCCGCCTCCATGTCATTGATGCCATAGCAACGGTGGTCCCATTCGTCAATGCTATAAACAAAAGACATACATGTACTTAATTTTAACTAAATCAGTTTCTTCCATAACTTTGAAGTCATATTTAACTTATACTGAGTTTCAGAACAAGTGTATTGAATCAGGTTTAGCGATTCATAGTCTTTGCCTATCGTACACGGATGTTATATGAACAATTGAGTAATAAATTGATTATTCAGTTCACATATATTCACTTCCTCATATAACAATAAATAAATAACACTGCTTCTCCTTCATATATTCCCCGTGACAGTTGGACTGAAGGTAATGCACCAAATGGCTTGTGTTCTCCAGCTATGACGCATGAGAGAAGTTGCTTGCGGAAGAACAGGTTAGTACTTATTGGTAACCGAGAGACATCGACTAGGTCATCTGCGGTGAAATCTCTTTATGTTAAGATTCTCCTTAAAATGTTTTCCTTAAGGTTTTAGAAAATTCTTTAAGTGGTATTCTCGAAATGTCATATGTTAAGATTTTCCTTATATCTGTCAGTTTCCTTAAAAGCTAAAGCAGCTTCGTGCATCCTTAAATATCTAAAGCAGATCTAAAAAATGTTGGACGCTTGAAGACTAGCGTTATAACGAACAAAGCAGTCAAATGAATATATCTAAAATTCCCTTGTGCAGAGATCTGAATATTTCTTTCGTCCAAAGAAGGGAAATATGGTAGGAACGAGTTTATTTCGATCTCTATTCTAGTTCCAATACACAAATTAAACAAGTTGCTATAATTATTGTGTCTGCAGTATACTAGTAGGTGTTACTCTGTGGTTGATAACGCATCTTCTGGTAAGAGTTTGATATAGTCAATATGTATCTTGTTCAGTGAGATTTTCACGAAGCATGAATATGTAAATACATGTGTATATATCTTAAAAAATGGCATCAAATATTTATGTGCACCAATAAAAATAGACTAACCAGGAACTGGGCCATATAATCTGGTATTTTAACTGTCATTTTTTTCTAATTTAATTTATGGTGTTGGGCAAGTCTATGCTCTTAGTTATTTGCTGTAAAATTAATGTATATATTAAAAATACCTAATCAATATTTATTTTCTTCTCACAAATCTCTTGTATTAGCATAGTAATATTGTATATTTGAAATTATAAAATGATCTTCAATAAATATTTAAAACTAACAAATTTTATGAAAAATGTAAAACGATAATGGGTTACCAAGTTTATTATGGAAAAATTTCAACTTTCACTTTCCATATATTTTATCAGAAACACAATAAATCAATCTTTATATTAACTTCAAGCAAGGCGACCTATTATATATGTTTAGTTCATATTTTCATTCTGACAGTGCAGTACCTCTCATATAGTATAGTATACCAAGTTGTAAGGAAATCTCTGCGCTATACAAATATAGTAAAATTGTATCAATTCACTTCACAAGTAGACCACAAGGTACAACAGGATTGGTAAGTACATACAGGAAATGACGTATTAACATGGTATATGACATGTAACAGAGAGTACGAGTACAGTAAAACCTCACTTAAAGACCACCTCAATAATAAGACCACCTCAAAATTAAGAAGACACTTGTAGAGTCCAATTTGACTATTAGCTCTTTTTTCAACCCCAATATTAAGACCACCTCAATAATAAGACCAGTTGTCTACGGTCCAAATGGTGGTTTTATTATTGAGGTTGTACTGTATTTGAAAACATCAAGTCAAATCGGTCCATAATACAACAGTCATCGAGGGTAATAGGTATAAGATGTAAGAACTTGTTTAACAATCGGTAATATAAATAAATTTGAACTTAATTAACAGCAACAATCTCATATAAATATGTTCGGTGCACACCATTTAATTAACCCCTACGCAGCTGAATCGAAGATAATGCACATGAAGTCATTTAATCTGCATCTATGGTTATTGAGGGAAGTTGTTTGTGGAGGAACATGTAAGTAAATAATACGTGACCAAAGTAAAGTACAGCATTAAATCCTAATTTGTAACTGCATATTTTCTCCAACTCACCCGACAAATTAAATGTTATTAATGTGTTGTTTTTGCATCTGGTGAAAGATTATTCAGGCTTTTTGATAACTTTGAAAATTTTATTTATCAGTATTTCGTAAATTGCAATGTTAGATAAAAAATATCTAGATTCAGCGCACGTCTATTTAGTGACGAGGAAAATACCATCATAATTACGTAAAATTATATGAGACATAATGTCCCAGTCTGCCTGTTTACGTGATTTAGTTTTATCGTAATTAGTTTGTGACTTGAATCTTGCTGTTTCCGGATTTAATTTGTTAATAAGCAATTAAATATTTCATAATTTACAAGTTATCATCCAATTAATTATCATTAAAATTAAATTAACATTTGAGCACCGCTGTACGATTTCAGTGACGTCATTTCCAGAAAACGTCACATGTGACGTCACCACGTACTGCCAGTAAGCAATATTTACCCCATATGGCAATATGAAAACGAAGTGACCATATATGGTGTAATTAATATTGTTTCCTGGTTGCAAATAGTGACGCCACACATTCCGTTTTCCTGTAATGACGTCACAGCAGTGCTCATTTGTAAACTTTTAATTATGTTGCTGGCTACTTTTAAGTTGTTACTTCTTAATATAATGTCATGCCCCAAAAGTTCTCATTGTCAGGTGTGAAAATAGTTAAATAAACATATTTATTTGTCTAAATAGTCACGTAATATACAGTAAATGACAAGATAACGAAGTTCATGTAATACACAAGTGAATAGAATTGGAAACACAAGCTTATTGAAATTCTCACCCCTGCATACAAATTATAAGTACAGGATATGGCGACTTAATTACAGAAAATGATAAAATAGGAATGTATGAATTGTATAGTAAGTGTGTGGACGTGTGAAATTAAAAGGGAAGTTTAAGTTGCAATATCTAACATATAAAATTTTATTTAAAACTGATAGTTGGGAGTCCATCAGGAGAAAATGTGACGGGCCATGGCATCAGAGAGTAGAATTGGGCATGCATATTATATGTTATCTTTGATATGTGTGTAATCTGAAACTGTCCCATGCCATCCATGATTTTGCCTCGTTTTCTCAAAATTGGGTCAAAGGTCAAGTAAATACATTTTTCATATATCTCACTTGAATTATCATTATATCTTCGCCATTTTCGAGTAAAAAACTACAAAAATGGTATCAAAATGAAGCTAACATATACCTTTACTAAAAATAACTTTTTGCTAATTAGCTCATTTCCATATTCATGAATATTAATGAGAACATCCCAAAAATAGCAAAAAATCGTTAGAAATCGTTGTGTATGAACGATACATTTGTCATAATATCGTCATTGATGCTATTTTAAGACCTACATGATACTAGATTAAAGGTGAGACATTATGCTATTAATAAATAACATTATTAACAGTCATAATTATCAATTTATACTCATATTCACATTGAAGAAGTGTAATTCGTCCGAAAAAATGCGAACTCTCTGGTTTAACATTTGCCTAAGACATAGGTTAATTGTTTATCGGACGAAATATGCTTAAAAAACAAAAAAGGCACAGGCGGAATTAAAAAGCAAAATTTATTTTTATTTTAAAGATATCTTTCAATAAATTTTCGATTGAAATTTAGGCTGGGGAATTTTTAGTTAAATAAAGTCCCCATCAATTTGTTTGTCAGTTCGGCACTAGTGTTATATGTTCGGGTGTGTTATCATTTTATTGCCCTTTACGATACTAAGCAAATATATTATGCAATACATGCGGTGCAGTTGTTTAATGCAGAAAATTCTGAATCAGTGTAAAATATAAGCAAAACTAAAAAAATATAATTTAACATTTTAATGTCCCAATTATTATTTTAAAGACTTATTTTACAAGCTTATGATTAAATATTGAATCAGTTATGGTGGTATACATCAGTTCCATTTTATATTTATAGACATGGATTGTTTAATATGATAAATAAAACTGATAGGAAATTGTAGTTTCATACATACGTTTTGGACAGAAACATGTTTTTTTTAAAAAGGAGGAAAATGTGAAAATATAAATGTAGGCTGTATCTGGAAAAAACAAAATGGTTTTATTTTTGCAACACTATAGGCTTAAATATTAAAATCCCTTTCATAAACTATTGAATTGAATTAAATTATTTTAATGAATTTAGTAATATGAGGTGTCAAATCCCCCGCCCCCTCCCTTCAATTGTCAAAACAACACCGCGACAGATTTCTGCGTTTTACAGACGCTTTCATTACATACATGTGATAAGTAATTTGAAAGCGCCTGGCTGATGTAGAGTGAAAAGCATACGATTCTAGTAGACGGTCACAAAAGGCCAAGGTGCACAACAGGGCGTCAAATGTTATTGCACTTGCTTCCGCTATACTTGTAGTAAAGGGGAAATCGATATAAATTGACGTATTGTATTTAAAGTGCTAGAATAGTAGCCTTGATACCTAATCTGGTCACTCCACAACCGACTTGGGGGCCAGGCCCCTCTTCGTTTCCGTAGGATCCAGTCATGGAAAGGGATCGTAGATTACGCCACGACGAGTATAACTATTCTCATAAAATTTTGTCTCGCAGACCCGATCTATCGCGTAATAAACAAAAGTTGTGCGTGGTATTTGCGGACACCATAGTATCATGCGTATTTAAAAAAGTACCCAAAATGATTTGCAATTTCAACTTGAATTGGAATTTACACGACAAAGTGTTTATTATTATTTGTTTTTTCTATTTTATTTCATGAGCAAAACATGGAACATATACGGTCCCAAAACATTTGCCTATCACACAACAAAATCGAACTCCAATAGTTTTCTCTTTATGTACATAAAACACTTAATGTTAAAGGCCTAAGTATTACATTCCATTCCATAAATTATTGAAATTTAAGAAACTTTTAATGAGTTCTGTAATACGAGGTGAATTTTTTTCCAAATCACTGATCTTTCTATAACTAAAACTTATAAATTGGTACAAACAATAAGACTAGCTATGATATCTTACTTTGAAGAGACAATTATACCCAATTATCAATTGGAAGAGAACATTTCTACCTATCAAATTTCACCTAATTTTACGTTTGCAAAGCGTTGCTAGCTTGCGTGTGGTAAAGTAGTGATTATAATTATTCCCTATCGATAATTTCAATCGGTGGTGTTATGAATTACAACTGGGACAAATAACAGCATACACATGGCCGAGCATAAATGAGAATAATCGACATGAAATATCTCCACGATAGATTTCAGTCAAACTACACATTATAACTTCGATCATAATTAAATATAATGATATTATTGGCCGAATAATTGCTATTCCGTAAAAATCCGAAATTAAGTATAAAATGAATATCAAATATCATGCTTTTAATTTTTTTATTTGTTATGTTAGTTATTTGCCTAAAAACTTGTATCATCTGTATCACCATATCTCACTATCATTATTACAATAAGATCGCATTTTGTATATAGAGTTAAACAATACCATAGCCTAGATGCTGTATATTATAAAAATATGAAGTTTAATTTCACCACAGACATAAGTCCGTTATTTCACGCATTAACAGATTAAAAGTCAGGCTATTGTCATTCGATATATAACCCCACCAATATTTCACCTCAATGCTATTTTGTAAAATGCCATATTTCCCCCTAAATTATTGCCTATAAGCGACCTCGATGTTAATTAGAAGGTATCGAGACTTTTCAACCCCAAGACTTTTTAACCCCAAGACTTTTCAACCCCTATGGTAAACTATCCAAGATTTTTCAACCCCACTGTCATTTTCAACCCCTAATTAGCCTAAGACTTTTCAACCCCTGTTAAAATCAAGACTTTTCAACCCCTAATAAACCAAGACTTTTCAACCTCTGGAATATGTTTTTAATTGGACAATTATCACATTTGTTACCTGGAAAAATGTTGACAATAACGTTGTTTAAGTTTAATTTTTAAGTTTATTTACATTCCAAAATGAATACTAATAAAGATATATACACACAAAATACACACAGTCATTCTATCACATTTTATTAGGCCTAAAACTGCAGGTGGAATTTAATTGGTATTTAATTGATGATGTGATTTGTTATTCTAATTCAGTCTAATTACGCTGTCACTTACACTCAAAAATTATTTATTTATATATATTGCCTCCATTTTCTGGAGATATATGGTTTAACAATTATTTATGAATATATACATACATAAAGGAAGAATAGTGAATACTATATACAGCATATAGAAATGAAAAAAGGACGAATACATAGTCAAGAGAAAAGAATAAAACATCAAGTATCTTGCAAGTATCTTGCACTTCGGAAATCATTATGTTTTAAGACACATTATATATATTTATTTGTTTCAACCTGTATTACTCTATCAAAATCGGTTATAAAAGAGAATATATATCTTAATAATTATTATGACATCTGCAATCTTAGGTACTATATGAAAAACATATATTAATTGATAAAGGCATTTAAGAAGGACCTACTGATATACATTCATATAAGTCTTAACGACTTATCCAATTTTAGACAATTGTGAGAATAAACTGATTCATTCACCTATATATATAATAACAATACCATTTCAAGGCATTTAGCGGGCATATATCACCTTAAACAACGTACAATTGACAGTTTACACATAAATAAAAGTGTGATGGTTACATCAATAGAACACAATTGCCTTTGATCCAATAAACAAGTGCAACAAACAAAAACAAACAAACATTTAATTGTATTAAACAAATAATCTGCTAATTATTATGATGATCAAACAAAATATAATGACAAATTGAAGGAATGCAATTTTCGAATTGCGAATTGTGATTTACAATAATATACATTTACTACTGTCTATACCTTTCGTTGTAGTTTAATGCGCAAAATATAAATACATGCATGTTTATGTTTCAAGTGGTGTAACATTACAAAAGGAAAAAAGTTAATCTCCAGTACATGACTAATTTAACGCGCATACAGCTAAATAATGTCGTTTTTATTAAAGTTAAGGCATTCGTATTAATTCCCTGAATAACAAATATTAAGTAGTTATGTTTCAAATTCAAATATGATATGCCTTATACCCATTAGTGACAAAAACATGCATCATATGACGTGCACGCAACGATCAAATATTTGCAATATCATTGTTTAATTTTCAAATAAAACCGACCATCTGTTCAGACGAGTTATCACATATCCGTGTATGTTTCTACGATACAATAAAAGTAAATATCATATTGCACAGTGCGCATATACTACGCAAATGAGCGGGAAAACCTAAATGAAATTCATACGCTGCTTGTTTACAATTTACAAAACGAATAATGATGAAAAATATTAACACTTTTGATGTATTATATAAGAACCCTCATGAACACTGCAGCAAACACAAAAATAAATATGGTAACATTTACCGTTAACATGCAAGTTACTTATATGACAGATTTACTAAGCATGTTCAGCAAAATTTTCAAACGTACATATCCAATTAAGTGAGTTTATTCCATCTCAAATGATTCATGTTTCAGACCTTATCAACACATTTTCAGTTTACACAGGAACTTTTAAAAATTATATTTATCTTTGCACGAGGAGCTCAGTCCTTTATCAATCAAAATGTATTAAATTCCGTACACTTGATTGCAATCCGAGTCAGAGAGATTCAACCTGGGACCAACATGTATATATTGGTCCCAGATTGAACGGACACGCTGAACGCGTGTATACTGAATGACGTCAGAGACTTGTTTATGTGATTACGTCATTAAATATATGTTTCGATGACATTTTGAGAGGAATTGTTTTCCTTTATTTACGAATTACAGTTACGCATGAAATAAGTGAATTGTTAGATACCAGTATATTTAATAAAATAGAAAATGATAAAAAAAGAAAAAGAAATAGGGGTTGAAAAGTCTTCAAAGTAGGGGTTGAAAAGTCTTCAAAATAGGGGTTGAGAAAGATAAATGTAGGGGTTGAAAATATTCAAACTAGGGGTTGAAAAGTCTCAACAGGTAGGGGTTGAAAAGTCTTGAAATCAGGGGTTGAAAAGTCCTGGGGTTGAAAAGTCTTCATCTGAAAAGTGGGGTTGAAAAGTCTTGGGGTTGAAAAGTCTGTAAGCCAATTAGAACAGTTTGTATATTTGCTGCATCTGGTTTTATTACTTCAATCAAGGACCGTATATTTTACTTCGTGAGAAAACCATTTGCCTACAACATAGGTTAATTTTCACAAATAATCTCATGCTTCATCTACAAAGTCGAACTCCGATAGTTTTCTCATTATGTGCATAAAACATAATGTTTTAAGCGTTTATCGGATATATAGATCTTAGATAGCCCGAGGCTACATGTTTAGTATTGTGTCATACCAGTATCAATCGGTGAGCATCGGAAAATTTACAATTACTTACGGAAACTACCGACAGACAAATTGACTGCTGACCAGTAGCCCATCGATATCGATCTGCATCGGCAGGATTTATCTGATAAGCGATATTGTTGTGTATGTTGGTCATTGGATTTTGATTCGTATCAATTAAATTCAACTAGGTCAAAGGTCATATAAGTGTAAAAGACAATTAAGAGTTTGTCATTATCCAACTATGTATTAATGTAAGAAAATGCTACACGTCATCCATAGAAACATTAAGCAGTTCGTTTTAAAACGAGCAATGTCAATTTTAAACAGAAATGAGATTTTTTTGTAATCAGGAGTCGATTTATCCCACCCACATGTAGCGGTCATTGTACATAAAATTTAATTACATATACAGTTATATAAATATATATCAATAATTTTATGTCTTACCTTGAAATCGGCACCACTTGGTTCTTAAAAAGCAGAAATTACAAAGATATGGAATAAATCTGCCGTCCATACACATGCTTCCTTAACGAAAATTACCCTTTTCCGACATTCTCATTAATATTCAGGAGATTGCAAAATACTAAATTTGCATGAAGTAAGTGAAAATAAAAGACCGATCCCTTAACTTCATTTTGATACCATATTGATTATGCTATCTGTAAAACTGACCAAGATATAGTGCAATGTCAAGTACATGTATGAAAAATGCACTTAATTAACCTTTGACCTCTATTCTGACCTTCACAGAGGGTTTTGCGCGTGGCATGGTTCAGAACCATAGACAACTAGTATTGGGCAACATGAATATGGTATTGAAACATTTCTACTAAAAAATGCCATGGACCATGAGAAATAAGCGACTTTTGTCCTGATGGACTCCCAACTAATGTCCCTGAAATTTGGATATAGTTCATTTTATATATTTTATCAATATTTTTTATTGGAAATAATTTGTTGGCCAACTGATATTTGGGTTTCCTCACATAGTTAATTTATGTATGTTCAAATGAAATATTCCTCTTTTTTAAAATATTGTATGGCACAAATGTTCCTTCCAAAAAAGGTTGTTTTGATTATTTTCTAATATTTCTGACTTTTCTTTTTGCATGTTCTTTACTACATGAAAGTATAACGAAATAAGAAAATAAATGTAACTTTCCATTTATCGGTTTTATTTTTATTTTATGGGCTATGTTTTTTCAGAGAAGAAAAAGGTACATTACTTTTTTGAAAGGTAAATAAATTATTAAAGTAATTCTCCATAATTTTATAGAATGAAACAACAACTGTTTCTTTTACCGCAGACATTATGCCAATGATGGGTGACTTACCTTAATTCACATTTACACCAACATACAAAATAATACTACAAATCATTGGACTGACAATTCAGCAATTTTGGTGGACTTTCAGTAGAGTCGAAATAAACTAGAGCTATCACTGAATGTGATTAATACCACCGGAATACCACACACATTGTTTGACAAAATCAAATACAGATGTAAGTCGGTAACATTGAGCACACAATAAAACAATAATAAGCAAAATACTGCTACAAAGTTTGTGGATTATTTTTAAGTTTCTTAAAATTATGCAGCTAGTCGGCAATCTTGAACTTGGTTGAAACATGATAATGTCACCCACTACTACGTGTAGATTATATGTATGAAGTTTCATGAAAATCCTGCAAGTCTTTCATGCAATCAAAAATGGCTGCCCTTCGGCCATATTGATTGTAAAAAGAACAAAAATTACGTCACGCACCAAAATAGAAAATTGTCACGTGATCCTCTGCATGTTTCGAAATGCCATTCAAATGTGTTTATTTATTTATTTATTTAAGTCTCATTAATATACATTGTACAGACTATTAACTACAACAATTATTTCGATAAAAATGTATATCACTACTCGAGTTGTAAAAATAAAAACACACACTATTTAACCATTGAAATAATGACATAACTCTTAAAAACATTATATTATGTCATAAAATATATAAATATATATTGCACGTACCTACTATCTACACATATAAAACCAAGGAGCAGTCGTTAATCTTTATTGTAAAAACGAATTAAAATTTAGATAATAAAAAACTGAATTTATATTATATGATGAGGATAGTTTATTTTATAATCCAATCAGCCTCCAATAGATGCTTGTAATTAGGCGCGAAAAGTTTGCCCAATAAAACAACATACTTAATTATCTAAATTAAAACCTGTACTCACCCTTGTATAAAGCCCGCCTTTCTTACATAGGTTTTCCCTGGTGCATCAGGGTCTGGATCATAGAAAGCGTCAATATTCCATCTTTCTTTTGGGACTTCTTTAACATGATTTTCCCCTTTACTAAGCACTCGCCAAAATTCCTTTAGATTGTTGGCGCCTGGAAACTTGCAACCGACGCCGACTATAACAATGTCATCGTCTTTCGGCATTATTTTAGAAAATTAGTATTAAAATATCAGCTATGCATTTTATGCCGATGTTACATGCTCCAAAAACAAATTGTTTAAACAACGAAACCGCAAAATCGGCGAATTTATAACTTTATATCACGTGACCTTGTTTCTGTTTTTGTAGCATGCCGTTGTTGCTACGAGTTACGTCATTTCGGGGATTTTACCCAGAGATGCTTTAAGCATTTCTATTCGTCAACCGGTAATTTCTGGATAGGTTGATATCATTCGAACAATTTCAAGTCGCCGCCTCCCAACCATTCAAGTTGACATAACCTTGGTTTTAAGTTTATCAAGTGCTGAGCGATAATTCCTCGAAGCGCACGTGATTCATCGATAGTTTCTACCGCGCAGTTTACAGAGAGAAGTCGACATACAAACATTCTATACACGTTCGATGTGATTCTGTTACTCTGAATTTGGATTGGCTTTCTGTAGCCTGCTGTAAGTACTATGTTATATATTTTTTCATTAGTAGTGTAGATAGATACTAGTGAAAAAAAGAACTTGATTGGCAGTGTTAACGAATCTGTTTAATGTATTAACAATTGATAATTGAATCGATTTATACAACTAACATTTCATATAATCTACTTTCTGTTTAGAGTGATGATTTAACGATGGAATGAGACGACGTAATTGCTATTAATAGAAACCTGGATAGCGTTAGGCTGTTATCAGCAAAATGGTTGTTTTCGTCTGCTCTTAAGCGACAGCGATATAACTTGTGACACGAATTATACTATAGCGTTTCGTGTGTTAAAATGACCACAACTATTTCATTTTCTATAATACATTTCTATTACAAATTTGACAAACCGGCATTGAGTCGCAAGCTTTGCGTATAAGTAAATTTCAATTGTTCACAAAATTCATAGTAGTAGTGACAAACAACGAAAGAGAGAGTCATCGTAATTTAAATCAAGCAAAATTGTTGCAATCTAAATGCAAATATAAATGAAGACATAATAAACCTAGACAACACAATATCAACGTTCATTTTGTTCATTCGTTTTATCTTACTGAATCAAATACATGTCTCGGAAAATGTCATATTGTTATACAAAAATTGAGTTAAAAAGTGCTTGATATCATCTATTTTTGTGGATACATTTTTTATTAATATTGATATACGAGTAAATATTGATTATTATAAAACAGGTATATGCAGGTATAACTATATATATATATATGTGTGTGTATATATGCATTTGTTATTGAAAGCAAAGTGGAGAAATGTATTCTAAATTAGTGCTTTAATGTTTTTAGAAAGATTCTTGAAACTGCAAATAACAGTTACTTAAACCAGTAAATATTGGGTGGAACGAAACAATTCTACCAAAATCTAAATGTAAAGTCTAATCATATCCAACCAAACTCGACAATAATAGAGATATGTAGCATTGCTAATCATAAATTGGCAAATTTACCATTTTATTGTTAGTTATAAAGATAATCACGCTATATGCTTGAAATACTGGTCTAGTGTTTTTGGCATACGCATGTAAAATAATTCTATAATCGACCCCAGTTCCCATCGCAATAAACTTGCAATCAGTCAATTATGGCATCACCTTTTCGCAGAAAGATGGTTAATCTGGAAAAATGCACTGGCGCTACTGATGTCATGGACTTTACGGTGTTGCAAATGACTTAAAAGAGCAAAGGAATCGCGTTCTTGTGTGTTTGAACTGTTGTAAAACAATGTTGTAAGACAGTAGTCCTACATGTAGTTATTTTTACCTGTGTGTTGTTTCTTTACATTATTGCCCCCTATTGTTTACAAAACCCACGATGTCATAATTCAATAACAGAATAAAGATCTCAAAAGCCTAAAAATAGCTCCATTTTCATCACCATTTAAAAAAAAGTATAAGAGTTGGGAGGGGACAACCCTCCCATACTCGTCCCATCACCGCCCCTATGTTCAGGACCGCGCGACGCGCCTGCATTGGGTGTACATCTTGTAAAATACAGTTATTGCCTTGAGCGAGGTCGGTATGAAGTTTTATCGACCTAAGAAATGTTATATTGACCGCGAGCTTTTCTCAGTTGTTGACTGAAAGTGAGTCATTTCTTGTTAAAATAGTTAAATTTAACCATCGAATGCTCTTCGGTTCGTTTGTATAATTATTTCTAAACTTCCTTCCTCGGTATTGACAATCCCTGGTCTTTGAGTTTAAAAGTGTTTATGATTTAAAGACAACAAACACACCTTGTTTACCAAGGTTATATATGATATCATTGTTGATCTCTATTGTGATATCAATGTCTTGCGCTGTCAATGTAGCGTACTTTATGACCTTTTTGCAAAATGAATAGGGGATAAATATAAACGACAGATAATTCACAATTGTTCCTTAACATTGTAGATTCAAGATCTGAAACTGAGTATGTACTTCCGCGTATGAGTACATAACAGCAACAAGTAGCTATAATATCAATTAAGTGATATTATATACTTCACGCGCCATCCAATATTCCTATGAAAATACTTAAGGTTAAATCAAATTGATCTAATTGTGTTAGATATCTATGTATTACAAAGACAGGCGGATTTATGTATGTTCTGCGTGAGTCTATAAAGTATGCATTGTTTTTTAATTGTACGTTGTGAAGAGTTAGGATCATTTGGACGTGTTCATAATTTATTTGGTATATCTATGTCAATAGTATATAAACGCGGACAGTCTGAAATTAAAATGGATGTGTATAATAATAAACATACATATTTATTCAAAAAAAAGATTTACTCAATAATAATAATACATCTAATAAAACGTGGATTTGTTCTTAAAAAAGTGGTTGTAGCTGTGAGGTTATATACCTATCGAGTTAAATGTAGAAGACTATTTATTAATAAGTACTGGTCCATGAAAAGACGGTCTTGTTAATCTTAATTTGGAGGTGGCATTTAAGTGAGGTTTTACTGTACTTGTAGTTCCTGCTATGTATATTGCTCTATTGTTTATTTATATTTTAATTCGGTATTAAAATACTGTAAAACCTCAATAATAAGACCTCCCCAAAAATAAGACCACACAGCCTGTTTTCATTGTTTTGCGTTTCATACAACCACCCCAATTAGAAGACCAGTTTTGAAGGGTCCAACTGGTGGTCTTATTATTAAAGTTTTACTGTATCTTATAATATTGTCAGTTTTAGGAAACTGATAATTACATTAGTCTTTAAATACGCATGTTTGTAATTATACAAATCCAATTTAATACCAGACTGTCCGTGCATCTGTTATTTAAATTATTTGTTTCTAATCGATTGATTAGGGGACCTACCTGTGAGATTAATATTATCATCGAGTATTTTGTTTAATTGATTGCAGAATGTGAATGATGACAAACTCAAATTGTTGTAATACGTGCTACGAAGGTGTTGAAAAGAAGATAGGTAATGTTTTCTCTGCATATGGTAGATTCGTAGCTAGGCATCCATGGAAGGTGGTATTAATTGGCGTCCTTGTCAATGGGTTGCTGGGCCTTGGAATGCTGAGATTAAATGTTGTAATTGACGTTGAGAGGGTGTATACACCAATAGGTAGTCAAGCAAGTAAAGATGCTGATAAGATTAGAGAATTATTTCCGGACATGAGTGGGTCTAACTTTGTTGGATACCAAATGCCTGATCTTGGAAGATATGGAGAAGTGATCGTCATTCCAAAAGGTGGGAACATTCTTGATGGCGCATTTCTTACCAAACTTATCGACTTGCATAATTACATCCTCGCAATAGGGACCACTGATGGAGAAGGAATATCTGTGACCCTTAATGACATCTGCGCTAAGAGCTATGGGGTATGTGCCGTTGATGGAAGTCTTTTCGTTGATGCAAATTTTATCTCTTATGTGACTGGCAATGTGGCGATTACATTTCCTTTCTACACGCATCCAACGCAAGGTCAAATCTACTATGAGCAGTTGATTGGCGGTGCTATGGTCTCCACAACTAAAACTTTATCCTCTGCAAGCATGCTAATACTGCGAGTAAATCTTCGCACCGATTCGGATTATTACACTCAGACGGCGAAAAACTGGCAAGACTCTTTCTTGAGTAAGATCAAGGATTTTTCCTCAGCAGATTTCGACATTGTTTACTCTCATACAGATTCTTTAAGCGAGGAACTGAACGAAAATGTTTCTGGGGACATCACATTCTTCTCCATAACGTTTTCTATAATTATCACGTACGCTTGTATCGCCACAATGACGGCAAGATGTGATGTTGTTGGTCAGAAATCTAATCTCGGCTTTGCTGGCGTCATTGCTGCTGGTCTTGCAATTGTAGCAGCCTTTGGACTGGGGAGTGCTTGTGGTGTAGAGTTTGTCAGCATTGTTGGTGTGGTACCTTTCCTAATTATAGGTATGTAACATTTTCTTACTCTTTATTAGTTTTAATCATTTTAAGTGTTTTTGAAACTAACCCAGTATTTGTTGACATACAGTTGCATGTATAATGCAACGTTGCTGTAAGCACTTGCCAATGTGCTAAGTGGGCTCTTCGTTGCATTTTAGTCGGTAACGTTTGAATACATCATTCATAATCACAAAATGTTTTGTTATTTTAACAAAAGGTAATGAAAAACCCGGATCAATGTTCGGTTCAATTACAGAAACTTACATGTAAAAATGAATAAGTAATAATTTTAAGTTAACATGCCTTTATTCAAGCACGTTTGTTATAATGATACAAACTGTGTTTCTTTTTCAGGAATTGGTGTTGATGATATGTTTATGCTAATGTCAGGAATCACCAATACCGACTATAATGCTGATGTTGAAACTCGTCTAGGTGAAACCATGAGAACAAGTGGTGTTTCTATCACTATTACTTCTCTCACCGACTTGTTCGCATTCGCTGCTGGTGCCTCTTCGGTGTTCCTTAGTGTCCGCAACTTCTGTATCTACTGTGGTAAGTACCAATTTTTGCTTACATCTGCTTTCAGTCTCTTTTCTTTGCCATTCCTCTGTTTAGTTTAAACCTATTTTTGTAAATCCTAGAATGAACATTCTAAAAATTTCTACCTCAAATTGTAAAATAAGATTGGAACGAAGGCCAACGAATGTTTCAACTCTATAAATGTTATTAATAATAGTGAGCATTTAAGTAAGCGGACGCAGAGGGCAGTGTGTTACGAGTTTTTGATGTTCTACGGAACACTGACAGTGTAAAGAGTACTAGTATATGAGTATTTGCTGTTTACTTGTCGTTGGTTCTTTGGTATGTTAATGAACCATTCATAGTGTAATGCTTGTAATCTACTGTTATGTACTTTACAGCGATTTCTGTGATATTCTGCTATATCAACCAAGCCACCATATTTATTGCATGCATTGCTATAAATGAGAAAAGAACGGAAGACAATCGACACTATGCCACATGTTTCAAGGTCAAGGCTTCGGGCACTGTGGATAAGTCTCAGCATTCGAAGTGTTCAATAATGTGTTGCAGTGGTCGCAAGCCAAAAGAAGTGCGTGAGTCAGAGAGTCTGTTAGACAAAGTCCCAAAATGGTTGATTCCAAAGATCACAATGCCGCTACCTGCTAAAGTTGTAATTCTTGTCGTATTTGCTGTATATCTAGGGGTGTCTATCTGGGGTTGTACCCGTTTGGAGCAAGGTCTTGTATTGAAAGACCTTGTGTCCAAAAACTCGTACTATTACGAGTATAGAGAATATTTTGATACCAATTTCCCAGGAGGAACGGCTGTTTCTCTTGTCGTTAAAGAACCACTGACATACTCTGATATCAATGTTCAGAACAAAATTGGCTCACTCCTGACAGTCTTAAAGGCGGAGGATACGGTGCAAGATTCAATCACAATAAGTTGGCTTACATCATACATAGGAAGTCCCCAGTATGACATTACGTCAGAAACGGCCTTCATTTCTGGTCTCCAAACATTTCTAGATCAGCCCCAAAATGCTCGATATAGGAACGATATTGTTATCAATAACAGTAATACCAGTATTACAGCATCAAGGTTCCATGTACTGTCTGAAAGCATAAAAGATTCACAGGACCAAGGAGATTTTATGTTACAAATGCGAGATCTGGTATCTAAGAGTTCACTTCCGGTGTTTGCCTTCTCCCCAGCCTTCCTTTTTTATGAACAATATGTTATAATCCTGTCTCAAACACTCCAGACAATTGGAATTGCTGTTGCAATGGTATTTGTTGTCACGTGCATATTTATGCCCCACCCACTTCTACTACTGTACATTACAGCAACAGTTGCTATGATAACGGTTGGGATCTTTGGCTTCATTTCGTTTCTGGGTTTGACTTTAAGCGCTATAACAATGATACATGTCATTATGAGTATAGGGTTCTCTGTTGATTTTGCTGCCCATATTTGTCATGGTTACATGATTTCAAGTGGGTCTAACAGGAATGAAAGGATGAAAGCAGGCATCGAAAGGTCTGGGGCACCGATATTTCACGGTGCAATTTCCTCAATTCTCGGGGTTGTCATTTTAGCTTTTGCCAAATCTTTCATTTTTTATTCGTTTTTCCAAGTTATGAGTTTGGTAATTACATTTGGAATTCTCCATGCGCTCCTCCTACTTCCGGTTATCTTGTCTCTGATCGGACCATCAACTGTGGGAGGTGGGTCGAAAGTGGATTTGCATCTTGATGATACAGTTTCAAACGGAGTTTCGAGAAGTCATCACGAACTAAGGACAATTCCAAAAGTATGAGTGCATTTAATTATTACCAAGCAGAACCTTTATTAATTTCATTTGAAGAGTTTATTTGAATGAAACTAGAAGTGTGTTATGTACATATTTAGTGTGATATTTATTCATAAATGTGCCATAAAATGGCAATGGAGAGAAGACATATCCTGCGTTTAAGTTAGACTTGTGATATTTGCTACTACATTGTAGTATTGTATATTACCTGTACATAATTTCTGCACAAAGAATATTATTCTGTATAGATCATTGCTTATATATAAGAAAGTGTTTAGTTTTGATTGACATAGATGCGTTTTATTTTAATAATTTATTTAGTACAGATACCCATCGCAGGCTGTCAAGCGGTCTTTATTTTTCCTACTTTTTCCTTATTTTTAGTCCAAAATTCCTGAAATTTCCTATTTTTTTGCTATAAATTGTGTACTTCACATATACCTTATATTAATAGTTAGAAAAGAGTAGTATATTTGTAGGATCTTTTCAATTTTGGAGTACATAGAAGACTGGAATCGTCTTGATGAGACCGTACAGACAAGATTTCAGATCATGCCAAGGTGAAAGATGTATAAGAGTCAAAAGATCTGTCTACGCAGTCTCGTCAAGATGTATTTTCTCTTATTTTATTTTGTTATTGTACATAATTAATTGTGGAATGAAAAGTTCTTTGAATATGTATTTCAAATTGATTGTGACTGTATGCAGTGATATTGTGTACGTGTATATTCGTGTATTGTATTTTTACTTGTGCATATTACGTATTTATTTATGGTATGCGCCTTGTTGTTTTGTCTACGATGTCGTTTTATTGATTGTAGACGTCATTGATATTATGTCTGTACTCCAAAGATTCTATGATTTATCATTTCTTATATTGTCATACGTTGTTTAAAATATATACAGTAAAAATATTAATTGTGTATTTAATTCAGAAACAAATCTCACATTTTTAAAGCAGGAAAATTCAATTTTCTTACAAAGTGTATCATCTAAATTGATAAATAACATAAACGTAAGTAGACTCGTTAGTAGTGTATTTCTGTGAAAGTCATCCTTTTTTATTACCTTACCATTGTACTCGTGCATTGTCGGTAGTTATCATTACTTCCGATACTCAAGACCTTGACATCACGTGTTCGCAACATTCTTCTTATATGTCACGTGATGGTGAATATTTGAATGAAGCGACCGTTACACCTTGACACACAAAGGTCTTTAACTTGTTGTGTCATTATCTAAAAAATAATATGAGAAGACAAATAACTAAATAACAGAATACTGTCTCAGTCGGACCACAAGCTCAATCGATCTTATGTTGTATTGTGTTTCATGTCTTGCCGCCTTAAAATATATATAATCTTATCTCTGTACTTTGTTACGGGAGACAACTGCACAGGAGATTAATGCACCAGATGTATATAGTGCCTTTTGTAATTATGCAGAAATGAGGTACTGAATAAATGTGGACTAAAGTTCTTCAACGTCGTTGTTAACTATAAAGTTTGTGAATCTGGTTTCTGTACTATGCCTAAAATAATGTTTTTATTAAGCTTTACTTTGTTATTTTGTAATTCATTTGTTGAAACTTGAATAAACGTGTGCAAACTTATTTTTGAAGTGTTTCCTTTTATTGTAAGTTTTCTGAAGGGCGTTTAGAAAGTTTCAGGAAATGACGTCATATTTTACATAGTGTGTACTTGTCTGTCAAACTGTTAAATCAAACCTCTGGCGTATAATTGCAGACGATCTATTTCCAATTATGAGTTTAGCGAGATTTTGTCGCTTTGCTGTCTCGACCAATGAGCGAAGAGTTTATGCCGACCAAACCACGTTTAATTTCATGAATTCACGATTTCATCTCTTTGAAGTCACGATTTCAATGTCCCGGATTCCCAAATTCATTTCAAGGGAATTCACAAATTCACCATTTCAACTTTCTGAATTCACCATTTCAACTTTATGAATTCACAATTTCAATTTCATGGATTCGTGATTTCAACTTCATGAATTCATGATTGCGAATTCTTGAAGCAGCAATGTCATCACCAGACTCTCGGAGTAAATCCTAATGTTGATTCCTTCTACCGACAATAGGCTCAGTTATACTGTGGTTGTTGTATGTAGTAGCTTTTCATCGTGTGAAACTCATTTTAAGTCACTAAATGAAACACTTTTAAAAATCCCTCAATGGAACACTGTTTTAAAGTCACACAATGTGAATAGTCGAAACGTTTAATAATGTAACTATAGACGTACTTGAATAATTACATGGATAAACTACTTTTCCACTACAATGTATAAACCCAATTCGATAAGGCTTTCATTATCGATTTATCCATTATATTGTGTATAGGGTGGGAAGGTTGTGATATCATTTTAACTCGCTGTAAATACAAGTAGGTTGTATACAACACACCTATAATCGATATTTAGGTAAACACGATAATGAAAGAAATAGCGAATTTGAGTTATATTCCGTTTCTGTATTTAACATGTATTCATACGAATCCGTTTTCACCATATCCCTATACATTTATGAGATATTTGTGTTATTTATTTGTGATGTCAACTAAACGTGTTAGACATTGCTGAGCAAAACTTGTGTTAATGCAATTAAGTACAAACAGTATAAACATATTCGTGCAAAATGCGTATTGTCTTTACATTTTTGGACATGGTAATTACGCTTATTTATGCACTAGCCATTATACACACATACTAGAAATTGTTTAATTCACACTTGTTGAAATTGACTTCATTGTGACAATTTCCGTATATTGTGCATGTTGCAGACATATTCACAATTATAAATAAACAATCACATAAAATCGCTTCCCTACCCTACAACAGTAAAACCTCACTTAAAGACCACCTAAACAACAAGACCACCTCAATATTAAGAATACATTTTATTAAGACCATTTTCACTGTTGCACTTTGTCCAACTTCAATATTAAGACCACCTCATTATCAAGACCAGTCAGCAAGGTCTTATTATTGAGGTTTTACTGTAAACACAATATCAGAAATGATCATAAGATCGCAGCAGTGGTACAAAATAACACTAAAAAGGAGTCGACTAGGTAACAAAAGGACGAAAGGACTGCAGAGGGGGTAAAATGGAGGGAAAGGGATCAATAATAATAATTATTATTATTATTATAATGCAACTAAACAATCGGATGGGAAATGCAATGAACTTTAAACAGGATTGAAAAACAGTGCATAACGGCGCATTAATTGCTTATGATACAAAAACATAGCGACACAACGGATATAAGTCTAAGAATTATCTGGAAAGACACCGGACTGAACCTGTTTCATGCCATGCTAACCTCTTATCTAACTGTTATATGTCGTATTCTAAATTCAAACACATTTAACCAACATTTATAAGGCATTTGTATGAACAATTTTAGCATAAAATGTATACATCAGACCACACAAAATTCATCAAATATAGTTAAATGTTAATCAGATAAATCCTTGATATACATTTTCAAGCACACGTCCATCGTAATAATAAACAAGAGATTCACAATGACATTGAATCGATCCCTTTAGTTAGATAGCTCAAAGAACATGATGTTTGGAAGTTTTCACTTTATACATGTAGGGGATGTGACCGTACCCCTTTGAGACTATGTTTTTTATTAATCGGCATAAAAAATTTCTGTAAAATTTTATCAAAAATCAATCACGGATATCCTTACAAGGACGTCTTCGAAATTTGAATACATGTATATTTTTATTAGTGTTAGTGTTTGTTCTTGTGTTTGTGTTCCACCCTGTGTAGGCCTCCTGGTCCGTTTATTCTTGTGTTTGTGTTCCACCCTGTGTAAGCGTCCTGGTCCGTTTGTTCTTGTGTTTGTGTTCCACCCTGTGTAAGCCTCCTGGTCCGTTTGTTCTTGTGTTTGTGTTCCACACTGTGTAAGCCTCCTGGTCCGTTTGTTCTTGTGTTTGTGTTCCACCCTGTGTAAGCCTCCTGGTCCGTTTGTTCTTGTGTTTGTGTTCCACCCTGTGTAAGCCTCCTGGTCCGTTTGTTCTTGTGTTTGTGACCTCCCTGTGTAGGCCCTCCTGGTCCGTTTGTTCTTGTGTTTGTGTTCCACCCTGTGTAAGCCTCCTGGTCCGTTTGTTCTTGTGTTTGTGTTCCACCCTGTGTAAGACTCCTGTTCTGTTTGTTCTTGTATTTGTGTCCTCCCTGTGTAGGTCTCCTGGTCCGTTTGTTCTTGTGTTTGTGTTTCCTCCCTGTGTATGGCTCCTGGTCCGTTTGTTCTTGTTTTTGTGTCCTCCCTGTGTAGTCCTCCCGGTCCGTTTGTTCTTGTCGTTGTGTCTTCCCTGTGTATGGCTCCTGGTCCGTGTTTTCTTGTCTTGGTGTCCTCCCTGTGTATGGCTCCTGGTCCGTGTGTTCTTGGCGTTGTGTCCTCCCTGTGTATGGCTCCTGGTCCGTGTGTTCTTGTCGTTGTGTCCTCCCTGTGTATGGCTCCTGGTCCGTTTGTTCTTGTCGTTGTGTCCTCCCTGTGTATGGCTCCTGGTCCGTGTGTTCTTGTCGTTGTGTCCTCCCTGTGTATGGCTCCTGATCCGTGTGTTCTTGTCGTTGTGTCCACCCTGTGTATGGCTCCTGGTCCGTGTGTTCTTGTCGTTGTGTCCTCCCTGTGTATGGCTCCTGGTCCGTTTGTTCTTGTCGTTGTGTCCTCCCTGTGTATGGCTCCTGGTCCGTTTGTTCTTGTCGTTGTGTCTTCCCTGTGTATGGCTCCTGGTCCGTGTGTTCTTGTCTTTGTGTCCTCCCTGTGTATGGCTCCTGGTCCGTTTGTTCTTGTCGTTGTGTCCTCCCTGTGTATGGCTCCTGGTCCGTGTGTTCTTGGCGTTGTGTCCTCCCTGTGTATGGCTCCTGGTCCGTGTGTTCTTGGCGTTGTGTCCTCCCTGTATATTGCTCCTGGTCCGTGTGTTCTTGGCGTTGTGTCCTCCCTGTGTATGGCTCCTGGTCCGTGTGTTCTTGGCGTTGTGTCCTCCCTGTGTATGGCTCCTGGTCCGTGTGTTCTTGGCGTTGTGTCCTCCCTGTGTATTGCTCCTGGTCCGTGTGTTCTTGGCGTTGTGTCCTCCCTGTGTATGGCTCCTGGTCCGTGTGTTCTTGGCGTTGTGTCCTCCCTGTGTATGGCTCCTGGTCCGTGTGTTCTTGGCGTTGTGTCCTCCCTGTGTATTGCTCCTGGTCCGTTTGTTCTTGTTTTTGTGTCCTCCCTGTGTAGTCCTCCCGGTCCGTTTGTTCTTGTCGTTGTGTCCTCCCTGTGTATGCCTCCTGGTCCTTTTAAGACCTTCCATGTTCCAATTATCTCTTCACTGTCGTTATATCCAACGCCCGTTGTTATTTTGATATGTGTACTTTAATTATCTTCAGTCGTTCATTTTACCACTTTAATGACATTATTATCGTTTAGTCAGTTTGCTGTTTATGATACACTGCACGTCGCAAAATTGTTAGTTTAACGCATTCTCGTACTGATAAGTTGAATAATGGCTGGTAAGTCAAAATTGTTTAACATATTTGAGAATAAAGTACATGTATAAGTTAATTGCCTCCTAGAACAGCTGTTCATTTGAATAAACATGTAAGCGGCATAACCTATTTATATAAATAATTGATCTACAAAATCATTGTTTTATTTATTTGATAAGGAATGACTTTATTGCAGACGAAAATATTTTTTGCACAATTTGCAAAACATCAGATATTTAACGCCTGTTTTCCGGAAAAAAAACCGTAGAAACAATGTTGTTTTTTATGTACACGTTTGCTTAGTGACGCTTAATGTCATTATTCGTTGTCAAAATGATAGATTAAAACTTTCTCTCCGATTTTTCAAAATGTTCTGACGTAATCGGCCAGTTTCGATTCAGAAACGCGACAATCGCAAACAAAACAAATGTCATGTTGTGACGTGCAATGTATTTTGGAGGGTTTCATTTAACGGTAATAATAATCAACAAGGTAAGAGAGGAACATATTAAACTTACATGCATAACAAACACGAATCCGTCTATCGTGCACGTGTAGGTGTACCACCACCAAGTGTGTGGGTTGCACAAAAGACAAATACAATTTCGACATGTTTGTTGAAAGTTACCAACAAAAGCCCATTCTTAGATCAACCAGCCTTTCAATGCGATATTTAAAACCCAGGTTTCAAAGATTAGTCTACCCGTCAAAACTATTTCTAAAAGTACACTGAAGGTTCTATTACTCTATTACAACATAATTATTTATACTCTATGTTTACTATCCACATTTTAGATGACACCTAGGTCAAATGTATTCCAGTATTTTTGTCTTTGTATTTGCGTTTATTGTCGCCACCGGTTTCCCATATGGGTGACGCCTCCTGAAGAATGTTAGGCATATTAGATTGTTGGAGGATAGTGCATGATACAGGAGATGCCCCAGTTCCAGAAGCACCCCTAGTTCTTTCACGTGCTCGATGTAAAGCATCATACATGGGACCTCGGTTTTTAAAGTCTCGTCCGAAAGACTGTTAGTACGGTCAGTGATGGAGCGGTCATTCGAACCTGCGATCCCTGGATTACAAGTCCAGTGCGTTTCCACTGGACTACGGATCCGCTATAATGTATTATAATATTTGTACATGTAAATGCTTTGTCCATATGTCACTATGATAAACACTTCTCTTACTTACTTACTGCAGAGATATCTAAAAGCATAGCTTGTATATAGTCCCCGATTAATATTGCTGTCATAATGCATTCAACCATGTAAATATTGTCGCGTAGCATTCCATAATTTAACAGGGGATCGGGTGCGGGCTTTTAATACCGCTTTTGATTTATTTTCTGATAAGAATAAAACACACGCGTTTCTTTTTATTTCGTAAGTTAATAAATCGGTAATGCACTAACGTCATTCTTAGAACCAATACGGTTGTCGTCCCAGTGTACCACTTTCGTATAACTTGTCATATGATAAATGTATATTAAACGACCAGTTGATCGACGTGTTTGCTTCGCGTATAAATCTGTCAGTTTCAGTTTCCATGAATTAACAATGGCCTTTGTTGATATAAGTGAATTACAACACTCTCGAACAAAGATAAACAATCTTTTCACATATTGTTGTGGTCAGAGTCTCCGGTAGATCTCAGTAGCCATATTGATACTATATAAAGCATATATACAATCAACTAACGAATACCGCTCTGTGCACATTTTCATTAAGTGCTTCCTTGAAAAGTTTAAAGCTGATATAATACTGTACTTGTTATTTATCTTATTACAATGTCTACAGTTATACAAACATAATAAATAGTATAACAAGAATGAAAATGACTATTGACACTCCCTTTAGAGATTTTTAACCATAAATATATGAAACATACTCAAGGACATTGCAGTCGACTGGCGTATGTTGAGGGTTATTTGGCAAACAATTCCTCTCGTCAGTCGGACTACATCCTGGTTTATTACATACATGTTACCATTCACAGCACCGGACCCTCTTGTTATCAGCCAATATTTATTATGCCCGTTTTATCAATATTCGTACTTATTTCTTATAATTACGTACAGTCAAACCTGTCTGTAAAGACCACCCGTGGGAACAGCAAAATGTGGTCTTTGTTTACAGGTGGTCTCTATTAACATATTAAATATCATTGAAAATGGTCTGATGGGAGATAAAATTGGTGGTCTTTGCAGACAGGTTTTGCAATAGTGGTCTTTGTTCGCAGGTGGTCTTTAACACAGGTTTGACTGTATTTCTTCCCCCCCCCCTTTTTTATAAATGCCAGACAATTTCATGATAAAAAAGTTTGTAACTGTTGTTAATTAATGTGAAATATACATATCATTTTTGTTACGGACGTTACGAATGCCTATGACCATTCGTAGCGTTTTCGTTAAAACTAATGAAGTCGTAGCGTCTGCATGCGTACGAAAATATTGATAAACGCGGTTGCGATCGTAAGAACGAAGTAAGAAAATCTCGTATTTAAGAACGTTAATAAAACGGACCCAAATGTTTGTAAAGTGCGGTTTTATTAACCGCGAACGTATGAATATAATTATTACCTGGGCTGTTATTGTTAAAATAGGTGTATTGAAATGTTCTTGTTTGTGCGTAAGCTTGACAGAGAAAAAGTTGCGGTTGTATTTTGATAAAAAAAGTCATCCTAACAGCAGGTATAGCCCTACGCACGAGAACATTTCTTTACCTTAATTGACATGGATTGGTCCTGAAAGTTCATACAACTGTTTGCGTCAGCACTATACTTAGTTGTAAATTTAACCAAGCAAACAATGAGTTCATTCCACGAAATTTAAGCAGACTATACGTCTACGAAATCGTGTCGTCAAGCACTTTTTACTCTGTAATTTACGATAAAATAATCTTGAATTAGAAACATGGTTTATCTTGTGTTATCTTCAGAATACGAATTTCGAACTATAAATATAGGTGGTTGATATAACTAATTCAAATTTTATAATTGTATAATAAAAATGTTAGTGTTATAAATAATTCGAAATTTTCTCCATTTTCTTCCTTGTCAATAACATAATACACCGGTTCGCCGGGGCCGAGTGTTTAAAACATCCGACTTGGGTTGGGGGCGGGAGATTGAAGGTTTGAACTGCGATTGAGATCCGTTCCGATATAACAGGTTGATGGACTGCCAGATAGGGAGATGCTATCCTGTCTGGTGCCTGGTATTTAAAGACAGAAATCGGGAGGTAAATGTGGTCACGTTCTCTAACTTACTTACTCTAACAATGTTTTATTTCAATGTTTGCTCTGATTAAAGGTTTAAGCACGTGTATTAAGGCGATTGTTACAGAGGTCATGGTCCATACAGAATGAGATATGCGCGAACATCATGCAAATAAAATGTCTATCATTGTTCATAATATTTAAACGCAAACAGGATGTAACCAAAACAGGATGAGTGCATAAAGCATAAAGATATTAGATCAGTCATTAGTATTACGTAAACAGTAGTATTTGTTATTATGCGTCATGTCAAACTTTTAAACGTGTGCGCACAAACGATCAATGTCTTAGAATAGACTTGTGCGTGGCTTTGCTATATTTGCATATATTTGCTACATTAAGTCATTATTCATATCTACACTAAAGAGTGTCATAACAGAAACCTTATTTTCACAACCGTCTTAATATGTATAAAACTATTGAAATGTTAAAATGTCATAATAAGAAGACTGTATGTAATATTGCCGTGTATGTATTTAAATCATTTGCTGACAAAAATGTTAATGAATGTTTATGATGGTGATATCAGACAACATGTATATTCAGAGGGCATTTTGTTTCATTTTGACAATCATGATCTGAAGATATATAGTTTGTATAGCTTTCATCGAATTTTAAATATGGTGAATAAGACATTATGCTGACAAACAAACCCGAGTGGTTAAAGTATCCGCCCTGGGAGCGGTAGGTCGAAGGTTCGAATCCCGGTAGGGGTCCGTTCTGATATGGCAGGTTAGTGAGCCACCAGCTAGTTAATTAATGGTTACCGTGCGTCTACCTGCCAGGTGCATTGTTATTCTTGTAATAATATTAATTCTGTTTGTATAACTGTAGACATTGTGATAAAATAAAGGTCTGAAATGGAGACAGTCGACAGTATAGAAGATATGAATAACTGTTCATGTTTTCGCTACAGCTTCCTTATTTTTCAAAAGTCTTAAATATACAGGTAGATTTACAAAATGCAACTTGTTATCTTTCAAGTTATTAAAATATTCTCAAGTCTTAAGTCGACTGGTGGAAAAATATTTAGCAGTAATTCAAAAAAAGAAAAACTTGTAACGATTTTTTAATAAAACTATTTCTTCAGTTGAAACAGAGTTAAAACTTTTACATGAGCGGGATACTGTAAATCACTTTATTTCGCCACATTAAATTAAGCGTGTACACTTTGCTGTATATTCGTTAAAAACTAGTTAGCCTTTGCTGTATAAGTGTTATCAATGTGTTATGTGTTTTACTGGCTTTAATAAAATCCTATTAACAACATATCTTATGTTTTGTTATAATTTTGTATTACAAGCTACGCAAACTTTTGAGACTCCCTCTGAGGCATTTGATGGCCATACATATGCTTTATATAAAATGGCTACTTGTCTCTGCCGGAGACTCTTGCCGGACCACAAAATAGATATTTATATGTTTTATCTTTGTTCGAGAGTGTTGTAATTCATTTATATCAACAAAGGCCATTGTTAATTAATTGAAACTGATATTCACGGATCTTTTCGCGAAGCAAACCTCTTTATATAGTAGGCCTCCTTATCTCTGCCGGAGGCTCTTGTCGGACCACACAATATGTGATTAGAGGTTTTATTTAATCTTTGTTCGAGAGTGTTGTAATTCACTTATATCAACAAAGGCCGTCGTTTAATATACATTTATCTTATGACACGTTATACGAAATTAGTACCCTGGCCCGGTAATCCGTATTTGTTCTAATTATGTTGTGATTGCAATACTGATTTGTTAATTTGGCAAATTAATTACGAAATGAAAAAGAATGCTTGTATTTTATTCTTATCAGAAAATTAACCCAAGTGTAATTAAATGCCCCCCCCCCCACCCCTCTAAAAGTATGAGATGCTACGCGACGATATTTACCTGGTTGAATGCAGTATGACATCACTATTATACCGTACTGTGACCGAGTGGTTAAGGCATCCGCCTTCGGGGCGGAAGGTCGAATGTTTGAATATATGCAGCTATTACATTATCGTTTAAATTTGATTTACCTTGCAGTGTACACTCAGCAAAATTTCTAATTGGTCACTTGGATTTTATTGATATTATTTAACAGTGAATGAAAATTCAACAATGCAAACACCATCACATAAATACTTTCTTCGTACAACTGTTCAGAATACATTAATCCATATTGATTCTCACGTGAACTGTACGACATATCAACACTAATAACCCTAAATTTAAAGTTCATAAAACGGATATATATGGTATGGTCTCGTCAATAAATATGAAGTGACCAATTAGAAATTTTGCTGAGTGTATTTTGATAATCTTATATCGGAGTGTGCAATTTCTCCGAAGACAAGATAAAATATAATATATTTTTTTGCGTCAACAAGACTGTTACAATAGAAAAAAAGTTATTGCGTTCGTCGTATTATATGTTCGAGAGTTATCCAACGGGGATTTTCCTATTTACACCTATTAGCCAACATTGGATTTTTTGCCACCGGCCATTCCAGTTGGTTATCTTCAACAATCATTTATATATGGCTGATTAATGCACAAACACATGTCGTATGGGATTATTTGCAAGTCTCTTTGTACTTTTTGATTGAATGCTGTAATTGTATGGATCACTTCCTGGCTCGATTTCATTATTCATTTCTGTTAAAGCGGCATTATAATTTTTACTCTCTTATCACACGGTAGTTTCAAAGCACCCAAAGTGCATTTCATTTTGCAAAAATAACCGCCTGTTAGTTTGATATTGACGTGTTTCTAAACCGAAAGTATGGATTTTTACAGATCGGAGAAGATTTTCTGATTTTACGTTGTGATAATAAACATGGAATATCAGGTTTCATTACATCAGAATCATTTTTAAAGCGCGCTTGTGAATCAGAAATCGGCTCATTCAACGGGTTAGTAACTTCGACGGAAGTCAGGAGTTAAATGTCTTATTTACTGCAAATTAAGTCCAATTCAGCGATATAAAACATATTTGCGCCGGCAAAAATATCATCTTATACATATACGTGTACAGTAAAACCTCAATTATAAGACCACCTCAAAATTGAGACCACAAATTTCAACCTCAATATTAAGACTAACTCAATAATAAGACCAGTTTTCAATGGTCTCAAAGGTGGTCTTATTATTGAGGTTTAACTGAAGTACATTTATATAAATCACACAATATAATTATGCAATGTCACTTTAAGTCTATTGTTTGTAGATTACGACAAAAGAACTGATTAGCTGATAGCTAATCTTTCTTCCCAGATATAAATTCTTGTAAAAGGCTTTAGCACAGTAGAGTGTTTTGAACCGACTGAGCCCTGAGTGCTCGGTTATATCACGGAGACTTGCCCTTCATGATCACGCGAAATGGTGACATCATCACCCACACGATCACTAGTCTAGTAAAGCAAAACGGATTTGTACTGAAAACCTACACCTACGTTTTCTGAAAATGACGTCAATTAAAGAAGAGGTTGGAAATCGTACAGTTGCGCTCAAATGTTCCTTTTACCTTGGGCAGTAGTTTTGACTGATGAACAGTTTAAATATCCAATTTATCTCATGCTGACAGTTATTAATTCAGTCCTTCACGAAATATGATATCCATATTTTGATATTATTATAATATGCGAGTTTGCGTCAACAACATTACAATATATGAATTATTTTACCACAATGCAATAAGAGTCTAAAAATAACATCCTGAAATAAATATATCTGTCTGTCTGTCTATATAACATTTTTAGGTGTCACATGAAGTGCAAAAATATTTCAGTAAAATTTCAACATAAATGTTACATAAACGGGAAGCATTAGAGTAGATCCGTCTTACGTACGAAGCAGTAGATCCGTTTAACGTACAGTATTCCTACGCTAAAACCTCTACCATACAGTTTGACCCATACTTTAGGTACAGGAATCTAACGCTTCCAGCGTCACGTGACAACAAAGATGGAGACATTTCACACGTATGATGAGGCTGACGCCTTTATTAAAGATATAGAAACTTCAACTACAAACAGGTTGATCGTATACAAGAAAACCAGTGGCGTTAAAGACAAAAGTGAGATATTTCTTAACGTTCATGTATCTTTTTTTACATCATGTTCAATGAATTTGTCGGCTTGCGTGTTTTCCGGCTTAATTGGGGCGGGGGGGGGGGATTCTGTATATTTTATTATTACCTGTAAACAAAGTATATCGGATCTTATCATGAATAAATCACTTTGTCTTATATTTTATACTCGATTTATTTTTAGAGCACGTTTGCAAGATATAATCATGTATATACATGTACCTAACATTGTATGAAATGTTTCGGCTAACATGAGTCGGTTGTACGTAAGACGGATCTACTCTAGTACGGGTGTACGTAAGCCGGATCTACTCTTACATTTTATGTATTTTGATACAATATGCACCCCTCTAACCAGTAAACAACGTAAGCCTGATCAAATCTTGTATATAACAACCTTTCCAGCTATTTATACTCTGTTTAAGTGGGTTGTACGTAAGACGGATCTACTCTAGTACGGGTGTACGTAAGCCGGATCTACTCTTACATTTTGTGTTTTTGATACAATATGCACCCCTCTAACCAGTAAACAACGTTAGCCGGATCTACTCTTGTATATAACAACCTTTCCAGCTATTTATACTCTGTTTAAGTGGGTTGTACGTAAGACGGATCTACTCTAGTACAGGTGTACGTAAGCCGGATCTACTCTTACATTTTATGTTTTTTTATACAATATGCACCCCTCTAACCAGTAAACAACGTAAGCCTGATCAAATCTTGTATATAACAACCTTTCCAGCTATTTATACTCTGTTAAAGTGGGTTGTACGTAAGACGGATCTACTCTAGTACGGATGTACGTAAGCCGGATCTACTCTTACATTTTATGTTTTTTTATACAATATGCACCCCTCTAACCAGTAAACAACGTAAGCCTGATCAAATCTTGTATATAACAACTTTTCCAGCTATTTTTACTCTGTTTAAGTGGGTTGTACGTAAGACGGATCTACTCTAGTACGGTTGTACGTAAGCCGGATCTACTCTTACATTTTATGTTTTTGTATACAATATGCATCCCTCTAACCAGTAAACAACGTTAGCCGGATCTACTCTTGTATATAACAACCTTTCCAGCTATTTATACTCTGTTTAAGTGGGTTGTACGTAAGACGGATCTACTCTAGTACGGGTGTACATAAGCCGGATCTACTCTTACATTTTGTGTTTTTGATACAATATGCACCCCTCTTACCTGTAAACAACGTTAGCCTGATCTACTCTTGTATATTACAACCTTTCCAGCTATTTATACTCTGTTTAAGTGGGTTGTACGTAAGACGGATCTACTCTAGTACGGGTGTACGTAAGGCGGATCTACTCTTACATTTTATGTTTTTTAATACAATATGCACCCCTCTAACCAGTAAACAACGTAAGACTGATCTAATTTTGTGTATTACAACCTTTCCAGCTATTTATACTCTGTTTAAGTGGGTTGTACGTAAGACGGATCTACTCTAGTACGGGTGTACGTAGGCCGGATCTACTCTTACATTTTATGTTTTTTTATACAGTATGCATCCCTCTAACCAGTAAACAACGTAAGCCGGATCTACTCTTGTATATAACATTTTTTCCAGCTATTTATACTCTGTTTAAGTGGGTTGTACGTAAGACGGATCTACTCTAGAACGGGTGTACGTAAGCCGGATCTACTATTACATTTTGTGTTTTTGATACAATATGCACCCCTCTAACCAGTAAACAACGTTAGCCGGATCTACTCTTGTATATAACAACCTTTCCAGCTATTTATACTCTGTTTAAGTGGGTTGTACGTAAGACGGATCTACTCTAGTACAGGTGTACGTAAGCCGGATCTACTCTTACATTTTATGTTTTTTGATACAATATGCACCCCTCTAACCAGTAAACAACGTAAGCCTGATCAAATCTTGTATATAACAACCTTTCCAGCTATTTATACTCTGTATAAGTGGGTTGTACGTAAGACGGATCTACTCTAGTACGGATGTACGTAAGCCGGATCTACTCTTACATTTTATGTTTTTTTATACAATATGCTCCCCTCTAACCAGTAAACAACGTAAGCCTGATCAAATCTTGTATATAACAACTTTTCCAGCTATTTTTTCTCTGTTTAAGTGGGTTGTACGTAAGACGGATCTACTCTAGTACGGTTGTACGTAAGCCGGATCTACTCTTACATTTTGTGTTTTTGTATACAATATGCATCCCTCTAACCAGTAAACAACGTTAGCCGGATCTACTCTTGTATATAACAACCTCTCCAGCTATTTATACTCTGTTTAAGTGGGTTGTACGTAAGACGGATCTACTCTAGTACGGGTGTACGTAAGCCGGATCTACTCTTACATTTTATGTTTTTTTATACAATATGCATCCCTCTAACCAGTAAACAACGTAAGCCGGATCTACTCTTGTATATAACATTTGTTCCAGCTATTTATACTCCGTTTAAGTGGGTTGTACGTAAGACGGATCTACTCTAGTACGGGTGTACGTAAGCCGGATCTACTCTTACATTTTATGGTTTTTTATACAATATGCACCCCTCTAACCAGTAAACAACGTAAGCCTGATCAAATCTTGTATATAACAACCTTTCCAGCTATTTATACTCTGTATAAGTGGGTTGTACGTTAGACGGATCTACTCTAGTACGGATGTACGTAAGCCGGATCTACTCTTACATTTTATGTTTTTTGATACAATATGCACCCCTCTAACCAGTAAACAACGTAAGCCTGATCAAATCTTGTATATAACAACCTTTCCAGCTATTTATACTCTGTTTAAGTGGGTTGTACGTAAGACGGATCTACTCTAGTACGGGTGTACGTAAGCCGGATCTACTCTTACATTTTATGTTTTATGATACAATATGCCCCCCCCCCCTCTAACCAGTAAACAATGTTAGCCGGATCTACTCTTGTAAATAACAATGTATCCAGCTTTTTATACTCTGTTTAAGTGGGTTGTACGTAAGATGGATCTACTCTAGTACGGGTGTACGTAGGCCGGATCTACTCTTACATTTTGTGTTTTTGATACAATATGCACCCCTCTAACCAGTAAACAACGGATTTATTCGTGTACGTTTGTCTTACTCTTTGGTCTCGTTTTACATAGAAGACACATATGGTGGGTCTACTTTTTTATTTAAACTATGTACATGTATGCCAGATAAACTTTTTTATGTTCTCTTTTTTCTGCCTATTTATACTTGTTTACCCGTTTTTCAGAGATTACATCAACGGACATTAATCGCATTCTGTGGGAGGAGAAGTATGGTGAGCTTCCCATCATTTATAATGGTGTTCCATTTGTAAATGTTGGGAAGGAGGAAAGAGAGTGTCACCATGGTCCGAGAAGAAAAGTAAGCAAGCGAAAGGTAAATTACCGTTTGATTTGTATGTCTTCATTATAAAAGTTTATACGTCAGCTGTATCAGGAACTTCTGTATTAGGAAACTGATTTATATATAATTAGGTAAATCACATTACAAATAACTGCTATTTAAACGTAACAACGTACACAATGCAATTTAAAGCATTTGTCTTATATTGGTGTATTGATGCATTATGGTGATGAACGATACATTTGCAATTTCAACTTCAAATTGTGTTTCTGTAAGACATTTTGTAAACCAAATGTCTACGATGTTCAATATTTATTGGAAAAAAAGTATACTTCAAGATGCTAGCTTTTTGAACTACCGTTCACCTTAAAGTCCGTTGATATGTGCCAATTCAATAAACACAAGCCTCGATTGTAAAGCTTAAAGTGTTTGAATTAACTATAATGGATAACAGCAATGCAAAGTACCTTAGTGTTGAAATCAAAGAATGATAAGCAGTAATACAGTATTGTTGTATGAATATTTGAAACCTGGGGGATACTTAGCTGCGACAATAAATTTGTCTAAATATTTACGCTGTATTCGTGATAATTCCGTCTTGTTGTTTTTAAACTACCCTCCGTACTTGCAATCAATGTATGAATAACTTTGTTTAGTTTTTAATATTATGACTGGTCTTTACTTGTGTCTTACTATTTGTCGTTTTCATACTTTCCCATAAACTGTCTAATAAAAATGTTTCGTAAATAACTTTGAACATGTTTTTTCTTACTTTTGATTGTAATGTGTAATCTTGTACAATGCTGATTTATTGCATAAATAATTGTTTTCTGACTACAAAACAGACTGGCACTAGATCACCGGCACAAGACACAAAGAAAATGGATTGCAAGTACAAAATTAAACTGAGAATGGTTGTGTACTTTCCTCAGTACAAAGTAAGTTTAGAATGATAAGTACAGCTTTGAAACACTCTATGATTGAATCTATGCATACATTATCAGGATTATTTCCCTAACCACAAAGTGATCTGATCAGAGAAAGTGGGTAACTGGATAACTGGCTGCGCCATGTGTAAAGTCGCAGATATTGGAAAGACTTAATTTAATTGACTATCCCTTTATATTGCAAACAATTCGTGTACATCATTACATTTTAAATAAAGGTCACGTTTATATCATGTAAGCGCTTCGTCCAGCCCTACATACGGAGGGTACAAACTATAGACGATTATATAAATACATACAGTTGTGTCGTATGAGCATTTAATAATTGATAAAAGAGCAGTTTTATCACTCAAAGTACAGACATAAATGGAAAAAAAACTTATTTTTGTTAATGTTGAATATGATGTACTAGTCATTTTCCTTTACAGTTTTAGGATTTACCTGTACTCCAACGCCTCATGCAGAAACGAACTTGGAATATTTAAAAATAAATCTGGTTATGCAGGGTTAGAATGGTGGTTGTATCAGTGAATAAGCAAATTAAACTAATAAGGTCCAAAACAACAAATCAGTCCCATAATATCATTATCTACATACAGCATATATACAAGGTACAAATGTCTTTATAGTAACAAAGTGGAATTTTTTTTTGTGTTTGTGACTGTTAAGATACATTTGTAATTAAAAAGGCAAGATTTACTTGCATTTACTTGTTATTCTCGCCGATGACGACAACTGACATATTGTTGAAATATTTTGTTTAACATTGAACTGTGACAGTATTTTCTTATGCTCCAGATTAGTGGTACAGATACCGCCCGTAAGAGAAGGGCAATGGCTAATGAACTGAAAGCAAATTTCAACGAAAGTTCCAAACAAGTCTTCACCATATATGTCAAAGTGTGTGGAGAACATGAAGGCCATGTTACAGGAGAGGTATTGCTATCTGTTCAAATACTGTAGATACTCATTGTTAAGGATGTTCTAAGTAGTACTCCTTAGCATCCAAATATATTGTATGTACTGCCTTATTTAATATATGTTATATACTGCATGATAAATATAACGTTCTATTCCAGCAGCAAACATGTAATAATTACTCCCTGATAGCTGTCATAATTCTAAGATCTTTATTTATATTGTTTATTTTAACAAAAATGAAAAATATAGAATGTATACGTAGCATTAAGAAATATGCATAATTGAAGAATAAAGGAGTAAGTATAACGTTTTATATGTGGAAACAGGATACTGGTATTTTCAACACTATTGTACTAGTTTCGTTACGCAATAATTCAACACAGAGAGATGGGTTAAATTTGTTTACAATTACATAAGTTCTTAGTACAGACGTGATTTCTAAGTGAACTTTATATACATTGTTTATCTTTATAAAAACGCCTTTTACATACCATAGCATTATGTGATATTAAGTTGAACAAGTGATTCAATAGAATACATCGTTTAAGCTCACCTGATCATTATTTTCTAACGTGTGATCCAGTTATGGTTCCAGACAATTTATTGTGTAAATATAAAACTTGCTTTTCCGTTCATTCTCTCGGAAGAGAGGCCAGATCGCGAAAGTTGTGTCGGAACAGGGTTTTTGCAATGAAACGTAACACAATGAAAAGATTTAGTATTATGTTCGCCATAAATGCTTGAAGAAGTCTGATTATTTGTTCTGGCATGCAAAAGTCGGGCTAACGTGCTCCCGTACATGTAGTATGCTAAAGGAGAGTACACATCAGTTTAAAGGATTACTTAAATTTCCGTCATTTCTTTTAGTTAGCTGGATATGGACAGCCGGTAGACGGCAAGGTGAAAGAAAAAATTAGCAGTCTTGTGCTGGATGACGGCCTCCGAGACGTATCGACTATACATTCTCACCTGAAACTATTTGCCAAATCACAATTTCCGGTAGCTATTCCTTCAAATAGAAGGTTTTATCCATCTGCACAAGATGTTAGAAATCATGTGTTTTTAACACTTAACAAAACCAGGTAAATGAATACTACACTTGTTTTTGTCTTCTGTAGCTCGCTGTAAAACATGGTTTTTGGAAAACTCTGTAACTGAACTTTCCATATCATAGAACAAGTATGAGTTTTCTGTAAAACTGATGGCAATGGGCACACACGTACCTTTGAAACATTTGCATGTAAATCAACGGAGTGTGCATGCTCTTTATCTAAAATAGTTAATATCATAGTAATACGATAGATATTTGTTAAAATTTCAAAAACATATTTAAGAAATGAAATATGAGTTAGCGTTGTATACGAGATCTTATACAACTGTTTGGAGTTCGGACGCGTAGGAATTAACCTCATAGGCCCTATGCCTGAGTGGTTAATATCAGCGCGTCAGAATGACAAAACGTTGTATAAGAGCTCGTATACAACGCTGCATCATATTCCATTTCGATTCTAACTTGATTCAGTATGCAGTTACATTTTAAGAGCCCTATATTGTGAGAGTATGTAGTTCACTTTACTTGGTTACGTCTATGACGTCATAAATAGAATACATGCACTGGTATATTGGCTCGTATACAACGCTTGCTTTGTTCTTTGTCTATATGGAAAAATTCGTTGGTCATGTTAAAATTTACAATATATAGCTTTATAGTGAATATGAAAGGTGAATCAAGGCCATAAAGTGAATATAAAAAACCATTGCTCGGTTTGATTTTATTTGAATTGGATTTAAGTGATTTCGTTAAGATACTTTGTGTTTTATAACTTAGCAGTGTTGAAACATACCTCAATGCAATCTTAAAATATCTGATGGATTTTGTGTAAGAGTCACCTTGGATTAATACGAGTGCTAGAAGTCATGAACGTACTTATGATAAAAGACAAATAATAATTCCCAAAATAGTGTTATATTTATTGGGAATTCTATAATTGTCGTCTAAATATGATATGATTCGATCTATTCCTATAAGGAATTTATAACACTGAGTCACCTGTGCTTGGATCGAGATTTGTCTTAAAATCGAAGGTACAAACTTAACATGTTCAGTTGATCATTGAGTTACAAAGTTAACATGTTTTGTAAGCTTTAGATACATAATATTTGCCAAAAATGTCTATTTTCAGATATAGTAAAAATGATCAGTTAAATGTGTTGGGGCTTATTCAGAAGTGGAGGGAACAAGAACCCCATGACTTCTTTTTCTTTCGCCCAGTGTGAGTTCTATACTTTATTTTAGGAAATACTGTAGTTCGAGAAAGTATTGAGTAAAACAAAATATAACACTTTTTCACTATTAACATTTACGGTAAAAATGGTAGGAATCAAGTCATTATATTACCAAAATAGTCTAACAGCTCTTATTGTCTGTAATCATTTATTAAAACATTGTTCCATTCGCCCATGTGTCCGGTATTTATGTGTATACTGTATATGGACAAACCAAATGAAATCAGTTATTAGACATTTGTAATTGGATTATCGTTATGTGCATCTGGCTTATAATAAGACACATCGTCATCTGCATTGTGATTGGTAGCGTCGTATGTTTTGATATAGCCATTGATTTAAATTTTCAGTTCAACAGATGAAGACATGGTACAATCTTTCCTGTTTTTGCACCAGACAGATTTCCAGAAACGCCTACTTGTGAAATATGGGTCGGATTGTGTGTTGATGGACACAACCTACAAAACGTGTAAATTTGACCTGCCGTTATTGTTTTTGTGTGTTCTCACCAATGTCGGCTACCAAGTCGTGGCAACTGCTATTCTTGGCCACGAAACACGCGCCAATATAAGGGAAGCGATCAAATTGATTGGAGATCAAAATAAATGTTGGAAGCCCAAAAGTTTCATGTGTGACATGGACCTACGGGAGATTGGTGCTGTGGAGGATGTTTTTGATGGTAAGTGTATGATTTTAACAAACCCAGAGCAAATTTATTCTCCTTTCATATTTTGGGTAATGCATGCGATCCATTACCGTGTTGTTTATAATAAATTCATGTTTTGTCCCATATTTGTCAAGATCTTCAAATGATATCATTTCTTTTAGGCTTTTTTCACTGCCTGAACAATTACGATGCAATTTTAAACAAGAGTTGTGTTCACAGAATATGTTCAATTCGTCTGCTTTATCAATGTAAGCGCGTGTTGACTTTTTTGAGTTTATGACAAAACTTTATTATTGCACATCTTTCGAACCGGTCTGGTGACGTCATTTTAACGTTTGAAAACAGATGAAGCCGCATTACAAATGTTGTGTATTTGCAAACCACATCGTCAAAATGACGTAAAATAATTTTGACGTAACATCATCTGCACACCCCATCGTTAGGTTGTTAAGTAAAGCACGTTTCCTACTTTCATTTTATACTTTATTTTGTTATATGTAACTTAAAACACGTCACAAACAGTTCAGATAAGAAACCATACGCATGTTTTGAAAATATAACGATGCAATTGAAAGAAATCACAAAAGTCCACGTTATTTTGGACCCTCACTCGTATACTGTATTTTGAATTCGTTCATGCTGTTCAGCGTACTGATTATTCGTTGATATTCTCTAAATATTTCAGGCATACAAGTTTACATTTGTGATTTCCACAGAGAGCAAGCATGGGATCGTTGGTTCAGCAAGCGAGACAATGGTGCCCACGCTTTCAAAAAAGAAGCTGTAGGAATGTAAATTACAATTTTATATTATTATACTCAATGATCCTTTAAGCATAATAAGAAGTTAACCATAGTAAAGACAGGTCGTAGTTGACTGTAGTTAAGCGTACTAGTCGTAGAACGACATAGTTACCCGTAGTTCACCGTAGTTATAAACGTAGTTCGAACTCATGCTTTGTCCGTGGCTAGCCTTAATATTGTCGACGTGTTCAAGATTTCTGTACGGACAAGTTTGATATCAAGACCGTAGTTTGAACGTAGTTAATCCTAGCGGACCCTAGTTGACGCTTCTTGACCCAAGTTATCCATAGTTAATCATAACGTATAACTATGGTAGTCCAATTTTATGTCATGTCCTATATTTGATAGTTTCTTAATTAAACGTCTGTTATGTTCTCATGCAGTTTCCAACCAACTTGGTGTTTTGCTATTTGTTTGACATGTCATAAATAAAACTTCAGAGGTCAGGAGACGCTAATACAAAGTACTTTACAATATATAGGTACGAAATCGGATATTAAACTGTGATTGATAAAGAAAATGAAGTGACAACAAACATAAACGAACAATTGGGGTTGATGTTAAAAGAAGGTATACGGCATTATATTCAAAAACAAATTATTTGTGGTACCTTCTATATCGATACATGCCCATGTAAATCGCCTGGTAACCTTTTTGTATTTCTTTTTGAAAGTTTTGTCTTCAATCACGAATTACGGTTTTATTGCAGTTTAAGGAGAATAGCACGATCAAAGACTGAAGTGGATTTCATAGCGAGCCTGTTAGTCCTTCAGCAGCATGCATTATACAAGAACAATATCAGATTTAAAGCATGGATTGATCGCTATTGGATAGCCAATAAGACGGCAAGTATTCTGGTTGTGCAATAGACATTGTATCATGTATTTTTCATTGAAAAATGTGTGAAGCATTGTATTTAAAACATATTTATGGATAATGTTTGACCCACTGATACTATGCATATAACATAAACTAGAAGACTATAATTAAAAATAACCAACAGTAATATAAATCATATCAGATACATTCTAATGAACCTATTCAGTTTTGTGAGTGTTAGGGTATGAATACTTATTTCAAAGGCACAAAGATTAGGTGTGCAGGATATAAATAATACCCTCAAGCTTATAAAACGGTTTTCAGTTGCATGTGTTTTTTCTTAGCAGATAGCTAATGAAAACATGTTTTTGTGACACTCTGGCCACTTTTTTTCTTATTACTGTTGAATAATTGCAATGTTTGGCACTCACTTTTAGACGATTATAATGCCTTACAAATTCACATATCGAGTTTCTTCTTGCCCTTGTCGATAGTGGCTTGCTCATGTTGGCTATATTTGGAAGGTATGATGTTTCGCAAAGCATAAACAACTTGGCTTTATTTAAACGGTTATTAAGTATGCTAGGCTTTAGTTAAAACCACATAGATAAGGCAATCGGGATTTGTGTTGTCGGAAGTCGTTTATTATTATCGTTTTAATTGCCAGGATGTTTGAAATGCAAGCAGTTCACCATGTAAGATTTGTAGCGCGTTTCCTACAAATTGTGGTCATCCGTAGTCGTAAGCAATCTCTACATTCACAAGACACAATATTAGCATGCATGTGTAAATGTTGTCAGATAATTTAAAACAAACTTTCAATTAATTTTGTTTGCCAATTTGAAAGTTCTTAGTCCACACATTCATTCCTATCTCCTTCAAGGTTCAAACAATTAAAACGAACCGTTTTAAATGAGTTAAATACATATAGAATTGGCAACCATGCGTAACTTGTTGGAAAAAGCTTTGTTATATTAGTTATTATTGATAATCATTGAAGAAATTCTTGACATTTCACAGGCAAGACTACGTAGCGTAATGTTCGTATGTTTGGTGTTATTGTTACTTTATACCTGCTTTGAATACGTGTAAGAATTTATATGACTTTCTAATTGTATATTTAGAGGTGGGTTCAATGCTTCCGGTCCAGTCTGATGAATTTTCGGGTGAACACCACAAATGGCGTTGAGAGCCAAAATAAGGTGCTGAAACACAAGTATTTAAAACGCCGTGGTGCTTCGAAAACACTATCAGACCTCGTCACTGTCTTAATTCAGCAGTTCATTCCAGATAGCCGAGAGAGGTATGTGTTAGTATGGACAGGTTTCTTGTTCCACTTTGGTTTATAATATTGTACAACTTAACACTAGCTGAAAATCAGATTTAAAAAATGACGTTTATTCTTGTTCGGCGTAATCTTCACCTGTATCGTAGCTGATTCATAGCCAAATTCGTTCAGGATAAGTATTTGAAAACAAGTTTCCTAGACACTATTGATGCTATGCAGAGGTGAATGTTCTTTTTAATCAGCTTTTTACTTTTTTGATGTTATGGCCAAGGATCAGGTGTCAGACGAAGATCAAATAATCACTTTTACTTACACTAGAAAAAGCATGTTTGCACACGATGGAATGAGGAGATAATATTAAACCTATGTTGTATTGTTAGGTTATTGGAAGATCAAATTCAGGATGACGTTTTATCCCCTAACTTTTACAACTATTATGATAATTTGATGTTTATGGTACATCTAATTTGCTGACTAGCCCAAGCAAGAGCATATCTTGAGTTCTACTCTACGTAACCAATTGTACATGCCTAACCGCTTGATGGAAATTAAAAAGTATACTAAGTGTTATATTTTTCAGATACATCAGAGAAAATGTTGTCTGCATGGACGAGTTTAGAAAATACAGTAGAAGCATTCCAACATTTCTAAGGAATAGACCCAAATGGTTTGTTGCCCATTGCAAGACAAGACTGGATGTAGAATTCAATTGTACCCAGACAGCACAGGGATTTCTTATAACTGGCAAAAGTGGAAAGGAATACCTTGTGTTAACAGAAGTGCCATCCTGTGGTTGCCCTGATTTCGAAATGTATAATCTACCGTGCAAACACATGCTATATGTTATAACTCACTATCCTGGTGAGGGATGGGATTTCTTGCCAGCATATTACACCAGCTTACCCATCTTTCATTTAGACTTTGAATGTAATCACTCTCACGAAGACATCGCAGTTGACACGAACAGTCAAAATTGTGCTGAAACTTCTGAGATAACCATTAGTGATTCTCCAAGCAACGTGCCAGAGGCATCAGTAAGACCTCATATGTGCGAACTTTTGAAAGAGTTACAAAGCAACGCCTACGTGCTAGAAGAAAAGGCACTTGTTAAGGTATATCCACATGTCAAAACTGCAAACGATATCGCAAGTTCTTTACTTCCGAAAGGTTTGACGCCTAGACAACCGAAAACTAAGAAAGGTGCAGCATCCTTGAAGAAAAGGAAATCAACTAAGTATCAGTGTGAGTTCCCTTTTAGTGCTCTTCAATGCATTATGATTATTTTAAAGATATGAATGAATGTAATGCTTACTGCATTGATTGATCCTATTTGTCCTACGTCAACAGTTAAATAGTTTATATAACTATAATTGGCCATAGTTACGTCGGTTAACTCAGATAATATCAGAGGTGTTTCATATGTGATAAAATTGTCATTACTGGCATCTAATACGTTCGCAGTATCCGTAGTTAAACATACCCAGTTTCATTCGTTCAGATCTAACTGCTTGGTGTATACCAAATCTTCTACAAGGCATATACACGTTTAGCCTGGTGAACAGATATCACGATATGGAACTTGACATAGATTTGTTATATATGACCTTTGTGACCAAGTTTCAAAATAATTATTCTGTAATTGTGAAATTGAGTGTATTGACAAAGTTTTTCTTTGATTCGACCTAGTGACCTAGTTTTTAAACCGGCTGACCCATTATCAAACTAAACCTAGATTTGTTAGAGGTGATCATTGTGACCAAGTGTCGTAAAGATTATACCAATATTGTGACGGATGATGAGTGATCACAAATGCTTTGTGACCTATGAGCTAATAAGGTGAAACAAAATATTTAAAAATAATATGCCTTTCTATTTATGTTTGATATCATGAACATAAATTATACAAAGCACGTTCATATCACAATCATTCAAGACATTACCAAATGCTCAAAAGAATGCCATTTTCAGATACAGAGAAAACCAGTGACAGAATGTGTAATAAGCCAGGAGGAGTCAAATTTGGCGACAGAGCTAATATCGAAAAAGGTATATACATTTGGATATTGTTTTAGTTAGTTATCAATCAATCCAACCATAGTGACATGTTTTGCTAAATTTAGGTCCCACACACTATAACATTTTGTATTTGTAACCCCACATATCGAAGTTGGGTGTATATTGTCTGTGAGGCTGTCGTGCGGTTTTTGTTTCCGATCGATAACTTTATCTGGAAGTGAGATATTGTGATAAAACGTCCTATCTATGTCAAGTTCAGTGTTACGATATTAAACTTTAATGATAGTGTTATGATTTTTGCTGCATATGTGACTAATTGGCTTAACACACAGCTACTATCTTGCTGACGCAAATGTTTTGAGTTACATAAAACCTGGTCTCGGTGAAAAATCGGTGTTGTAGAAGGTTTATTAATCAAAGTTGGGCAATTCTAGTTTATATTGTATGATAGTATTTTTTGGTATCTTTAAAATATTTAATCATCTCATTCATTTGCATTTTTGTGTTGTGTTTATCTCCCATAATCTACATTACGTGTTTACTTTTATAATGAATGAGGCGTGAATACTTATACATAGAAATACATAGAAATTTCATCCGCTATGTAGTTGTGGACGTTATTAAATATGTCGTTCACAGCAAAACTAGTTTAATTTTGATCAGTTGTGAAACCGGTTCTTAAGACTTACATTTATCATGATTTCTGATTATATTACCATCTGAAAGAGATTATGAGAAATATCATTCGTTGTGATAAACGATAAGAGTGATCCACTTATATTGATTGTATAAAGTAGTTCAATGTTTGTGATTTTTCAACCTTCAACATATAATTCAGCTACATCTGCGTCAGGAGAATACGAACATGTGAAGGAAACGTTACCATTACTACCACAGTTTTCTTGGGAATCCAAACCCAACGTGGAGGAAGGTACATTAGCTGTGTATTATAGACATTTATAAGAATAACTATGTTACAGTTTGAAATACACCTATACGGCCATGAATGTCGTTTTCAATTTTTGGTTAACAGTTTGTACCAACATGTTTAGTGGAAATTCGAATCCTTGAGGCGCCATCGCTAAGCAGTGTGAAATACCGACGCCTTTTACTTTTCGGTCACCGCAACATCCCCAATAATAGTACAATCTGACTTTCTTTATATTACACCAGTATTTGGGTTAATAATTAGTTGATATTATAAACGTAAGTAACGTAACAATACATATTATCACATGATGGCGCTTGTGAGAAGGTTGATTGATATACCGTATTCGTATATCTCAGGTGACATCATTCTAAAATAACGTCCTAATTGTTGAATATAGTCCTTTATTGTACGAAAATAATTCTTCCAGATATCGTTAACATTTGGTCAGATGACAATTTGGACGAGACATATGGCCAGATAAATGGTCTTTGTGTGGATTCAAGTTCGCTTCGATTCATCAAAAGTACCCTGTCGGATGAGGTATGCATTGGTGAATTGTTCAGAACGTCTAGACAACAGCAAATTGTATGATTAAAATCATAATCAGTGCTTTTTTAATGAGACAATATATGTTTAAGTATATGATTACATATAGAATTGTGTCTGTATTAACTAACATTGCATTTACTATCCTATACAGACAAAGAGAAAACTAAATATATCTTTAGAAACTCCCAATAACTCCTTTCACTAAATCTTCATCATTTCTGTAACGGCAGTGTTGTACAATTTTTTAAATTCGTCATACAGTTCTAACCTATTCACGTATTTGACTGCGTATAAAAGAATTACACCTGGGATTCCAACACATACTATACGACGCCGTCTCCTTACAGTGTGAAGTACGATTGCGTTAAACCACTCCCAAATAACCGATAACATATGCACTACCAGTGATGAGGTAATATGGATAAGAACATTGACTTTATGTATGGGTGCGGTTTCTTACGAACGCCACACGGCACACATATCGCTTTTGTAAAATAAATAGTTTACACCTATAGTGGGATTCGGTACTAGTTATTGATCAACAAGGATCATAAGGCAGTTTGTGAGTATCAAAATAAAAAAAAATATCGCAGGAACAGCAGGAACAACAGGCAATAGTTAGTTTTTCATCCTCTCAACACTTTACCATAACCCTTCTAAGAGGATACTTTTGATAAAAAAAACTAGTACATGTTCTATATCTATTACTTACTTTAAGTTTTATTTTCAAATGTTTCAGGTCATTGATTCCTTTTTGTATCTGTTGGTTAAACAAAACAAGAGCAAGAAGATATTGCACATTAACTGCATTTCCATGACAGGAATTTTTGATGGCAATATTTTTGCACACAGACTGTTAGCCCGTGAGGTATGTCGTCCTCTTTAAACCAGATAATTAGAATTTTCTTATTGTACGAATTACATCAGGATTATACTGACTGTGTTGCTTAAGGTATTTTCTTTCGTTTACAAATGTTTTCATATCATGATTCTCTGTTTCAACTGGCATGTGTTCCAAACACTCATTTTAGTCTACAAAAATATAACCTAAAAGTACTTAAAAATCTTATACAATATATAATGAGATACATTAGTGAGTTAACTCTCCCTACTACTCTCCTTAAACTACTATAGTCATATCAACCAGATTACTCTGTTTCCTATTGGCATATTTCTACCGACTACCTATTCATCTGATTAACTAGTTAATACAATATTTATCTAGATTATTTCGTAGTTAACGAGTTAAGTAACAAGATAAAATGTAAATAAAAATAAAATCTGAACGAAAAAAACATTAAGTGGCAACAACTGCCGGTACTTACTAGTATAACACTTCAGTTGCATCTTTCCTTTCAGAAAACTCTTCTGTCCTATGAGCATATACTGGGTGCGTACAATGAAGGGGGTAATCATTGGACCCTATTGGTAAATATGTGTTTTTTACCCAGCCGAGTTTAAGTCAAATTTTCAGACAACTTTTTCAAGTTATACTCGCCAATATTAGACAATGAAATTCTAATCGGTGGACTGTCAGAAGTCTTGGATTTGTTTTTGTTTAGAGAATAGTTTTATAAAGATTTCTTGAAACTTCATACAGTTGTTAACATGATGACTTCTAGTGCGTAACAAATGTCCGCATTCATCACATTCAAGCTGAAAAACTGTCAATCATCGCACGACCTTTCCCTTTCGATACATATTTCTATTCGCTACATTCAAAAATAGCATTTAGAGTATCTAATATCACAACAAACATACTCAAGTATAGCAAGTTCCTAGTATCTTTATACTGTACCGATAAGTGTGTATGCAGTGGCTTTTAAAGAATATTAACCAGAAGTCATTGAAAAACGTTTCATAAATGTTAATTAAGGATGAATATCTTCATGTACTGGTGTTATGTTCTGTTTACTAGACAAGGTTGCGATACTTATTGAAAGGCCCTCGTAACAATATAATATAATTGTATCATTATGTTAAGGCGTTAAAGATATGTTTTAACAGATCATCACCCCCAAAGAACGTACCATCGCCTACATTAACCCACTTGGTTCACAGTGGAGAAATGAGCAAAAAATCATAAGCCATTGGTTGTAAGTTGTAAAGTTAAAACAACTGTTTATAAAACGTTAATTCGTTAAAGTTGCAGTGTTTGTTTTTTGTTGTTCATATTAGTTTGAATGTGTGTTGAAAAATGTAAGGTTGGTAGAGACATTTTCTATAGTCATAGAGTATTTACATTTTACATAAGTACTTTTTAAGAGAGTAAATATCATCCATTTGGTCACTTAATTAAGTAATGCACATGTAATATTTTACATGTAATGATTTTTTGAACAGCAAATCTGATCGGTTTAATTCCTCATTTTAAATTGCATTTTATATGTTTTGTTCTATGTTGTTCAATTCATTATATTGGTAAATGTCACTTTACTTTTGATCAAAGAACATGAGGCTTTAAAGGCGTTATTATTGATTTAAGTTAACATATGATATTTTTATTAAAAGGAGACCTGTGACTTCCTTACCTGCTATATTAGTCCACCACGTACCAGAAGGTAGTGCTTTATGGAAGACACTATACAGCGCCAAAATGTAAGAAAATTATTAAAACATTTATTCAGTATGTGAGATTGATGCATTAAAGGCATTTAACTTGAACAATAAGAAAAAAGAAGTCAGTGCTGTTGTCCATATTACCACATTGATGGTTTAATTTGAAGTAAGTCTAATTGATATCAGTTATTTGCGCAACTTTGTTTTGGATTTGTTCCGATGGCCAATTGGTATAATGCGGCCGTAATTTACATCGATAGGCGAGGGCGCCGTACAGTACGGGGTCGAATACTTATATAGATGCAAATTATAAGAAAACAGTAACATAATACACGAAACAACCTACAAATTCAAACAATTATAAACACATGTAAAACATTCTCATGTTTATCTTTTTCAGATTAGCTCCGAAATATATACTCTTCGTTGTAATGAAGGAGCTGTTTATAATCATAGCTATGCTATTTAGTCGTTCGTCGTACGAGGAGTGCCAGGCCGTGTGCCAAAAAACAGAAAAAGACAAGAGTATTTTCGGCATTTAAATACTGTAATAATGTTGATTTAGATGATTTTGATAAGGATGATGGATGGATCGATCAAAGTCAACATTATCATGATCATCAAGTGTAATTATATTCAGCAAATATATCAAACATTTAAGCAACATTGATTTTTACAATGGTTTTTTTTTGTATTTAATCATTTCACAATGTTGAAAGTTAATCTAAAATGTCTTAATTTTCAAATGCAGTAACTAAAAATTGCAATGTAAATGAGCTTAAAATAGTTAGTATCTTTTTTCACAAATAAGAAAAGGAAATATTCTTTCTAGCTTATAGTATCTTTTTTCACAAATAAGAAAAGGAAATATTCTTTCTAGCTTACTTACAGATAATGAAGTATGTATTACCATGTTTCAAGTTTACTGGTTATTTTTTATATACCATTTATGTAGATTTTTACAAACTTGGTTTAAATATAGTCTAAAACACTGACACAGCAGAAATGAGACAAGATTTTTAACAACATAAGTAAAAAAAATAATATTTTAAATATACCAGTCAGGAAAAAATATCAATATAATATATATATGTACACAGAATACATGGCAGACTATTGACCTGATTTGAATATCCTCAAGAAGATTTTTTTTTTAAACTTGTAAAATTTAAGACATTTTATTTATCCGTTTACCAGTCTATTATTACATAGGATCTATGATCCTTAGACTCTCACCTGATTGATTTGGCCCTACATGTATGTAGTCCGTTTGAGGCTACTGTAATAACCTATATGTGTTGTAGCTAACACGTTTTGAGTAGACTAGATAAAAGGACTGACCTGTAGACTGTCGGACATTGAGTAATCACAATAGCTCATACTGTATTTTGAGACAGATGAGCTAGGGCAAATTATAACAAAAAAGGTTTTTGGTGTAAACTACTCAGGTTAAACATCTTTTTAAAGAGTTTCAATTTAGAAGGAAAAAAATTAAGGAGGTGGTGGACGTCCCCTTTTTAGGTGTCAATAAATTAGAATCTAACACGTTTAAATGTTTGGTTCTCATTATTTCTTTTTATTTAAACCGTAGTATAATTAAAGCTCAGATGCCTATTAATCTGGTGTGCATATGCTTTCAGACATATATGGGTATCCTGTAAACACAAATACATAAGTTTTATATAATAATCAAATTAGAGACTTAAAAATTGGGAATTAAGTTTCTAAACTTTTCCCAAGACTTTACAAATTCTTTATATTTATCTGTCTGCCTGGCACTGTATTTTTCAATGTTATGTAAGTCTATTATTTGAGACTTAAAGTTTTCAAGAGTTGGCCTTAACCTTTTTATACTATTGTAATATATATAGTGCTTTGCATATAATATGAGTTTATTTAATATACATTCTTTTTTTGTGTTACCAAACAGTATGTCAGACAATGTCCAGTTATTAAAGATCAGATTGCATTTATTTTTTATGTAAGATTGGAGTTGGAGCCAAAATTGTTTTGTAACAGCACAATCATGAAACAAATGTGTTAATGTCTCTAGTTCATTTTGGCAAAACGTGCATGTATCATCATTAACAATTTTAATTTTTTTCAATAAATAGTTTGTTGCTAAAATCCTGTGTTTATTCCTAAATTGTAGCCATATCAATTTTGGATCTTTTGTAGTTTTATGCACTCTCTCATATATTGAATTTGTTTCAAAGAAGGTTCTTTCTATAACATTACCCAGCTCATTTTTCCATTTTTGCAAGGAGTTTGGGTAGTGTCCTACCTGTTGCATTTTTGTTATAAATTGATCTACATCCTTTCTTATCCTTAATTATTTCAGCCAGACTTTGGGGGATGTGCACATAATAGTTGATTCTTTTCAATAAATGCTTAATATTATTTTCATCAAGGAATTTATTTACTGCAGTCAACATACCCCTATACTCCAAGAAGTAACTATTGATATTAAAGTTTTCTAAAAAATCATTATAAGAGTAAAATTCCCCATCCTGATTTATGAGATCGCCCAAAAAGAGAATACCACCTGAGGTCCATCTATTTATACAAACACTTGAATTTCCAACTCTGATACCAGGGTTATGCCATAAATGAATAGAGTAACACTGATGGCTACTAACTGGTGTTACATTTAAAGAGAGGACGTAGTAACTGTAGAGAACATCTTTCCAAAAAGGGTTCATATCTAAATGTAGTTTTGTTTTAATAAAGTCTGTACCATATTTGAAACTATGCATTATGGTGGACAAGAGATTTGTACAAGCTGACTAAATTTATTTTCCTGTTTAAGAAGCCTTCTTATCCAAGTCACTTTTAAACTATTCATAAAATATTTTAGGTCAACCATCTTTAGTCCCCCAAATTTGTAATCCTGGGTGATAATATTTCGTTTCACCTTATCTCTTGAATTGTTCCACAGAAATTTAAAGAACATATTTTGAATGATATTTTGATATTGATTTTGGCTAAAGGTAGATTTGGTAGACTCAAAATTAAATGATTAAATGAAGAGCAAGGGATTTTATAACTACTTACCTACCAATAGGGCTTAAAATTCTCTTAGACCAACTGGCAAATAATTTTTTTACTTCTTCAATTTTTGAGTCATAGTTCAAATCTATGATTTCAGAAAGGTTGGTTTTAAACTTAACCCCTAGTCCAGTAAAAATGTCATCATTCCATGCCAGGTTATATTCTGGACAGAGAATTATATTACTATCTTTTCGGGATCCGAACCAAATTACTTTTGTTTTTTCTGTGTTAATATATAGGCCTGAGATACTAGCATAAAATTTTAATGTTAACATTGTGTTCTTTAAAGAATTGGCTGTGCCATCTAAAAATAAACTTGTGTCGTCCGCATATTGAGAAATTAAGTATTCATGTTCATGGATTTTTATACCTTTGATATCTTTGTTGTTTCTTTGAATGAACAGGTAGGGTGATAGAGCATCTCCTTGGCGACAGCCTCTCTGTAGAGGGAACCATTCTGACATATGACCATTTACAATGACGCAAGACTCGGTAATAAGTTTAATCCAAGATTTTATTGAATCCCCAAAATTTAAAAAGTCTAAAACTTGATGCATAAAATTCCATGCTACGGTATGGAATGCTGCTGCAAAATCGATCAGTAATAAAAGTCCAGGCATATTATTTTGTTCTGTATAATGGAATAGGTCATATAGCATTCGTATGTTCGAAGCCATTAGTCTACCTGGTAAAAAGCCACTTTGATCTTCATTTATGATATTTCCTAAGATACTTTTAATGCGAAAGGCAATTGAAGATGAGGCAATTTTGTAGGCAACATTTAATAAAGATATTGGTCTCCAATTTTTCAAATAGAGTTTGTCTTTATTTCCTTTGGGTATACAAGTTATGACTCCCTGTTTTTGAGTAACTGACAGTTCTCCTATTGATTGGGCATAATTTATTGAACGTACTAATAATATACCTATATCTTTCCAATTTTTTTTAAAGAATTCAACTATAAAGCCATCATTTCCTGGACTTGTGTTATTAGACATACGTTTTAAGGAGTTAAGCATTTCAGTATATGTGAGAGCCCCTTCAATCGATCGGCTGTCTAAGTCGGATAATTTTGGTACATTATAATTAGCTAATTTGTCTTTAAACGATATATTTTCTGTTTCTTTTATTGTGTACAGTTTTTTATAATGTTGTTTAGTTTCTTGAATAATTTCATCCTGCATATTTAAAGTATCTCCTTTTTCTGATATTAAGGAATTCATATGTTTTGAGACATAGTGTCTGTTTTCTAAATTGCAGAAGTAACGAGTGGATTTTTCTACTTCCTGTATCCATTTAGCTTTTGATCGAATTAAGACTCCATTCATTTTTTTCTTTCTTAATTCTAACAATTATTTTTTTTTATTTTCCAAAACAACATAGTCAATATTTTTTTCTTTTTCAATTAATTCTATATCTTTTAACAGTTTATTTTCCTTATTGATTTCTGTTTTTTTCTTACGTGATGCATAACTTATTGTCATTCCTCTTATATTCATAAGCAAAGTTTCAAATAATAGTTGGTCATTAATATTAAATTTTCCATAGCATTTTAGTAGCAAACTATTAACCAAGTATTAGGTGTATCACCTAAACAAGACTATTGCTATTACTAATGTTATATTATACTTTACTACCATTAATTTAGAGCATGAAAAATAACTATTTCTCAATTCAAGAGAAACTTTATCTAAATTTCCGCTGGTATGTTTTGGAAATATTAAGAAAATAATTCCCTAATTTTAAACTGTCGATGCTGATCTGATATTGTGGTAAAGGAAACCTATAAAATACATTGTTTTTAGTATTTACTATACAAACACGTGTTCGCATCAGTAAATGTACTACAGGTATAGATAGTTTGCGATTAGGTAAGACCCCATACATCTTGAATATCTTTAAAACAAATAATGCATTGTATTGAATGGGCTATCCATTGTATGGCCCTTACCACACCAGTGATGGGAAAACCAACATAAAGTTATGTCTAGGCACAAATTCATATTTCCAATTGTCACTGATGCGATTCTATATGTACAGTTATAACTGACCTATTAGCCGAGTTGTGCTGCCGTGGTTATTTCTCTCACCCATATGTTTTCCCCGATTTACTAGACTTGGAATTTTATGTTTATAAGTTCTATACATTAATATTTACAATGAACTATCGCAAAACGTGATGTGGCCTTATGTCCCACTAGGGATGAAGAGGATAAGATGTAATCGCAAGACCGGACATGCAACAGCCATTTTTGTATGGCCGTGTGGCTCTCGAACGATACTTACATGCATTATCAACATAGCTGACTTATCTAATGTGTAGCCTGGCAATGCATCTTGAGTACTTTTTCTGTTTTTCTCAGCTTAGGCTTTAGCTTTAAAAACTGTCTATTCTAGACGAACACACACGGTTTGTTTAGATATACGTGCCTTACACTTAGCCACAATGAATATACGGTTATAGGTAAATCCCTAACACTGGCATGTCAAAGTTCACTTTGCGGTACATACAACGACATTGTAATGCTTTACTGTTAAATATTGAACATTGACATATCAGGGCTAGAGGTCAATCAATAACAGATTACAATGGGTCAATAAATGATAGTAAGTCAGTGAAAAAATGCTAGATTACCTCCCTGCGTCAAATGTAAAAGTTCATATAATTTCTATATACATGTACTAGTAACTATACCAAAGAATAAAAATATTTCAATTACAATGAAAACATTTTTATATTCAGTATGGAGTTGGTATGATGTCTTTATGGTTTCCAGTAACTTTACACCAATATCAGATTAACGGCTCTTCAGAAATTTGATATTTATGCCATATGTTTTACAACAAACAGCCTATAGCATATTTGCATCTATACTACTTGTAGTGTGTGTTCGTATAATAGTCGTGTTACACAGTGATTTCTTTGAACCCTGATTTATTACCGAGATAAAGCTAAATAAATGAGAATATTCCATTTATGTTGTTGTTTATATGTATGCAGCAGGGAACGGATGGTACCGGACTCAAGTGCATAACCTGCAGTTTCTTTGACACAAGTATACAATCACTTTTCACAAGTAGTAATATTTTAAAGACATACAACATGGGTTTAATGCACGGCAAAGATCAACTGCATAGGCTTTATCTGGGAATAACAAAAACATAATACATGGGTTTATGGTTCTAATGTTGAGAACCAGATTAATATATAGAACAATGAAACGTATCTAGCAAATGAAAAGCGTAGACACGACGTAATAAAACCGGTATACGTATTTTAGACAAAATCATATGTTTAATAGTAGGGTAGAACGTAAGGTACAACCGACTTGCGTAAGTATGATCTAAATTTGATATAAAGTAGCATGGAACGTCAGATAATAGGTGGATCGGGGAAACGTAGTTAGGTATAATAGTAGATACAAGAGTAGATCGGTCTAACGTTTTGTCCAGTTAAACCGAGTATTAATAGCATGAAAGATTGATATATACAAGAGTAGATCTGGCCAACGTTGTTTACAGTTTAGCCAGGTGCATATTGTATGAAAAACACAAAATATAAGAGTAGATCCGGCTTACGTACAACCGTTCGAAAGTAGATCCGTCATACGTTTTTTCCAGTTTTTCCGAGAATTAATAGCTGGAAACATTGTTATTTACAAGAGTAGATCCGGCTAACGTTGTTTACTGGTTAAAGGGGGGCATATTGTATCATACAACATAAAATGTAAGAGTAGATCCGGCTTACGTACACCCGTACTAGAGTAGATCCGTCTTACGTACAACCCACTTAAACAGAGTATAATTACTGGTTAGAGGGGTGCATATTGTATCAAAAACACAAAATGTAAGAGTAGATCCGGCTTACGTACACCCGTACTAGAGTAGATCCGTCTTACGTACAACCCACTTAAACAGAGTATAAATAGCTGGAAAGGTTGTTAAATACAAGATTTGATCAGGCTTACGTTGTTTACTGGTTAGAAGGGTGCATATTGTATCAAAAAACATAAAATGTAAGAGTAGATCCGGCTTACGTACGCTCGTACTAGAGTAGATCCGTCTTACGTACAACCCACTTAAACAGAGTATAAATAGCTGGAAAGGTTGTTATATACAAGATTTGATCAGGCTTACGTTGTTTACTGGTTAGAGGGGTGCATATTGAATAAAAAAACTCAAAATGTAAGAGTAGATCCGGCTTACGTACACCCGTACTAGAGTAGATCCGTCTTACGTACAACCCACTTAAACAGAGTATAAATAGCTGGAAAGGTTGTAATATACAAGATTTGATCAGGCTTACGTTGTTTACTGGTTAAAGGGGGGCATATTGTATCATACAACATAAAATGTAAGAGTAGATCCGGCTTACGTACACCCGTACTAGAGTAGATCCGTCTTACGTACAACCCTCTTAAACAGAGTATAAATAGCTGGAAAGGTTGTAATATACAAGATTTGATCAGGCTTACGTTGTTTACTTGTTAGAAGGGTGCATATTGTATCAAAAACACAAAATGTAAGAGTAGATCCGGCTTACGTACACCCGTACTAGAGTAGATCCGTCTTACGTACAACCCACTTAAACAGAGTATAAATAGCTGGAAAGGTTGTAATATACAAGATTTGATCAGACTTACGTTGTTTATTGGTTAGAGGGGGGCATATTGTATAAAAAACATAACATGTAAGAGTAGATCCGGCTAACGTACACCCGTACTAGAGTAGATCCGTCTTACGTACAACCCACTTAAACAGAGTATTAATAGCTGGAAAGGTTGTAATATACAAGATTTGATCAGGCTTACGTTGTTTACTGGTTAAAGGGGGGCATATTGTATCAATAAACATAAAATGTAAGAGTAGATCCGGCTAACGTACACCCGTACTAGAGTAGATCCGTCTTACGTACAACCCACTTAAACAGAGTATTAATAGCTGGAAAGGTTGTAATATACAAGAGTAGATCTGGCTAACGTTGTTTACTGGTTAGAGGGGGGCATATTGTATCAAAAAACATAAAATGTAAGAGTAGATCCGGCTAACGTACACCCGTACTAGAGTAGATCCGTCTTACGTACAACCCACTTAAACAGAGTATTAATAGCTGGAAAGGTTGTTATATACAAGAGTAGATCCGGCTGACGTTGTTTACTTGTTAGAAGGGTGCATATTGTATCAAAAACACAAAATGTAAGAATAGATCCGGCTTACGTACACCCGTACTAGAGTAGATCCGTCTTACGTACAACCCACTTAAACAGAGTATAAATAGCTGGAAAGGTTGTAATATACAAGATTTGATCAGGCTTACGTTGTTTACTGGTTAAAGGGGGGCATATTGTATCATACAACATAAAATGTAAGAGTAGATCCGGCATACGTACACCCGTACTAGAGTAGATCCGTCTTACGTACAACCCACTTAAACAGAGTATAAATAGCTGGAAAGGTTGTAATATACAAGATTTAATCAGGCTTACGTTGTTTACTGGTTAGAGGGGGGCAAATTGTATAAAAAAAACATAAAATGTAAGAGTAGATCCGGCTTACGTACACACGTACTAGAGTAGATCCGTCTTACGTACAACCCACTTAAACAGAGTATAAATAGCTGGAAATATTGTAATATACAAGAGTAGATCCGGCTTACGTTGTTTACTGGTTAGAGGGGTGCATATTGTATCAAAAACATAAAATGTAAGAGTAGATCCGGCTAACGTACACCCGTACTAGAGTAGATCCGTCTTACGTACAACCCACTTAAACAGAGTATTAATAGCTGGAAAGGTTGTAATATACAATAGTTGATCTGGCTAACGTTGTTTACTGGTTAGAGGGGTGCATATTGTATCAAAAACACAAAATGTAAGAGTAGATCCGGCTTACGTACATCCGTACTAGAGTAGATCCGTCTTACGTACAACCCACTTAAAAAGAGTATTAATAGCTGGAAAGGCTGTTATATACAAGAGTAGATCCGGCTAACGTTGTTTACTGGTAAGAGGGGTGCAAATTGTATAAAAAACATAAAATGTAAGAGTAGATCCGGCTTACGTACACCCGTACTATAGAAGATCCGTCTTACGTACAACCCACTTAAACAGAGTATAACTAGCTGGAAAGGTTGTAATACACATGAGTTTATCAGGCTAACGTTGTTTAGTGGTTAGAGGGGTGCATATTGTATCAAAAAACATAAAATGTAAGAGTAGATCCGGCTTACGTACACCCGTTCTAGAGTAGATCCGTCTTACGTACAGCCGTACTAGAGTAGATCCGTCTTACGTGTTTTAGAGGTAAAGCGAGCACTTACAGTTAGAAAGATTGTTTATGACAAGAGTGGATCCGGCTTACGTTATGTCCAACATCCTTGTTACGTTTTGTAATTATTGATACAGCCTCTCTTGAAATTCCGAATGCGAGAGGTCTAGTGTTCGATTCCTGGCAGCGTCATATCAAAGTCGTTAATACGGTACTGGTAAGGAGTCCGTCTTTGGTGCTCAGCATAGTAAGTTCCAGATAACACTTACTTAGTTCGGAGTTAGGATATTGTGAATGAGTAATTTCTTTGACTGAAATATTGCTCACCAGTTGGACAATAAAATCAAACACATCAAACAGTTATAGAATATGTGATGGGAGACCTGTTTGTAGTTAAAGGTCACGGTGACCTTGACCTTTGAAATAGTGACATTAAAAAAATAACGTACACACATCCAAGTACAGTTTGAGGATCTTACGTCCAATCGTTCTCGACTTATTGAAAAAGTTTCACAGAGAAGATCGTTACTGTTCAACAGTATGGTGTAGGGTTTTTGCTGCTTGTTTTCAGAGAAAACGAAAGTAGACTGAATTACCAACAAACAATCAAATTGATAGTAAACAATATTTATTTATGTTTGTTTAACTCATCTGTACAGAACACAAATCATATAAAATTGTATCGTATCATGGATAACCAAAAACGAAGTACTACTTTTGACCAAATAACGATGTACGTTAAACGGATCTACTCCTGCGTACGTTAAACGGATCTACTATAATGCTTCCCGTTTTTATAGGCCTATTTTGCGTAATAACAAGTAAGTACAAACACGGACATATTATATGTCCGTGGTACAAACAGGAAAAAATCAAGATGATAATCTATATTAATATAACGTCAATCAATGGCTATTTTGTCTCAAAGAGTCGAAACTATGAGTGCTTCGTGGCGGAATAAATTAATATTAGTACCCAGAACAATATATCACAATGTATACGGCTATATGTCAGTTATACGAAAAAGAATACGCCATTGTATACGCCATAATAAAAACATACATTGATGAGTAATTGCTTCTATAAAGCTAGGTCGGAGACGATACTGCTGATGTCATTTTGATTTTCTTATGTATTATTTGCACAAATCACATCATTTACACTTATATAGTCCAGTAATTGTACAAAGAATAATAAGACGTCCATCATGGCTTAATCTTATTATACAGAAATGGATAAAAATCCAAGTTGTGAAGTTGTACAGACATCCCCTAAAATTGAAAGTATGGACCTAGTAACATACAGTAGACGCTAAGTGACATTCTATTAAAGTGCAAACATTTAAATTTTCTATTCTTGTAGTGTGTACGTATATCTGACCCCTGTATAATCGAAAGCTGTAAATCAAATTAGGACCTAAAACTCTGGATGATATGCTTAATTCGTTGATCGCCGAGTCCCCTCACTGATTTCCCCCTATCCCATTGATATTTTGCGACAATTATGCGCACACGTCACTCACTTCGGAATGCGTATGTCTACCAAGTCAAATGCTATCCGTGTTTAACAGAATACGTCAACCCCAGGTACATATTTACATGACAGACATATAAATACACAGTAGACAATTTTAGTACCCTTATTAGGCGTTGAATAAAGTACGAAACTGCGCTATTCAGTATAACAAAATTGCGCACTCTAATGATTGTTATTATTGTCTAACGATGTTTTATGGATTTTAAACAGTTGATATGTGTAATGAATTTTTTTATATTTTCACCTCTTGTAGAATATTTTAATAGAACCGATGCTCATTTTATCTGTATTTGTGAAGTTTTTGCTTTCAGTTTGCGATAAACTTATGCTTTTCTGTAATTATATAAATGTTGTCATTCAAATTCCTGTCATTGGTTATATAAAGAATTCCTCTGGCTTGTTCAAAACTCTAACAATTTCTTGAAGATTTGATGTACCAATATTAGGGGATATTATTTAGATAAACAACTTATTAAAAAAAAAAGGAATTAAACTGTTGTCATATACTTGTCACATAATACATTAACATAATGCAAGTATCTCTGACACGTCAGTAGTATGTACATGCCAAGTATTGTGTTTAATAAGTCAGTTATATCCTGTTAAAAGGTCATATAATATTCTTATTTCATTTTTTTTTAAATCAATGCTCGGGACGTGTTTTTCCCTCTCAAGTTATGTACCCAATAAAGTTATCATTACTGCCTCAATTTCACCATACCATTTTATCGAAAGTCATACATCAGCGCCAATTTTTCACAATGCGAATGGGTCTTTCTACAATATAAGTGTGTAATGCATTTAAGTATAATAAACAGTTCAAGTCAAATAAAAATTAAAATACACGTATGTGTATTTTCAAACGCAACGGGAAGCACATAGATGCCAATATATTTCTACATATTCATGCTCTTGAACGTTTCTAGTTTACTTCAATAAAATAAAAATGTTGTTACATGAATATGAAATGTTTAATGAACGTTTACAAATTGTTTAACATAGCGGTTTTTCATATATATTGAATACATACAGTTATATAGCAATTTAGGGGTGCCGATAGTGGTCAAATTCAAATTAAATGGAATGCATGAAGATAACAATTTTCAGAATATATCATAATAAAGCTTACATCAATAAGATAATAAATGTTGTGATTATATTCTATATTTCTAATAGCGAAAACCGACCAGATAGATTTATCGACGTCGACGATAGCGCATTTGCCGTGCAGTCAATTGTCTCAATGAGCCAGCGATTGTCAATTATTTGTGTATATCTTCGAATATAACTAAAGTGCGTAGATATCCTGTAAAATCTCAAATTAAAAAAGGTAGCAAATTGGAGAATTGCATTTCAACTAGTGAATTGGTTACATATCATTATTTGGTATGAAGTGTAAGTTGTCATGGAACAAAATTACAAATTAATGTCAACATGATACACTAGAATATGTTTTATTTGTTCTAATAGAGTTTTAGTCTGTTTTAACAACTATCTCGTGACAGTGTAAAACACGACCATGATCAAACATATCTTAGAGTTTTTTCAATGGTCGAAGCTACGATGTACGACCCAGATCAACCAAACTTAAGTTTTGTTCAGTGCTCGTGCTACGATGGACGACCCAGATCAGCCATATTTCATCTTATTTGCAGTGGTCGCGCTACGATGTACGACCCAAATCAACCATATTTAAGTTTTTTTCCGTGGTCGTGCTACGATGTACGGCCCAGATCAACCATATTTAAGTTTTGTTCAGTGGTCGTGCTACGATGTACGACCCAGATCAACCATATTTCAGTTCTTTTTCGTGGTCGTGCTACGATGTACGATCCAGATCAACCATATTTTATGGTATTTTCAGTGGTCGTGCTACGATGTACGACCAAGATCAACCATATTAAAAATATATTCAGTGGTCGTGCTACGATGTACGACACAGATCAACCATATTTCAGGTTTGTTTCGTGGTCGTGCTACGATGTACGACCCAGATCAACCATATTTAAGTGCTTTTTCCGTGGTCATGCTACGATGTACGACCCAGATCAACCATATTTAATTTTGTTTCCGTGGTCGTGCTACGATGTACGACCCAGATCAACCATATTTCAGTTCTTTTTCGTGGTCGTGCTACGATGTACGACACAGATCAACCATATTTCATGTTATTCTCAGCGGTCGTGCTACGATTTACTACCCAGATCAACCATATTTAATTTTGTTTCCGTGGTCGTACTACGATGTACGACCCAGATCAACCATATTTCAGTTCTTTTTCGTGGTCGTGCTACGATGTACGACACATATCAACCATATTTCATGTTATTCTCAGCGGTCGTGCTACGATGTACAACCCAGATCAACCATATTTAATTTTGTTTCCGTGGTCGTACTACGATGTACGACCCAGATCAACCATATTTAAGTTTTTTTTCGCGGTTGTGCTACGATGTACGACCCAGATCAACCATATTTAAGTTTTTTTCAGTGGTCGTGCTAAGATGTACGACCAAGATCAACCATATTTAAGTTTTTTTCCGTGGTCGTGCTACGATGTACGGCCCAGATCAACCATATTTAAGTTTTGTTCAGTGGTCGTGCTACGATGTACGACCCAGATCAACCATATTTCAGTTCTTTTTCGTGGTCGTGCTACGATGTACGATCCAGATCAACCATATTTAAGTTTTTTTCAGTAGTCGTGCTACGATGTACGACCCAGATCAGCCATATTTAAGTTTTTTTCAGTGGTCTTGCTACGATGTACGACCCAGATCAACTATATTTAATTTTTTTTCAGTGGTCGCGCTACGATGTACGACCCAGATCAGCCATATTTAAGTTTTTTTCATCGGTCGTGCTACGATGTACGACCCGGATCAACTATATTTAATTTTGTTTCCGTGGTCGTGCTATGATGTACGACCCAGAGCGACCATATTTAATTTTGTTTCTGTGGTCGTGCTACGATGTACGACCCAGATAAACCATATTTAATTTTTTTCCGTGGTTGTGCCACGATATACGACCCAGATCAACCATATTGAAGTTTTTTCGTTGTCGTGCTACGATGTACGACCCAAATCAACCATATTTAAGTTCATTTCGTGGTCGTCCTACGATGTACGACCCAGATCAACCATGTTTCATGTTATTCTCGGTGGTCGTGCTACAATGTACGACCCAGATCAGCCATATTTTTTGTTATTTGCAGTGTTCGCCCTACGATGTACGACCCAGATCAGCCATATTTAAGTTTTTTTCCGTGGTTGTGCTAAGATGTTCGAGCCATATTTAAGTTTTTTTCCGTGGTCGTGCTACGATGTACGACCCAGATCAACCATATTTAAGTTTTTTCGTTGTCGTGCTACGATGTACGACCCAAATCAACCATATTTAAGTTCATTTCGTGGTCGTCCTACGATGTACGACCCAGATCAACCATGTTTCATGTTATTCTCGGTGGTCGTGCTACAATGTACGACCCAGATCAGCCATATTTTTTGTTATTTGCAGTGTTCGCCCTACGATGTACGACCCAGATCAGCCATATTTAAGTTTTTTTCCGTGGTTGTGCTAAGATGTTCGAGCCATATTTAAGTTTTTTTCCGTGGTCGTGCTACGATGTACGACCCAGATCAACCATATTTAAGTTTTTTTCCGTGGTTGTGCTACGATGTACGACCCAGATCAGCCATATTTAAGTTTTTTTCCGTGGTCGTGCTATGATGTACGACCCAGATCAACCATATTTAAGTTTTTTCCCGTGGTCGTGCTACGATGTACGACCCAGATCAACCATATTCAAGTTTTTTTCAGTGGTCGTGCTACGATGTACGACCCAGATCAACTATATTTAATTTTGTTTCCGTGGTCGTGCTATGATGTACGACCCAGATCGACCATATTTAATTTTGTTTCGGGTCGTGCTACGATGTACGACCCAGATAAACCATATTTAAGTTTTTTTCCGTAGTTGTGCCACGATGTACGACCCAGATCAACTATATTTAATTTTGTTTCCGTGGTCGAGCTATGATGTAGGACCCAGATCGACCATATTTAATTTTGTTTCTGTGGTCGTGCTACGATGTACGACCCAGATAAACCATATTTAAGTTTTTTTCCGTAGTTGTGCCACGATGTACGACCCAGATCAACCATATTTATCTTTGTTTCCGTGGTCGTGCTACGATGTACGACCCAGATCAACCATATTTAATTTTGATTCCGTGGTCGTGCTACGATGTACGACCCAGATCAACCACATTTAAGTTTCTTCCGTGGTCGTTCTACGATGTACGACCCAAATCAACCATATTTCAGTTCTTTTTCGTGGTCGTGCTACGATGTACGACACATATCAACCATATTTCATGTTATTCTCAGCGGGCGTGCTACGATTTACTACCCAGATCAACCATATTTAATTTTGTTTCCGTGGTCGTACTACGATGTACGACCCAGATCAACCATATTTAAGTTTTTTTCGCGGTTGTGCTACGATGTACGACCCAGATCAACCATATTTAAGTTTTTTTCAGTGGTCACGCTACGATGTACTACCCAGATCAACCCTATTTCAGTTCTTTTTCGTGGTCGTGCTACGATGTACGACCCAGATCAACCATATTTCAGTTCTTTTTCGTGGTCGTGCTACGATGTACGGCCCAGATCAGCCATATTTATCTTTGTTTCCGTGGTCGTGCTACGATGTACGACCCAGATCAACCATATTTAATTTTGTTTCCGTGGTCGTGCTACGATGTACGACCCAGATCAACCATATTTAATTTTGTTTCCGTGGTCGTGCTACGATGTACGACCCAGATCAACCATGTTTAAGTTTCTTCCGTGGTTGTGCTACGATGTACGACCCAGATCAACCATATTTAAGTTTTTTTCAGTGGTCGTGCTACGATGTACGACCCAGATCAACCATATTTCAGTTCTTTTTCGTGGTCGTGCTACGATGTACGACCCAGATCAACCATATTTCAGTTCTTTTTCGTGGTCGTGCTACGATGTACGACACATATCAACCATATTTAATTTTGTTTCCGTGGTCGTACTACGATGTACGACCCAGATCAACCATATTTAAGTTTTTTTCGCGGTTGTGCTACGATGTACGACCCAGATCAACCATATTTAAGTTTTTTTCAGTGGTCACGCTACGATGTACTACCCAGATCAACCCTATTTCAGTTATTTTTCGTGGTCGTGCTACGATGTACGACCCAGATCAACCATATTTAATTTTGTTTCCGTGGTCGTGCTACGATGTACGACCCAGATCAACCATATTTAATTTTGTTTCCGTGGTCGTGCTACGATGTACGACCCAGATCAACCATATTTAAGTTTCTTCCGTGGTTGTGCTACGATGTACGACCCAGATCAACCATATTTAAGTTTTTTTCAGTGGTCGTGCTACGATGTACGACCCAGATCAACCATATTTCAGTTCTTTTTCGTGGTCGTGCTACGATGTACGGCCCAGATCAGCCATATTTATCTTTGTTTCCGTGGTCGTGCTACGATGTACGACCCAGATCAACCATATTTAATTTTGTTTCCGTTGTCGTGCTACGATGTACGACCCAGATCAACCATATTTAATTTTGTTTCCGTGGTCGTGCTACGATGTACGACCCAGATCAACCATATTTAAGTTTCTTCCGTGGTTGTGCTACGATGTACGACCCAGATCAACCATATTTAAGTTTTTTTCAGTGGTCGTGCTACGATGTACGACCCAGATCAACCATATTTCAGTTCTTTTTCGTGGTCGTGCTACGATGTACGACCCAGATCAACCATATTTCAGTTCTTTTTCGTGGTCGTGCTACGATGTACGACACATATCAACCATATTTAATTTTGTTTCCGTGGTCGTACTACGATGTACGACCCAGATCAACCATATTTAAGTTTTTTTCGCGGTTGTGCTACGATGTACGACCCAGATCAACCATATTTAAGTTTTTTCAGTGGTCACGCTACGATGTACTACCCAGATCAACCCTATTTCAGTTCTTTTTCGTGGTCGTGCTACGATGTACGACCCAGATCAACCATATTTCAGTTCTTTTTCGTGGTCGTGCTACGATGTACGGCCCAGATCAACCATATTTAAGTTTTTTTCAGTGGTCACGCTACGATGTACTACCCAGATCAACCCTATTTAATTTTGTTTCCGTGCTCGTGCTACGATGTACGACCCAGATCAACCATATTTAATTTTGTTTCCGTGGTCGTGCTACGATGTACGACCCAGATCAACCATATTTAAGTTTCTTCCGTGGTTGTGCTACGATGTACGACCCAGATCAACCATATTTAAGTTTTTTTCAGTGGTCGTGCTACGATGTACGACCCAGATCAACCATATTTCAGTTCTTTTTCGTGGTCGTGCTACGATGTACGACACATATCAACCATATTTCATGTTATTCTCAGCGGGCGTGCTACGATTTACTACCCAGATCAACCATATTTAATTTTGTTTCCGTGGTCGTACTACGATGTACGACCCAGATCAGCCATCTTTAAGTTTTTTTCGCGGTTGTGCTACGATGTACGACCCAGATCAACCATATTAAGTTTTTTTCAGTGGTCGTGCTAAGATGTACGACCAAGATCAACCATATTTAAGTTTTTTTCGCGGTCGTGCTACGATGTACGACCAAGATCAACCATATTTAAGTTTTTTTCCGTGGTCGTGCTACGATGTACGGCCCAGATCAACCATATTTCAGTTCTATTTCGTGGTCGTGCTACGATGTACGATCCAGATCAACCATATTTTATGGTATTTACAGTGGTCGCGCTACGATGTACGACCCAGATCAACCATATTTCAGTTCTTTTTCGTGGTCGTGCTACGATGTACGACCCAGATCAGCAATATTTTATGGTATTTGCAGTGGTCGTGCTACGATGTACGACACATATCAACCATATTTAATTTTGTTTCCGTGGTCGTACTACGATGTACGACCCAGATCAACCATATTTAAGTTTTTTTCGCGGTTGTGCTACGATGTACGACCCAGATCAACCATATTTAAGTTTTTTTCAGTGGTCACGCTACGATGTACTACCCAGATCAACCCTATTTCAGTTCTTTTTCGTGGTCGTGCTACGATGTACGACCCAGATCAACCATATTTCAGTTCTTTTTCGTGGTCGTGCTACGATGTACGGCCCAGATCAACCATATTTAAGTTTTTTTCAGTGGTCACGCTACGATGTACTACCCAGATCAACCCTATTTAATTTTGTTTCCGTGGTCGTGCTACGATGTACGACCCAGATCAACCATATTTAATTTTGTTTCCGTGGTCGTGCTACGATGTACGACCCAGATCAACCATATTTAAGTTTCTTCCGTGGTTGTGCTACGATGTACGACCCAGATCAACCATATTTAAGTTTTTTTCAGTGGTCGTGCTACGATGTACGACCCAGATCAACCATATTTCAGTTCTTTTTCGTGGTCGTGCTACGATGTACGACACATATCAACCATATTTCATGTTATTCTCAGCGGGCGTGCTACGATTTACTACCCAGATCAACCATATTTAATTTTGTTTCCGTGGTCGTACTACGATGTACGACCCAGATCAGCCATCTTTAAGTTTTTTTCGCGGTTGTGCTACGATGTACGACCCAGATCAACCATATTAAGTTTTTTTCAGTGGTCGTGCTAAGATGTACGACCAAGATCAACCATATTTAAGTTTTTTTCGCGGTCGTGCTACGATGTACGACCAAGATCAACCATATTTAAGTTTTTTTCCGTGGTCGTGCTACGATGTACGGCCCAGATCAACCATATTTCAGTTCTATTTCGTGGTCGTGCTACGATGTACGATCCAGATCAACCATATTTTATGGTATTTACAGTGGTCGCGCTACGATGTACGACCCAGATCAACCATTTTTCAGTTCTTTTTCGTGGTCGTGCTACGATGTAAGACCCAGATCAGCAATATTTTATGGTATTTGCAGTGGTCGCGCTACGATGTACTACCCAGATCAGCCATATTTAAGTTTTTTTCAGTGGTCGTGCTACGATGTACGACCCAGATCAGCCAAATTTTATGGTATTTGCAGTGGTCGCGCTACCATGTACGACCCAGATCAGCCATATCTAAGTTTTTTCAGTGGTCGTGCTATGATGTACGACCCAGATCAGCCATATTTTATGGTATTTGTAGTGGTCGCGCTACGATGTACGACCCAGATCAGCCATATTTTATGGTATTTGTAGTGGTCGCGCTACGATGTACGACCCAGATCAGCCATATTTAAGTTTTTTTCAGTGGTCGTGCTACGATGTACGACCCAGATCAACCATATTTAATTTTGTTTCCGTGGTCGTGCTACGATGTACGACCCAGAGCAACCATATTTAATTTTGTTTCTGTGGTTGTGCTACGATGTACGATCGAGATCAACCATATTTAAGTTTTTTTCAGTGGTCGTGCAAGGATGTACGACCCAGATCAACCATTTTTCAGTTCTTTTTCGTGGTCGTGCTACGATGTAAGACCCAGATCAGCCATAGTTTATGGTATTTGCAGTGGTCGCGCTACGATGTACTACCCAGATCAGCCATATTTAAGTTTTTTTCAGTGGTCGTGCTACGATGTACGACCCAGATCAGCCAACTTTTATGGTATTTGCAGTGGTCGCGCTACCATGTACGACCCAGATCAGCCATATCTAAGTTTTTTCAGTGGTCGTGCTATGATGTACGACCCAGATCAGCCATATTTTATGGTATTTGTAGTGGTCGCGCTACCATGTACGACCCAGATCAGCCATATTTAAGTTTTTTTCAGTGGTCGTGCTACGATGTACGACCCAGATCAACCATATTTAATTTTGTTTCCGTGGTCGTGCTACGATGTACGACCCAGATCAACATATTTAATTTTGTTTCTGTGGTTGTGCTACGATGTACGATCGAGATCAACCATATTTAAGGTTTTTTTCAGTGGTCGTGCAAGGATGTACGACCCAGATCGCGGCCGTGGTCAAGTGGTTAGTCCGCTGGACTTGAAATCCGGCGATCCGGGTTCGATTCCCGGTCGCGGCAGGTTATACTCTTCCATGAAAATTTGACAAAAATGTCGATTTTCCTCCACATGTGGAGAAGTGGCCGGCTCCTTGTGGAAGGGTAAGTTAGTACTGGTTAGAAGTCAGTCCAGGAAAAACTGGTTAGGTGAAACGGCCGCCGTATATAACTGAAATATCGTTGAGAAACGGCGTTAAACCCGATAAAACAAACAAACATCAACCATATTTAAGTTTTTTTCCGTGGTTGTGCTACGATGCACGACCCAGATCAACCATATTTAAGTTTTTTTCCGTGGTTGTGCCACGATGTACGACCCATGTCAACCATATTGAAGTTTTTTTCGTTGTCGTGCTACGATGTACGACCCAAATCAACCATATTTAAGTTTTTTTCCGTGGTTGTGCTACGATGTACGACCCAGATCAACCCTATTTCAGTTCTTTTTCGTGGTCGTGCTACGATGTACGACCCAGATCAACCATATTTCAGTTCTTTTTCGTGGTCGTGCTACGATGTACGGCCCAGATCAGCCATATTTATCTTTGTTTCCGTGGTCGTGCTACGATGTACGACCCAGATCAACCATATTTAATTTTGTTTCCGTGGTCGTGCTACGATGTACGACCCAGATCAACCATATTTAATTTTGTTTCCGTGGTCGTGCTACGATGTACGACCCAGATCAACCATATTTAAGTTTCTTCCGTGGTTGTGCTACGATGTACGACCCAGATCAACCATATTTAAGTTTTTTTCAGTGGTCGTGCTACGATGTACGACCCAGATCAACCATATTTCAGTTCTTTTTCGTGGTCGTGCTACGATGTACGACCCAGATCAACCATATTTCAGTTCTTTTTCGTGGTCGTGCTACGATGTACGACACATATCAACCATATTTAATTTTGTTTCCGTGGTCGTACTACGATGTACGACCCAGATAAACCATATTTAAGTTTTTTTCGCGGTTGTGCTACGATGTACGACCCAGATCAACCATATTTAAGTTTTTTTCAGTGGTCACGCTACGATGTACTACCCAGATCAACCCTATTTCAGTTCTTTTTCGTGGTCGTGCTACGATGTACGACCCAGATCAACCATATTTCAGTTCTTTTTCGTGGTCGTGCTACGATGTACGGCCCAGATCAACCATATTTAAGTTTTTTTCAGTGGTCACGCTACGATGTACTACCCAGATCAACCCTATTTAATTTTGTTTCCGTGGTCGTGCTACGATGTACGACCCAGATCAACCATATTTAATTTTGTTTCCGTGGTCGTGCTACGATGTACGACCCAGATCAACCATATTTAAGTTTCTTCCGTGGTTGTGCTACGATGTACGACCCAGATCAACCATATTTAAGTTTTTTTCAGTGGTCGTGCTACGATGTACGACCCAGATCAACCATATTTCAGTTCTTTTTCGTGGTCGTGCTACGATGTACGACACATATCAACCATATTTCATGTTATTCTCAGCGGGCGTGCTACGATTTACTACCCAGATCAACCATATTTAATTTTGTTTCCGTGGTCGTACTACGATGTACGACCCAGATCAGCCATCTTTAAGTTTTTTTCGCGGTTGTGCTACGATGTACGACCCAGATCAACCATATTTAAGTTTTTTTCAGTGGTCGTGCTAAGATGTACGACCAAGATCAACCATATTTAAGTTTTTTTCGCGGTCGTGCTACGATGTACGACCAAGATCAACCATATTTAAGTTTTTTTCCGTGGTCGTGCTACGATGTACGGCCCAGATCAACCATATTTCAGTTCTATTTCGTGGTCGTGCTACGATGTACGATCCAGATCAACCATATTTTATGGTATTTACAGTGGTTGCGCTACGATGTACGACCCAGATCAACCATTTTTCAGTTCTTTTTCGTGGTCGTGCTACGATGTAAGACCCAAATCAGCAATATTTTATGGTATTTGCAGTGGTCGCGCTACGATGTACTACCCAGATCAGCCATATTTAAGTTTTTTTCAGTGGTCGTGCTACGATGTACGACCCAGATCAGCCAAATTTTATGGTATTTGCAGTGGTCGCGCTACCATGTACGACCCAGATCAGCCATATCTAAGTTTTTTCAGTGGTCGTGCTATGATGTACGACCCAGATCAGCCATATTTTATGGTATTTGTAGTGGTCGCGCTACGATGTACGACCAAGATCAGCCATATTTTATGGTATTTGTAGTGGTCGCGCTACGATGTACGACCCAGATCAGCCATATTTTATGGTATTTGTAGTGGTCGCGCTACGATGTACGATCCAGATCAGCCATATTTAAGTTTTTTTCAGTGGTCGTGCTACGATGTACGACCCAGATCAACCATATTTAATTTTGTTTCCGTGGTTGTGCTACGATGTACGACCCAGAGCAACCATATTTAATTTTGTTTCTGTGGTTGTGCTACGATGTACGATCGAGATCAACCATATTTAAGTTTTTTTCAGTGGTCGTGCAAGGATGTACGACCCAGATCAACCATTTTTCAGTTCTTTTTCGTGGTCGTGATACGATGTAAGACCCAGATCAGCCATAGTTTATGGTATTTGCAGTGGTCGCGCTACGATGTACTACCCAGATCAGCCATATTTAAGTTTTTTTCAGTGGTCGTGCTACGATGTACGACCCAGATCAGCCAAATTTTATGGTATTTGCAGTGGTCGCGCTACCATGTACGACCCAGATCAGCCATATCTAAGTTTTTTCAGTGGTCGTGCTATGATGTACGACCCAGATCAGCCATATTTTATGGTATTTGTAGTGGTCGCGCTACCATGTACGACCCAGATCAACCATATTTAAGTGTTTTTCCGTGGTTGTGCTACGATGTACGACCCGGACCAACCATATTTAAGGGTTTTGTTTCCGTGGTCGTGCTATGATGTACGACCCAGATCAACCATATTTAAGTGTTTTTCAGTGGTCGTGCTACGATGCACGACCCAGATCAGCCATATTTAAGTGTTTTTCAGTGGTCGTGCTACGATGTACGACCCAGATCAGCCATATTAGTGTGATTTTCAGTGGTCTTGCTACGATGTACGACCCAGATCAGCCATATTTAAGTTTTTTTCAGTGGTCGCGCTACGATGTACTACCCAGATCAGCCATATTTAAGTTTTTTCAGTGGTCGTGCTACGATGTACGACCCAGATCAACCATATTTAAGTTTTTTCCGTGGTCGTGCTACTATGTACGACCCAGATCAACCATATTTAAGTTTTTATCCGTGGATGTGCTACGATGTACGACCCAGATCAGCCATATTTAAGTTTTTTTCCGTGGATGTGCTACGATGTACGACCCAGATCAGCCATATTTAAGTTTTTTTCCGTGGTCGTGCTACGATGTACGACCCAGATCAACCATATTTAATTTTGTTTCCGTGGTCTTGCTACGATGTACGACACAGATCAACCATATTTAAGTGTTTTTCCGTGGTTGTGCTACGATGTACGACCCGGACCAACCATATTTAAGGGTTTTGTTTCCGTGGTCGTGCTATGATGTACGACCCAGATCAACCATATTTAAGTGTTTTTCAGTGGTCGTGCTACGATGCACGACCCAGATCAGCCATATTTAAGTGTTTTTCAGTGGTCGTGCTACGATGCACGACCCAGATCAGCCATATTTAAGTGTTTTTCAGTGGTCGTGCTACGATGTACGACCCAGATCAGCCATATTAGTGTGATTTTCAGTGGTCGTGCTACGATGTACGACCCAGATCAGCCATATTTAAGTTTTTTTCAGTGGTCGCGCTACGATGTACTACCAAGATCAGCCATATTTAATTTTGTTTCCGTGGTCGTGCTACGATGTACGACCCAGATCAACCATATTTAATTTTGTTTCCGTGGTCGTGCTACGATGTACGACCCAGATCAACCATATTTAAGTTTCTTCCGTGGTTGTGCTACGATGTACGACCCAGATCAACCATATTTAAGTTTTTTTCAGTGGTCGTGCTACGATGTACGACCCAGATCAACCATATTTCAGTTCTTTTTCGTGGTCGTGCTACGATGTACGACACATATCAACCATATTTCATGTTTTTTTCAGTGGTCGTGCTACGATGTACGACCCAGATCAACCATATTTAAGTTTTTTGCCGTGGTCGTGCTACGATGTACGACCCAGATCAACCATATTTAAGTTTTTTTCCGTGGATGTGCTACGATGTACGATCCAGATCAGCCATATTTAAGTTTTTTTCCGTGGTCTTGCTACGATGTACGACCCAGATCAACCATATTTCATGTTATGCTCAGTGGTCGTGCTACGATGTACGACCCAGATCGACCATATACAAGTTTTTTTCAGTGGTCGTGCTACGATGTACGACCCAGATCAACCATATTTAAGTTTTGTTCAGTGGTCGTGCTACGATGTACGACCCAGATCAACCATATTTCATGTTATTCTGAGTGGTCGTGCTACGATGTACGACCCAGATCAACCATATTTAAGTTTTTTTTCGTGGTCGTGCTACGATGTACGACCCAGTTCAACCATATTTAATTTTGTTTCCGTGGTCGTGCTACGATGTACGACACAGATCAACCATATTTAAGTTTTTTTCAGTGGTCGTGCTACGATGTACGACCAAGATCAACCATATTTAAGTTTTTTCCGTGGTTGTGCTACGATGTACGATCCAGATCAACCATATTTAAGTTTGTTCCGTGGTTGTTCTGCGATGTACGGCCAAGATCAACCATATTTCATGTTATGCTCAGTGGTCGTGCTACGACTACCGACAATACATCATACTTAGAAACCCAACTGCGCTGTTTTACAGTGCGAGATGGCTGACCGTCATCCCCCTTCTGGCTGCATAAATACTTCTGCCAGCTGGACAGTAGGCCCCTTCGGATGGTTAGTTTGTCGGATGACGGGCCGGATGCTGTATCACGGACCCAAGACGATGATATAGTAAGACGATGAACAAATTATTAACGAGACCTACTAGTTTAAGGACTGTAACCAGGAATATACACACGGGACGGACCTGGTATGAAACTGACACAAAAGTGCTAGGCGGTGTCAGCCTCCTTTACACATCGGACACAGATAAGTACTTATACGTTTCCCCTAACGCTGACCGAAAATCAACGGAAAATTAAACAAATATTGTCTATCTCGGAGCTTGAAAAACGCGTTAGCTCTCTAAGAAATTTGACTGAATCCGAGAGTACCTATTTTGTGTTCTGTAAATGTCATGGGGATGAAATCTGGCAAAAATGTGACCGACGCAAATAGAAACGTTTCTGCATTTACTGCATTTTCTTTGAATTTCAGGTTCCGGAAAAAACAGTCAAAAGAAAAATCTAGCATGTGTCCGGAGAACCGCGTTATGGAATTTCTTTTTATTTGTCAAATTCTTTAACCATACTCTCAAATTCAACGTACTGTTGCACCAATTTCACCAACGCAAACACAAACTTATCTGCATTTACAGCGTTTACTTTGCACTTCCGGTTCTTGAATTACAGAAAAAAATAGACGGTCCCGGGAGAACCGAAAAAGTTTGGCATAAATGTGGCTAACGCGAAAAGGAACTTTATTCGCAACGTTTCCTATACTTTTCATTCCGGTTCTGGAACTGAAAACAAATGAAATAAAAATTCAGAAACCAGCATTCGTATAAAGATTTAGGCTTGAAGCAAGTAGAGGTTTATCTAAACAGTCATGCAGAGACAGATTGTCATGCTATCATTTGCATCATTAGTAAGATACAAATTGCAACCGAGAATATCAAAACGTTTTAATGTCGGCGTGCAGTTGGTCGTAAAATCAAAGCTAACTGCTTATGTAAATTCTACCAGATACATTCCGATTGAAGTAATGCCTTTGTCATGAAAAGTTCAAGAAATATAGATTAGCATTTTACCGAGATTTGAGAAGTGCCATCTTCATTAAGTCCTAAAATATCCCTCTAAATGGTATGTGATTTCTTCAGGGGCTCTATATCTGAATTACGATTTAGCAAACTATGTGCGTTTGTGAAGTTTACAGTAGTAGCAGTATTAATAGTGCCATAACACTTCTTCTACTACCCGACTGGTAGTAATAATGTCACTACTAGTCTAGCAGTAGTTACATTTATGCTCTCTAAAGTTATTATATGACATATTGCTCTCGGCATGTTAATCAAACCACTGAACGCATAGAAGTTATTAAGTAGTGAACACTGGTTTTGTATTCAGTATTTCCAGATTCGCAGGAAGTACATATCAGTATTGTCCATTGTTGAAACGTTTAACTTAATTACTACCAGTTGTGAGTATATCTTGCAGGTTACGCTCAGATGTTGAACTATTTTCAACCGATTTACTTACCTGTGCCATAGAACTAGTTGTACTGCCGAACAACTAAAAACATTGAGGACATTGTAATAGATCGTAACGTATGTTTATTATTTCTGATAAGTACACATGTATCTTTGTTTCGCATATGACTATCTGGGAATTGAGCAGATTTACTGTTACTTTTCTCAACGTCTATATATTCTACTGCATGGAACCCTCGATTTGTTTTAAATACACAGTTTGTACCATGGCGTACTTTTTCTACTTTGTCACGTACCGTTTCGTGACGTTGATCACATTGTAGTACATGTAATTTATACAAACCTGCATGAATGTTTGCATTTTAAGAACATTCGACATCGTCGGAATGCTTATAACCATGCACTTGCCTTGAACCATATGCATATAGAAAAGTGATCAATAAAAAAATAATTGACTGTTCTGTTAGCATAAGTAGCTTTGTTACAATACAAAGAAATCAAATGACTTAGAGTCCTGAAAACCAGCGCGTTGAAACAAAATATATGTGTTGAATAGGTGGAAAATAGTTTACTGTAAAGGAACTGTGAGGCATGAATAAACCATAGAGTGCATTTTCATTGCGTTTCGTGGACAACTAACGTTCACTAAGGCAGAATTTCGAAGGTAGAAAAAGGACGAGTCCAAGCTGTTTTGGACGGGCTAACCTATCTGTCTTGGACTTGGAATGCACTAGTTATGGAGACCAGGTAGATCGTGTATAGACTGACAACACCTTTAACTGACCAAAGCTGTTGATTATTAAACCCAACAGTACTTAACCAAACGTTACAGAACCATGCACTGAGCCAACTAAATATAACCACAGGTGAAGTGACCTTGCCGTACTAGTTCAGATTACAGTTGTGAGTGTTAGATATTTAGATTAATACAATATTGCATTGAGATGCATCCAGATCGTATTCATTTCTTTGCAGCATTCCTTTGAAATATAAACATGTAACATCCACTAGGACTTAAACTGGCATGGCTAGCGCAGTTGGTAACGCGCTTGACTATCCATCTGTAGGTCCTGGGTTTGATCATTGGTCCGACCTACTCCGGTCAGTGGTGATGTTGATCTCCCAACGGTAATTTGCATCACACCGCTTATTCAAGTGAGAAAGCTGTCAGTTGCTTGCAGTGAAACTGAGGAAGCACTCGTTAATGAGCCCATATATATCCTGTATAGGCTGACAATGCCTATAATGACCAAACCTGTTGGCAAGGTGTTAAACCTAACAAAACCCAAATCTATTAAGGCTATTTTACTGCATATCAGCAGTAATAAAGTTTGAGAGACTTGAAAAACACGATGGCTTAAACACAAGAACATTCGAATATTCTACAAAGGGAAGGCAACAAAATTACGTAGACTTTCAAAAAATTTAATAAAAATAACTGAGATCTTGAATAAAAGTAACACATAATACACAATAAACAACACTATATAGTTCACACATCTACAATATATACCTCCCTTGTTCTTAATCATCAGCCATTTTGATATGCAAAACTGATAAGCCCTTATAGGAGTAATTTCCATATACAAAATAATTGAGAACAAAACAAAAAAATGTGCATGTGAAAACCACTTTTTCTTCAACTTTAAAATACTGAGCCAACTGCCCACATGAGCGTAATGTACAAGTTATTTTTTATATCCGATTAGTTTATCATCGTTTACATTATATTTGTTATATAAATTTGCCTATCAGTATGGCTGACAACTGAATTCAGAACAAGGGAGGTAAATATTGTAAATGTAGGGACTATCTTTTACAAATGCTTCATAAATTTGACCAATAAATGATGATGACTAGTAGTACAAATATGAAACTATACATATAATAAAGATACAAAGTGTACCTAGAATCTTCATACTGTAAAATATGTTTTGGGTTTTATGCTATACATTCAATATTTGTAAAGAAATGGATGACATACTTTATGCTGTGTATTTTAATACTAATGTAACGGTTTTTGGTGTACAGAAAGACTTCTTTATTGAGAGCATGTATCCTGTTTAAAGACAAATCGGCTTAAGGCAGGAGCATATGCGTTTAAGGCACTTTATAAAGGGCTTGGACAATGGCACAAACAATTGTGATGAGAACATGAAAGGCAAGGAAAACATACAGTATATACATAATTATGTAATAACACAGCCATTAAAAGAGAGAGAATACGTAATTACAGGGAACGCCACAGTGCCTCCCCACGCAGACCTCCGGGAAACCAACAATCCAAAAAACACAAGGCACTAAGGAGGTCAAAGGGTATACATGTTAAGGAACAGAGGCACAAGGAATTGCCCAGCAGACCACAAGGAATAACTAGGAGAATATAAGTGGACAGTGAATGAAGGGGGAGGGGGGATTAATGGATGGAAAAGATCACAGGACAAGTCAAGACAACTGGCCGAAATAGGCCGAATATGGGCAGGAAACAACCTGAACACTATATAAAGTGACAGAATTGCACCGGGGAAAGGGAAATACAAAACACATTCAAAACACAAACAGAAACAACAACCATATAGCGAATTACAGCCTTGGAACGGTCAGCAAAAACACTGGGGGTTTAAATCGATTTAACAGCTAGCTAACCTCACACTTAATCGCTATATGGTCCTTGATTTCCAACATATATACATAAATTGACTAAGTAAGGCAGTAACTAATCATTAAAAGCAACCAATCATCACGCACATAACAACAGACACAGTAACTAATCCAGCACGAAGGAACAAGCAGCCTCAGTCTGACCTTGCTCCCAGTAACTTAACTAGTAACATAAGAATGTGAAATAACCCTAAAATTTCAAATTAATAATGCAATTTAAAGTAAGGTCAAATCGATAATGTAGTTCATAATTAAACAATTCTTAGATATTTGTGATAGGGAATTTAAAACTAAAGAAATATGTCTATTAAGAAAACTAAAACGAAAACACAAGATACGACTGTACCCAATGAATATTAAGGTGTGTTATAAAACCGCATTGTAGAGAGAAACGTTTAATAAAATATATATGACGTCATAAAATATTAATGACATCATAAAAGAAAGGGAATACGTAGCTATAGGAAACGCCACATACACAGAACAGTGCCTTATACAACTGATAAATATACGAGCGAAAAATTAAGTAGTTACAGAGAACATCACACGACAAAAAGAAACAAGGACAACACCAACGTTAATCCGAAAAAATATATATTAGACGACACAACACAATCCCAAATGGGCTGGTCGATAGTTTTAAGATACTCCATTGATCATGTTAGTTCCAGAGCAAAAGTTAATGCCTACAAAGTCCCGAACATAATCCCCTAAGACATTGTGATCAGTCATATCCTGCCATAACAAGTACGGTTTACAGATATAACTTCATTTAGTCTCAAAACATTAGTGTCCGGCGTGCAGTAAAAACAGGTGTGAAAATATATCAAGTACTCTTATCTGCAGTTGTTCTCATTATGTCAGGATTATAACCCTTCCTTTTAAACTTGTTAATTAATTTCACAAATAACTGATCAAAATAACAACTGTTATGAATTTTGCGAATTCTATATAACAGATCTCCATAAAATTTGGGTTTTAGTAATTCCTGTCTCTAACATAGATTTGACACTAGTGCCATATTTTAAATTAATATCGGTATATTTATGGCAAAACTTACGAAACGTCTTACATAATTTATGATAGCGATAGCCTTGTTTTAGCAGTTTACCTGTTAGTAGAAGGTTTATTAAAGTCCTCTAGATTTGTATTAGTTCTCAGAAATCGTATAAGTTGAGATATATATTGCCATATGTTATGTTCCTCGGTATATCTCTAATAAGCCAGGGGAAGTTTATAATCTCAAAGTCATAATCAACTCGTTTATCATATATTTTAGTAGTAATAATACCCTTTTCTATAGAAATGTCCAAGTCAAGAAACGAGGCATGTGTATCCAATGTGTTAGCTTTCGATAGGTGTAGTTCTGTTGGATATATATTATATATCATGGTGGGGAAAAAACTCATTATCAATATTTAAAATATCGTCTAAATAACTGGAGGTATTATTGAAAGCGTCAATTACATCCATCTGATTTTCTTTGGATAAGGATAACATGAAGTCTATTTCATAACAGAATAAGAATAAGTCGGCTATAAGTGGAGCACAGTTAGTTCATATAGGAATACCAACTTGTTGTTGTCTTATTAGTCTTGTTTATAATAAATGCTCTACAAAATTTGGTGCGTTTATCAAATAGACAACTAAAAGTTTCCTATTACACATTATGAATACTTTCAAATTCATAGCCATATGACACTGGTGGTTATTAAGTCCTGGCTTACTTTCCACATAAAATCTATACACATTAGCATCTCATGAATATATTGAAAGCATATAATGTAAGCATTTAGTCGGTCAATAGCTATTCATAGCTAATGTTATAAAATGGACCTAAATAAAAAAATAAAAAATTGTATCTAGCATGACACATATAGGGTGTACATATGAGAAGTGCCATGAGAAACCCGGCCTAGGGATCTTATTTTCAATTTTAACTTTTTTACAATTCGTAATATTTGAGCCTTTAAAACAAGGAATCAGAAATATTTTTGCCAAAAGTTCTAATTGTAGTACATTTTAAATACTGCAAGTGTAATCTTACAAAGCAATTGGCACATATCAAATGTGATGATCGTGATTAACAAAACCACTAATTTTGTTCATATACAGTGGAACCCCTCTAAACCGGACCGGATAAAAAGTTCGGTTTAGAGGGGTTTCCGGTTTAGAGGGGTTTTAGGAAATGCATTAACTTCAGGATGTCAGAAACAGTTGATTAGCCAATCCCAAACGTTGCACTCAGTACCATGAGTGTCGGTTTCGGAACAGATTCTGACTCTTTGATCAATTTAATTTTGTCACCAAGTGACAATTCTATTCTTCGGAGGCGTAGACATGTTGATTATGTAAATGATAAAATCAATCTGACAGAAACTGATTGATAAAACAACAAAATTGTTCCACATTATTGTTAGTTTAAACAACAATACATGCACTCGTCTTTACTCTGCTAATACGCTCATTAACTAGAATGATATTTTGATTCTTTTAACAAAAGATCAATTGAACAGTCACCTACTGTAGCATTCATCATTAAAAAAATTATTGAAAACATCAATTGATGTGTATGGTCGACAATTAAAAGTTGTTAATGATGTTTGCAAACTGTCACTTTATTTTGTCGTTAATAATTGCGATTATCACACTGTACCTATTTACCCGCGCACCGTCATAAAGTTAACAAACGTGTAGCTACTGCCGATTGAAGCCATAACAGATTAAGATAAGGTGTGAAAACGCTGTGTTAACACATTTATTGTCTAAACACTTTAGGTGTCATAAATTGCTGTTCGGTTTAGAGGGGTAAATTACTGTTGAAATTGTTAAGAAATAATGGAAATCTTGTTCGGTTTCCGGAATAGAGGGGTTCCGGTTTACAGAGGTTTTTACACAATGAAAATAGAACAGAAAAAATCGGGACCACGCAAATTGTTCGGTTTAGAGGGAATTCCGGTTTACTGAGGTTCCGGTTTTGAGGGGTTCCACTGTACCACCATCCTTATTTCATATTAACAATAAGTGTATAGCACATTGAGACACACATTTATCAATGGGAAATATACACAACATTGGTAAAACTCTGTCAACAAAATTATGCACACAACATGATTATAATGACGGCGAAATGTGACGTTTCTGACGTCAGTTCACTGATGTCCTTAAACCTACTTTCTCACGATGCACCACGTATATATACCTATCGAAATCTGTATAGAAAAATATGTTAACATATGTAGGAAAAGTGGCTCCATCCCCTGGCAGTACTGTTTTTATGAATAAAAATAATAAGAACATTTTTTGTAGAAGATCACCTAATGATCATTCAGGTGAAATTATATCGAAATAGCGCCTGTAGTTTTTTGTCAAGTAGATTTTTGAAGTTCCGACTATAATACATATGTCAAAGTTGGCTTCGCCCCTGGCTGCCATTTTTTATGAATCTAAATACATATAATTTGTTCAATCTTGGTAGACGGTCACCTATTCCTAAGGACCATCTGTGTGAAGTTGTATCAACATTTGGACCTGTGATTTTGTATAGAAAATGGCACATTCCCCCCGATAGTCATGGTTTTTGAAGAATCCGAAAAAATTGAACAATCTTGGTAGCCAGTCAGCTAAAGTACATTTGTATGAAGTCATATCAAAAATGGGTCAGAACATTTTGACAAGAGGATGTTTGAAAGTTTCCCCTACATACATATAGGAAAATAGACTCCACCCCTGGCGGCCAAGTTTTTATGACGAATCCAAACCCCTCGTATTTTTGTAGAGTGTCACCCTAGTAACATCTCGCTTTCATTTTGTAGTATTGAACGAAGTGATTCAGACGATTTGTTTTTAGAAGCAAAACAGGAAGTCAACAATTAACAGTACATGAACATTTATGAAAAATAAATCTAAAAGAAATGTGTAGAAAAAATGTATAACACAATATACTGCAAACAGTACATTAGAATATATTACAAAATAAAACTATGGTAGCTCTATACTTTTGAATCAAGAAACCAAAATCTTCCAATCTCAGCAAAGATACCCAATTTTCAAATAATTATCTTACAAAATGTAATGATAAAATATTTCAGATCATTTCTACAATTAACAATATGTTTATTCATCTAAGGTAATGTGCATGACGTCACTACCCTTACGTGCAATGACCAGGGAGAGGTCCATCTGCTGTCAACGTCTCGATGTTGACGGGCCCATGGTTGCTGACAGCAGCAGCCAGCACCCGCTCGCACCGCACAGAGAAGATTATGTCATTGTCAATCAGCAGCCTCCTCAACAGAAACAACAACAACAACAACCGTTGAAACAACAGTTGGTGTATCAGTCTTCTGCAAATAACAAAATGTCAATGATTATAACAACAAATATATTGCTGAAGGAGTAACATAAGCTGTAATACCAAGTCCCCTACTGTATTTGTAACATATATTAGTATGAGCCGCATGTAGCAAAATGGGTTTTCTGGCAAAATATTTCTATTTTCTGGTTTTCGCTGATTCCAAATGAGCAAACTTCAACCTTTCCCATGGTTGTCGCTTTACAACAAATTGATTTATCAATAAAATGCGATCATTATCCTAGACTATAACGCTTTAATCACCCACGTGAATGATATAAAATACCAGACTAACTAAATAGAACAGACACTTACCGTTGATGTTCTTGCATCGGCGAGTGATAACGACTGGCTTTCCAAGGTGTGACGTCACGACCGAAGCTAGACTCATACGCACGTACTAATTAATCAACATTTTCGAAATCTAATACAATTTTTCTTTATAAAAATATACTGAGTAAAGAATATTTTCTATACGAAACAAAGCAAAATGCCGATGTCTTATCTTATATCGGGTTTATCGTAATCGATATTGTTGGATTATTTCTTGTTTAGTTGTTGGGTAGACGCTAAAATTAGTGTATCTAGGGTAGCTATATTCGAAAACCGTACGAGTACTAAAACCAGCCGCGCTTAAAGCAGGCTTCACATCAGCCGTGCGATTATTATGTCGCACGATTTCACAAGTCCGAGGCACCGTAGACAGAACGCATACAAATTCGCGATGCATCCGGACAGGTCCACACAGGTGGTGTACATTGCAAGGCAGCAGTACGAGTCTTGCACGGTTGTCTCACGGGTCGCACGATGTTCGCAGCTTGAACGTAGGAAACATTTCGAACAACTGTCTCAAGATTGCCGTGCAGCTGCCGTACATATTTGCAAGACTGACGCAGGGCTGTTGCAATAATTCGCAAAATATTCTTGCGACCATCGTGCAATAAAAAAGTGACGCACGAATATCTTACGATGTTTGTGCGTTCATCGTACAAATTCGTCCCATGTGACAGTATAAATACAAGGGTAAGTGCAAACAGCCGTCACATCTTCATCATAGTTTGTCGTAAACACATCTCGTCTTTGAAATGGATATTCTTCCACGAAGATTGAGTGTGGTCGAACTGAGACGAATACTGCTAGACGAAGAAGAGCGTCATGAAGCACTTCTGATACTACTTATCCGTGAGCAACTTCGTCAAAGAAGGCGAGAGAGGCGTTGGTGGATAAAACCCTGGATTGAGCGTCGTGGGCTGTTTGGACAGTATCACACCCTCTTTCAGGAGCTAGAGATAGAGTCCGAGGGCGACTACATGAATTACATCAGAATGAGCCGCAACATGTTTGCCGAGCTGCTGCTACGGGTCACCCCGCGCGTCACAAAATCTAGAAGGCACGTACAAATTTGATTTTCACATTTAAATGCAACTTAAATGTACAATATATGTAGTTTCTGTTTTATTAATAGCGACCTTTAATTTTCAATTCACGATTTTGTTTACAAGATCTCTGATTTCATTGAGTCCGGGGAGCAGTTGTTAATCACGTAATGTACACGTAATGTACAATATATGCAGTTTATGTATGATTTATACCTTTAATTTTCATTATACGGTTTTGTTTTGCAGGGGCCGTGGTTCCATTGAGCCCGGGGAGAAGTTGGTGATAACGCTTCGCTTTCTGGCCACCGGAATGAGTTTCATGTCCTTACAGTACGGATTCAGGGTTGCACACAACACTATCTCACTCTTTGTCCCTGAAGTGTGTCAGGCGATTTACGAGGAGTGTACTCCTCTCTGTAGAGAGACACTCTTCATTCTGCCATCTACCCATGACCAATGGCGTGAACTTTCGCAGGGATTCGGCTACAGGTGGAACTTCCATCATGCTTGTGGTGCCATAGACGGTAAACATGTCGCAATTAAGAAGCCGCATCAGTCCGGGGGCGAATTCTTCAACTACAAAAGGTTTTGCTCCATTGTGCTGCTTGGTCTTGTGGATGCGGAGTATAAGTTCCTGTGGGCAAGTGTGGGAAGCGAGGGGTCGGCGTCCGATGCTGGCATCTTCATTGATTCCTCTCTCCGGGCCGCTCTCGAGGACAACTCTATCGGTTTCCCTCCGGCCGAGCCTCTCCCTTAGGGAGACTGCAACATCCCATACTTCATACTAGGAGATGACGCTTTCCCGCTTCGAACATGGCTGATGAAGCCGTACTCTATGAGAGGAATGACTCATGAACAAAGAGTGTTCAACTATCGGCAGTCCCGGGCCATACGTGTCGTGGAGAATGCCTTTGGCATCTTGGCGCACCGGTGGAGATGTTTGCTGACGACCATGCAATGCAGCGTTGCCAGTACTATCAACATTGTATGGGTAGTTCTTACGTTGCACAACTGGATGCGGACCAGGGGGGCGTTTTATCAAATATTAGCGATGCGATGTCATAAAATCGCAGATCGCTTTCATTTGCGAGTTCATTTGCGATTACCGCTATTTGCGTTTTATCAACACCATCGCAAGTATTCTTTCCGTCAATTAAAGCCGATCGCAAAATTCCTTTTCGCCACTTAGAAAAAATGAGACACCGTCTCCTAAATGACGTCACAGAGCGCACCTGTTTTCGCATTATGTCAAACAGACATGTCGAGAAGCTCGAATTTTACACTTGTAGAGCTTTCAACCACTCCTCTGACATTACAGAGATGAAAAACGCCGTGTTGACGGCTGCTTCTCACAAGATGGCCTCTCAACTCCCCGCCAAACTACGTCATCTCCCGCGGTTTTTGCATAGATAAAACCCACATGCACCGTTCTGTGACTAAGACCGGATTCCAAGGTCACTACAATTTTGTAAACAAATGTTATTTGTGAATGTTCTCCCTTTGCAAAAATATGCATGCGAGTTATTCGCTTACTGTTTACTTTTAACACTAATCATTTTTATGATAACATGTATGTCGGTCATTTTTGCGATGAATACAGTGGTTTGCGAGTGCCAGAACCCAGTCGCTAATATTTGCGATTTTATACAGGCTAACAGGTGCGCTCGCAACTTTGCGATGTTTAATAAAACGCGATTTGCGATTTTTGTCTGCTATTTTGCGATTATCAGCTGCGATTTGCGTTGCGACCGTTGATAAAACGCCCCCCAGAGCCCCAGCCCTTCAGCTGCCCGAGGTTGACCACGAGGATGAGCAAGGGAACATTATCTTCAAGGACGCCAGCTTCTTGATGGACAGCAGTGGAGAGGCCCCCTCGTAACACGTGAATCGAAAATACAAAGAGACTATCTTTGTGCCTATTTCAACAACAGCCCAGCGGGAAGGCTTCCATGGCAGGACCAAATTGTGTAAACAAGACTAGCAGCATCTGTGTCATGATCTGAGAAACTTCATAAAGCTAAAATATTAATTATAACCCACAAACTTTGTGTATATTTTAAAGCAAATTTCTTTATAATGACCACATACAACATAATTATCTATAATTTAGTTTAGCAGTATATGCTTAAGACACTTTACGCAAATTACCATGTTATTGCTTTCATATCTGAATGTTTTAAACCCATTGTGCTTGTGATAATAAACGTGACACGCTCACCTAAAGCATCTATTCAAATTATTGCAGCAAAGATATGGCGGATTTTACAATAGGCAGAAAACGCAAAACAAAGTCAACAACAGAAACAAACTTTATTCCACTGTACATTTGTACATACATGAAACAGGATAAAAGTCATATTAACTAAACAACAAAGTTGCGTGACCCGGTGGCACTACTTGCTGCCATCACCAATAGCACTTCACTCGTTTGCAACATCCTCTCCTGTCTCTGTGGTATCGACTTCCTGTGGCGTCTGCATATCTTGCAGAAAACCCCCCGGTGCTAAGCTGATCTCAGTCACCTGGAACAGAAAAAGACAAAACACGGTTAAGGTCAAGCGAGAGTCTGCAAATCATGTGCGTATAACATAAAGCAACAACATATTCAGTTGTAGTACATGAATATTGAATGAAACGGTACAATATTTACCTGTGTTGTACCCAAAGGCGGTGTGCACTGGGGGCCGGAGGCAGATGGGAACACCTGGGGATAACTCAGAAAGACTGGTGGGGTGCTCTTTACCCGTGGTGGCACCTGTGGTTGGACCTGTTGCGCTATGCCCTGTGACTTCCTCTGCTGGAACTGTGGGATGAAGCCTTGAGATAGCTCGTACGACTGGATGTAGCCCTGAACATACTGCTGGTTCGGCTGTGTGTAGCCCTGTGCGTACTGCTGGGTCTGGTTATGGGATGCCTCTGACATGGGCCGAGTCCACGTCAATACTAGGTCAAAAGCTGCTCTTTGAAACTGATCCCACCTCTCGTCTGGCACCTTCGCTATCCGTGACTGGAGCCATTGGCCAAACGCTGCTCTCTCGTCATGGGGTGCTGTGAGGCTCTCCATCTGGGGACAGAAGACAAATGGGTGTTACAATAGATTGAAATATTGGGACTTTCACAAAAATAATGTTTTGAAAATTTGAAGGGATTGATATTTATGTAATAAACGACGAGTATTTAGTAAATACAAACAGAACGACAACACCAGTACCACAACCACCTCCAACAAGAACAACAACAACTATAAAGATGTCCGTCTAGGATTGCGCTTGTAAACGTATATAATAGAAAAGAGATACCCCCATACCTGTTGCGCTATGTTATCGGAAGGGCGTGGCCGGCTGAGGTAGTCCAGTAGTGCGTCGTCCAAACGCCGAGTCTTCTTCTTGGGCTGTGCAGAGAAGGTCCTCGCTACGGCTGACGTGCTGTTCTCCGACTTGGCATCACAGACGCTCACTGCGGTACTGTCTTCGTCTCCGCTGTCCACATTCGAGGGACAAGATGCCGATCGCCCTGTATTTGGCATCTGTAAGCATAAACCATTTTATGATTAAGGAAAAGATAAGTGGAAACATGTAAAAAAATAAGAAAGGATTAAAGTGTCCTAAATAAATAAAATGGGCAATGAACAGGACAAATTTGACTGCAAATGCTTACCAATGTCGACTCTACAGTATACGACCGCGGTGTGATGTGCTCCTTGAGGAAGGCGAAGGCCTTCACCTGCCAGGCCTTCCGCTGAGTCAGCGTCTCCGGAGCCTGTCCCGACTTCCGCTTATACACCTTGCCAACTGCCGTTCTCTGGTTGCGGAACCATCCAATGATCTTGTCCGCTGTGAATAAAATTAATTTAGGTGAAGGGCACTTCTATGCATAATGTTTTTTTCTGGAAAATGGCAACATAAAATACACAGCAAATGTAATACAATACCTTTTATTGTAAATACAGGCTTCCAGCCAAAAATACAACATGGTAAAGAATGTAAATGATATACAGAGTACAATTGTCCCCTAGTTTACGTTCAAGTTTTATCAACATGTTCAAGAAATTAACATACATTCCAAAACAAAAAAAACATACAAAATTCCATATTAAAGAAAACGTTATACTCACCAGGCTCATGTACTTGCGCGGCTATAATGCCTACCTGTTTATCCTTATATGTCTTGTCTGCGTATCGCCGATGGCTCTTAACGTAGAATTCTGGATGTTCGCTAAACCATTTAACGAGGTCGTTCTCGGTTTTGGCAGACATCGCGAATTGTTCACTTCGGTAGGCACAGGTGCCTTCCTCCCCTGATTCTGAGTCGTGTTGAGTAAAGGGCTCCATGTCGGCTTGTGAGTTCTGGGAATCTTGTGTCTCCACGGGTTCCTGGCAAACAGCAGCTGCAGGGTTCCTGCCCCTTCCCTTTGTTTTGTACTTTGCAGGCATGGTGTTGCTTTGTTGAACTATTGACAGGGTATGCTTTGTGGTCTGATCGAATCGAATACAGGAGTAAAAAGAAAAACAACTACCGCAGGGCAACCGCACGACTGTTGTGCGATTTTGTCCGATAGTCTCACGTTTTGCCACGATCTTGTGGTAGCACTGTGATAGAACGCAAGACTGCCGTACGGTGTTCGAGTGGCAGCCTTGCGACTTTCGCAAGAAAAACGCAAGAATTAATTGACAGCAGCACCAGCTAAATATCGTACGAATCATACGTTTGTTGTGCGGGTATCTCGCGGTTGCCTTGCAGCAGCCGTGCGGCGTCAAAAAATCACCCGAATTTCGCAGAAATAATGTGCATGTCGAAAATTGAGTTTGCGACGATGCGACTGCCTTGCGTCTTGTGAAATTCGTAAGAAGGTCTTGAGACATTCGCGCGAAACTCAGCGATTTTTCTCTAAAAGGTGTTCGTAGACATGTGCAAGGCTGATGTGTAACAGGCTTTAGGCGCGCTGGTTAAACATTAATATCCTGATCACATCCACGCCACGAGCTCCGTATGAATAGGTTTTCAGTCGAAATTTTGCAAAATCGCACGGAGTCCGTACGGACATCGTTGACTCGGGGACTCTCTGAAAATGTTTCAAAGAGCTCCCGAGTTCGATGTCGGAAGCAGCTCACAAGACCTCGTACGTGCACCGCAAGGGGCCCTGGTAGAGGACGTACGTCAGTGCGGCTTTTGGACACCGCGAGACCGTAAGAGCTTGCACGACTATCGCAGGGGAGTCACACTGTCAACGTGCGGACACCGTACGGGCCCCGTACGAGCGCCGTATGAACAAACATGCATCGTACGAGGTACGTCTGAGCTCCGCACGACTTGTCTGCGATGTCCGTACTGATATGCTACGATTGCATCCTCCGAAAGATCGTACGGGCCCGTAGGCATGTGACCAGAAGCTACGATTGTAAGGTGTGTGAAGTTGGCGCGTAGATCGTAGGTCGTAGATCAACCAAAGTTTGTCGACCTGGGTCGTAGGTCGTACATCAACCAAAGATTGTCGACTTGGGTCGTAGGTCGTAGATCAACCAAAGTTTGTCGACCTGGGTCGTAGGTCGTACATCAACCATAGTTTGTCGACCTGGGTCGTAGGTCGTACATCGACCAAGTTTGTCGACCTGGGTCGTAGGTCGTAGAACAACCAAAGTTTGTCGACCTGGGTCGTAGGTCGTAAGTCGTACATCAACCAAAGTTTGTCGACCTGGGTCGTAGGTCGTACATCAACCAAAGTTTGTCGACCTGGGTCGTAGGTCGTACATCAACCATAGTTTGTCGACCTGGGTCGTAGGTCGTACATCGACCAAGTTTGTCGACCTGGGTCGTAGGTCGTAGAACAACCAAAGTTTGTCGACCTGGGTCGTAGGTCGTAGGTCGTACATCAACCAAAGTTTGTCGACCTGGGTCGTAGGTCGTACATCAACCAAAGTGTGTCGACCTGGGTCGTAGATCAACCAAAGTTTGTCGACCTGGGTCGTAGGTCGTACATCAACCAAAGTTTGTCGACCTGGGTCGTAGGTCGTACATCAACCATGGTTTGTCGACCTGGGTCGTAGGTCGTACATCAACCAAAGTGTGTCGACCTGGGTCGTAGATCAACCAAAGTTTGTCGACCTGGGTCGTAGGTCGTAGAACAACCAAAGTTTGTCGACCTGGGTCGTAGGTCGTAGATCAACAAAAGTTTGTCGACCTGGGTCGTAGGTCGTACATTAACCAAAGTTTGTCGACCTGGGTTTTTTTTAGTGGTCGAGCTACGATGTACGACCAAGATCAACCATATTTCAGTTTTGTTCAGTGGTTGTGCTTGGATGTACGACCCAGGTCAACCATTTGCAGTTTTTGTTCAGTGGTTGTGCTAGGATGTACAACCCAGGTCAACCATATTTAATTTTTTTCCGTGGTCGTGCTACGATCTATGACCAAGATCAACCATATTGCAGTTTTGTTCAGTGGTTGTGCTGCGATGTAAAGGGTGTAAAGAAAGTTCGTTCTAGTTTTTAAAATGCTAATAAATAAACAACAACACTACACATTTAGATGACATTTCGTATTCAGTATCCTGATAGACTACCTTTATTGTGTATAACATTTTTTAACCGATATGGCATTGATTGAATTAATGAAACAAGATGGTCTGGAGAAATGTTACCCCAAGCATGACGTATAGACGTCGTAACTGAGTCAAAGTACAGGGAGAGGGATCTTTATACACTTCTGTGTCCAGAATGCTCCATAAATTCTCAATGACATTTAGATCTGGAGAATTTTCAGGCCCAATCCTCTTTAGTGAGGAAATCATTAATGTTATTGTACAACCATTGCTGTGTTTTAGCAACTGTATGAGGGGTAGCCCCATCCTGTTGGAAAACAACTTTCCTGTTGTCTGGTACCAATCGTTTCTTGTCTATTTTACGGGTAATACCTGAACGATTTAATGCAGGCTTAAGTTCCTTTTCAAGTACATACTTTATATAGTAGTCAGCTGTAATTGACTTTCCACTTGGCACAATATGTAAACGTGACAATCCATAAGCACCTATAGCTCCTCATATCATAAGCTTGGCACTGTTCTTGACACAAGTGACGTCCGGTACATTTTCCCCTTGTGACCCCCACACTATGTCATTTTGTTTATTTGGAACATGGAATAAATATTTTGTACTTTCATCTGAGAACACAAAATTCTCCCAATCTGCAGGTTCTAAGTGTTTGTATTTCCTAGAAAATGCCAATCTTTTCTTCATCTGTGTTTCTGTCAATAATTGAGATTCATGTCTCTTAAATGGTTTTCATTTCTTAGTGTTTCTTAAATAATTATGAATTGACGTATGCGAAACCTCTTCTACAATGCTTTTGAGATGTTTTTCAAGTTTTCTTGTTGATTTTCCACGCTTATATTTCACACCATCTATCACTTTCTTAACCCTACCCTCAATTTTCGCGGGACGTCCGGATCTCATTAAATCACTCACACTGCCAACTTCCTCAAATCTGCGCTTCCATTTATGTACCCAACGCTCAGACTTTGACAACTTTAAGGCAACTTCCTTACCTGTTAGCCCAGCATCCTTGTAAGCCAATATTTGGGCACGTTCTTGCTCTGCAGTGAGTTCCTTTTGTCGTCGTAATTTTGAATTGACAGGCGGCATCTTACTAGCATATGTTTACTTCCGCGTTTTTAATTTCCATGACAACAGTGCACGTGCGAACAGAATGACGTGAAATTTACTCAATATTTCCGAAATTTAGTGGTATACTTCCATTTAAAATTTCATAAGATTAAGTAGGATATTATAAAAATTACGACACGTTTTCTAACCGGAACGAACTTTCTTTACACCCTTTCACATCGAGCTACGAGTTACGACCCAGGTCGACCAAATTTTGTCGATCTACGACCTACCACCCAGGTCGACCAAATTTGGTTGATCTACGACCTACCACCCGGGTCGACCAAATTTGGTTGATCTACGGCCTACGACCCAGGTTGACCAAATTTGGTTGATCTACGACCTACGACCCAGGTCGACAAACTTTGGTTGATATAAGATCTACGACCCAGGTTGACACACTTTGGTTGATGTACGACCTACGACCCAGGTCGACAAACTTTGGTTGATCTACGACCTACGACCCAGGTCGACAAACTTTGGTTGATGTACGACCTACGACCCAGGTCGACAAACTTTGGTTGATCTAAGACCTACGACCCAGGTTGACACACTTTGGTTGATGTACGACCTACGACCCAGGTCAACAAACTTTGGTTGATTTACGACCTACGACCCAGGTCGACACACTTTGGTTGATGTACGACCTACGACCCAGGTCAACAAACTTTGGTTGATCTACGACCTACGACCCAGGTTGACACACTTTGGTTGATATAAGACCTACGACCAAGGTCGACAAACTTTGGTTGATCTACGACCTACGACCCAGGTCGACAAACTTTGGTTGATGTACGACCTACGACCCAGGTCGACACACTTTGGTTGATCTACGACCTACGACCCAGGTCGACAAACTTTGGTTGATCTACGACCTACGACCCAGGTCGACAAACTTTGGTTGATGTACGACCTACGACCCAGGTCGACAAACTTTGGTTGATGTACGACCTACGACCCAGGTCGACAAACTTTTGTTGATCTACGACCTACGACCCAGGTCGACAAACTTTGGTTGATGTACGACCTACGACCCAGGTCGACAAACTTTGGTTGATCTACGACCTACGACCCAGGTCGACAAACTTTGGTTGATGTACGACCTACGACCCAGGTCGACAAACTTTGGTTGATCTACGACCTACGACCCAGGTCGACAAACTTTGGTTGATGTACGACATACCACCCAGGTCGACAAACTTTGGTTGATCTACGACCTACGATCTACGCGCCAACTTCACACACCTACGATTGTACGGATTTTTAAAGTTGATGGAATTTTATAAATCGTACGGACATCGTACGGATATGTGACGGAGGCATAAGCGGCGACGGTTAACAGTAATAACAAATAGTGTTACGTCTCTTATTTGTAGTGGTATAGTACTCCAAACTGTTTTGTAAGGAATTTTACGACATACATACAGCCAGTGTCATATAGTCACTTTTCCAACTATAAGGGAGGAGGAAGACCATAGTGGTCCATCAACCATTATTGTCGTAGCGGCATACACCTGGGTAATACCATCAATCTTCCGTAAGCCGGCTGGGTAGCTTTCACATATAAAGTACCGGGTGGGATTGAAACGCCTTCCAGCTTGCAGAATTAACAGTATTGTATAATTTGTGTAAGAAAGTAATAAAGGTTGTTGTTGAAATATACGCGCTTGTAGAAGTGTCATTGTGTATATTGGGGGGGGGGGGTGCTAATACCAGAGAACCCGACCGGAAATACTGAAAATTGTAAGGATCTTGTCAAAGACCTGATAAAAACACACTTAGAACTTGATACTGACAATATGATACTCGACCGTGCGCATCGCCTGGGTGCAAAAGCAGCAGGAAAGGTACGACCAATCGTGGTTAAATTCCACAACTACAATTCAAGAGAGACGGTGCGAGGTAAGTCGTTCGAGCCGGATGTTAAAACCGCTCTCAAAAACAACGACCGTGGAATCGGGATACAGTCACCACAAGAGTATCTCGACGCCCGGAAAGCGTTCTACCCACTAGCGAAGGAAGCCGAGGAGCTTGAAAAGACAGTACGAATCGTAGGAAACAAATTGTACACCAACAGAACTCTTACCAAAAGTTTGTAAACGGCAAAATATGTGCTCCTTTTAACAGCAGTGCTTAGGACAGTCAAGAGAGGTCGGATTTAAGAATTTTATCTTGGAATATAAATGGCCTTTCCAGGAAAATATTAGACAGTGAGTTCATAGATATAATTAATCAATAATTCTTTTCTTATCGGAAACATGGATTTCAAAACATACTTGTTTAAATTTAGACACTGATAATTATCATTGTGAACATTTAACTGGAAATAAGGCACGTAATACGAAGAAAGGCCGCTATAGCGGTGGTTTATCAGTATATTATCACCATTCATTACGTAAATATTTTGAAATTATTGAAATAAACCAACATGGTATATTTTGGATAAAGTTATCGAAAGATCTATTTAACTTTAACGAAGATATTTATATTTGTAATACATATATCCCTCCATCAATTCAAAAGTAAATGATCAGTTTGACTTTTTTGATGAAATAGAACTAGGGTTTGAGAAATATTGTACGCTTGGTAAATGCTTTGCGCTAGGTGATTTCAATAGTAGGAGTTCTAATATCAATGATTTTTTTCCATATGACAGATGTATTGACAATGACAATCACCTGTCAGATTGTGTAAACATTACACCACGTGCTTCTAAAGATCACGTGTCGAGTATGGTAAACGTCTAATCGAGCTCTGCCAATCCACATCCTTTATTATTGGTAATGGTTGACTGCACAGCGATCGTGGTGTAGGCGATTATACTTTTCATTCATCGAATGGAATGTCGGTAGTGGATTATTTACTATTAAAACCAGGGGATATTGACCTCGTTACGCACTTTCAAATACTAGATCCGAATGAGTTCTCAGATCATTCCGGAATATTTTTTACTCTTGATAAAAAAGATACACAAAATGTAAATTTAAATGATAATTATGATAATAGCAATAACCAAAAACACATCAAATGGGATTCATTTAAAGTTGATGAACTGAATTATTCAGTTTCCTTACATAGTGAACAATTATTAACGCTCATTGAAAGAATAAATTCTAACAATGATATTGATAATATTACAAATTCATTTATACAGCTAATGCAAGACTCTGCTTCTTGTATGCTAACAGAAAACAAGATAAAAACAAACAGAAAATCTCACCCAAATAAAAAACCGTGGTTTAACGCAGACTGTTATAATGCCAGGACCAATTTTAAGAAAGCGAGAAATAAATTTGTTCGTAATAAGGCTTGTGACAATTTACGCTGTGAATATATTGTAGCGAAAACAAATTATAATATTAAAACGAAACGAATAAATAAGTATAATTATAATGTAAAAGAAAAAGAAATATTAGCTAATTTAAGTAAATCTAAACCTAAAGAGTTTTGGAAAAAAGTAAAGCACCAGTACAAGAAGCGTACACAGACTGCTGAAAATCTCAATGTGTCCGATCTGTATGGTCATTTCAAAACATTATATAGTACCAACAGCGATGACAATAACTTTAACTTTCGAGAAAATATCAATGATGAAGATCTCGATCAAGAAATTACTCTATCAGAGTTAAAAATTGCTGTTTTCTCCCAAAATAACAATAAAAGTAGTGGCTTAGACAATATAACCGCAGAGATATATAAGAGTACATTTACACATATATCAAATTTCCTCCTAAAATTGTATAATCATATCTTCATGTCCGGGAAGTACCCAAAATGCTTTGGGGAAGGAATTATAGTTCATATATTTAAAGGCGGGGATATTGAAGACCCAACGAAATATAGGGGGATAACACTCATTAATATTCTATCAAAGATCTATTCACAAATAGGCTAACAAAATGGAGCAGTAACAATGACAAAATCATTGAAAACCAAGTTGGCTTTCAAAAAGGGAAGTCAACAATAGACTGTATATACATTCTACATTCCGTCATAGCAAAAACACTTTCTTTAAAAAAGAAATTATATTGTTGTTTCATAGTGCTTCGATACAATAACGAGATCACATCTTTTCTACAAATTAATAACTGAAAATGTTAGTACTCGTTTTGTAAAAGCTATACAGTCAATGTATAAGGCTGTCAAGGCGTGTGTACGATATAAAGCAAGCTTGTCTCCATCTTTTATATCAAATATAGGCGTAAAACAGGGGGACCCGAGCTCCAGTTTAATGTTTTTATTTTTTGTCAATGATATTTTATCTAATATCAATCACAATATAGACGGTATATGCAGTATAAACGATGTCGAGTTATTCCTACTATTATTTGCTGATGATGCAGTTATTTTTGCCCAGACACCCGATGCATTACAGTCAATGCTTAATGACCTTAACGTCTACTGTGACCAATGGGATTTAAAAGTAAATACAGCAAAATCTAAAGTAATCATATTTGAAAAAGGGAGAAAAACCAAGTATAACTTTACAATCGATAATACAAATCTAGAAATAGTTGAATCGTTTAGATATTTGGGTATAACCTTGTTCAAGAATGGCAACTGGAGTCGGACTCAAAAACATATTGCACAACACTCGCTATATGCATAACACAATTTGTTTATTGTCTATAATCAATTAAACCTTAACATTAAAGAAAAAACTAAACTGTTCGATAGCCTTATTGGATCAATTCTAAATTATGGCTCAGAAATTTTTGGATACCATTCAGCAAAAGATATTGAGTTAATTCATTGTAAATTTATGAGAAAAATACTAAATGTTAGACAAAGTACCAACCTCTCAGCACTATATGGTGAATTGGGCAGGCACCCAATGGTAGTAGAACGTAAAATACGTTTAATAAAATATTGGATAAGAATATTAAAATCAAATAATAACTCACTTTTAAAAAATATATATATAATGTTAAAACATGACGTTGATAACAATAATACATACAATGGACTGAATTGGGCCTTTCATGTTAAAAAGATATTGGATGAAATTGGTATGTCTGATAACTGGTACTCACAAGATATAGAGACCACCTCAATTCATATCATAAAACAAAGAATCATCGATATATATATACAAACATGGAATGTAGATATTAACGAATCAAACAGATTAGAAACATACAGCTGGTACAAAAATGAACTTAATCAAGATCTATCTCGATGCAATACAAACAAATAAATTTAGAATAGCCCTCACAAAATTTCGAGTTTCTTCACATGACTTATTGATTGAAACAGGAAGACACCACAACATACCAAGAACCGATAGAATTTGTACGTATTGTAACATGAATATTGTTGAAAATGAATACCATTTCCTCTTGGTCTGTCCCAAATATAATGCATTACGACAAAGGTATTTCAAATCTTATTTTTGCCATTGGCCTACGAAACAAAAGTCTATTACATTAATGTCATCGAACTGTAAACAAATTATACAAAATGTTAGTAAATATATATACCATGCTTTTCTGCTAAGATCAAAATCATAATAAGACAACACTTATTCCATCATTTTATAATTATGTAAGAACTGATGTTAGACTTCTCTGCTAACCATGTATTTGCTCTTTACGATGTATACAATGTATATTTTTTATGGCTATAAATGTTGTAACATTTAATGCTGAATAAAACTTATGTTATGTAATATAATTGTATATCGTTGGGGTGATGACGGTTTGTCTCTTTCGATAATCCGTTAATTACTGACCGTTTGAAACAGTTTGATAGTCCATAGTGTCAAATAGAAGAAAATAGGTGTCGTCTTCTTTCCACTTAGTTTAACACCTAACAAATTACATACACACCACAACAATACATATTGTTTGGACTTTAGCGTGCACAATAGCTAGGGACCTTTTATATTTTTTTAATATATAACGTGCAAGTGTACCAAGCAACTTTGTTGCAGAATAATCAGCTATGATAATTCATGTGTACATACAAAATAATTCTCCTAAATTTTGTTTGCAGAAACCCTTTTACAATCATTATTTTGTGTATGATAATTCATTTATAAACAAATTATCTATTACAGTAATAAATCAGGCCAGGTAAAAAACCAGAGATAAAATCTCATCCTGAGAAATGTAAAAAGCTCTGGAAAACTGTACCTGAATTATCACACTTAAATTTTTATATTCACATTGATATTGTAAATATATTTCTCAATTTTCTACAAAACTGATTTTATTGAGCTACAGCTCTACCCGATTAACCTTTTGATTATTTTTCCAATAAAAAATATGTATATATGATAAAATCCAATCTACCTGTAATTATACAAACGTTTTGAAACTAGAAACTTACAAGCTAATCCACCTATACTCATAGGAACATACAAAGTCTTGTTTTACATATACCTTATGTTTTACTTAAGTATTCATTTAATCAGATATACTTTTAAACCACCCTTACAATTTAATGCAACTTGAATGCTATCAAAGCGGTGTGCTCGCTAGAACTGATTTCAATCTCCCTTCCCCACTGGTTTACTACATAACATCATTTCAATTGGCTAATGCCCATACATAACAACTTTTCATTGGACTTATATCACATGACCTCCTGTACGGCAAGCGGTCAAACTGACCGTGACAATAAGACTGCGAAACGCATTTATCTGAATGGTTTTATGTGCAGCGTGGTTGCAGACAAGGCGATCCACTGTCACCATATCTCTTAATTATATGTGCCAAAATCTGAGCTTTAATGCTTAAAAATAACCCCAATATTACTGGTATTTATATCAATAATGTTCATTTTCTGTTATCCCAATATGCAGATGATACTACAGTTCTACTTGATGGCTCAGAGAAGTCACTACGCAACACAATGAATACTCTAAAATTCTATGCGGAAATCTCTGGTTTATACTTGAACATTGATAAAACAAAAGCAGTCAGGATTGGTTCTCAGAAGGACAACAAAAATATATTATGCCCAGATTTAAACTTAAAATGGGAACAGAATTCTTTCGAAATACTGGGAGTCACTTTATCAACAAATCTACACGAAATCACATTAATTAATTACACAAAAAAGATCAATGAAATTGAAAAGTTATTTGCAATCGTGGAATAAAAGAATATTAACCCCTATAGGAAATATTGTTGTCGTCTACAAAATATGTGTTTTAAATTCCTATGGAATGGTGGTCCAGACAAAATTAAGAGAAATATATTGTTCAACCATATAGCACAGGGGGGCTTAGAATGTTGGACATAAAACAATTTATGAGCTCATTTAAAACAACCTGGCTAAGGAAATTAATATCCAAAAACTCAAAATATTTAAACTTAGTTATACATATGTATCCTTTTATAACACTCTTTAGTTCATTTGGTAGTGATTTTATTCAAAGTAAACTCCCTTTAATCTCAAATGAATTCTGGAAGAATGTATTTGAAGGTTACATTATGGTGTCCAATAATATCTCAGTGAATAATGAAAATTGTCAGACAGTACCCATATGGTACAACAACTTATTTAAAATAGCAACACACACTTTCTTTTTTAATAATTATTTTGTTAAAGGAATCAGATTTGTTGCAGATTTGTTGGGCAATAATGGATCCTTTTTAACATATGAGGTTTTCTTAGAAAAATGGCAGGTCAGAACTCACTTTTTACAATATAACAGTTTGATTAATTGCATTAAGAGAACTTTTGAGGGAAAAGGTATTAAAATGCCACAAAGCACATTAGCATACCCAATCCAACCACCCTCAGTTAAACTCATTTGTAGTGCAAACAAAGGATGTCGACATATTTATGATACACTCAATAACAAAATGTTAGAATTAAAATCTCAGACCAAATGGAGAACAGAGCTTGACATATCTCAACACTTTAATTGGAAGTTCTATTATGAAATACCATTTGGCTGCTCTAAAGACTCATCACTTCAATGGCTGCAATATAGAATTAATCACAGAATTCTTGGTACAAACCACCTTCTATCAAAAATGGGGCTAGTCATTTCTGAAGAGTGTACATTCTGCCATAACCACTCGGAGAGTATTTTACATTTATTTTGGGAGTGTAGACATACATGTTCCCTTTGGGGCAAACTGAAAGACTGGATAAACCAAAACTTTAATGATATATTTACAGACTGGTCTAAGTGTGATACTATTCTTGGAAATTTGAGACTACAGACTGCTTTAAATGTCATGTTTTTAGTTGCAAAACAACATATATACCAAAGTAAAATGAATAAATCTCTTCCAAATATAGAAACTTTTAAGGAAAAGTTTAAAACATATATTTTGACACTAAAATGTCAATCTATTCAATCAGGATCCATGAAAAAATTAGGAAAACTTGGATGGGTTTTGCAGCTATCTGGAGGATTGACCACCAAAGACCTGGCAAGGAATAGCTCATTGAGATATACATTAGTTTCTTGCAGAAACTTTTATTTTCTATTTTTTCCTTGTATTCATGCTTTATCGGAATGAAATCTCTATTAGGTAGTGTTAATGTTCCCCATTCTTTGCTGATGGAACATCCACACGAACGCACCTTGTACCTATGTTTTCTTTCCTTTTCTCCATCTTTTTTGTGCTTTTTTCTCTCTACCTATTCTTTGTATGGACCTTCTTTCTCATCTCCTATCTATTTTTCTATATACATGTAAACTGTTTCATTTATATGGACCTTCTTTCTCATTTCCTATCTATTTTTCTATATACATGTAAAATGTTTCATTTGTACAGCAATGCTTTATTTAACATTTACTTCACATATATTTTATTATGAAAAATTTTTGGTCCAACATACAGATAACTGATTTTTTTTCTCTAAAATTACTGTTTAAATATACTATGATCTGACACTGACATTTTAGTAATCAGAATTTAAAGCACTGTATGATATATATTTAGCAATACCAAAGCGCTCAATATACATTAATAATATATCTTTCATGTTAACCTAATAACCATTTAATTTATATTAAACAATTCTCTTAAAAAGTAGTCAATAGAAGCCAACACAATTTCAATATCTGTTGCCGAACTCTGTACTTTAGCCAAACATTTAAATTTTCCTATTATTATTTTGTTTCTTTCTTTTTGGGTTATTCAATATGTGATGTTACTTTGGAAAAAAAAAATATTTGTGCAAATGTTATCTTTTTGCTATGCTGTATGAAAATAAAAAGACTGCGAAACGCGTGAAAGTATATTTATTGTCGGTAATTTTGTTGTTGACGAAAGGTGTAAAAAGTAGGCAGTTAAAACCACCGATAAGGACTTGAGTTAATGACTCGATTTTTAATTAGGAAGATCAAAGCTGGGATTGTGAAAAGAATCTTGCCGAAAAAATGGGGTGACGGGAAACAACATAATTTGCATACTAATTTTTCACGTAGATCGTATCATCCAATCAAAATGACATATTACTCAAAGTACTACGAGTAAATGCATTTTGTTTGGTTCCATTTTAAATTAAGTACTCAATATTCAAAAATAAGACAAATATTTTTGTCTCGACACTTCACAAAGATATTCATAAACACGAATGTTGATATTCAGATGATAATCTATTTACTGCGATAACTTCATTCGTCAGAGTCTTAACTTAACGAAAGTAGAATACACGCAGCACGTAAGGAAATATTTTTTTTTTTTTAATTTGTCTTAGTTGTGACGATCGAATATTCGAATATTCGTTCGAAAGGCTGATCAAATATTCGAATACCTGATTTGATATTCGTTGACATCCGTACTTTTTAGTTGTTTTGATCTTATGTCAACCTTATTTTCAAGACACGGTCTATCTCCAATTTCGTACTTTCGTGACGTTATCATTCATGGTTGCATTTGTGATGTACATTACTAAGCGGACAAGAACATACTTATCAGCCAGGTATCCAATATAAATCTGCTCTCGTCAATATATAAACAAAGAAACCCTTAAGCATGGCCATCGCCGATCATCTGTTGACGAGAATACCTTGTCGATTGTTTATTTACTCACTTGTGTACG